>VFFE01007679.1:1248583-1339261 GCA_008921705.1 Burhinus oedicnemus
GGGGGGGGGGGGGGGGGGGTAACCTGCACGCTCCCAGACCTTTTGCCTAGGTGATACACAATACTGCTTGTCATGAGCTGCTTTAAGGTTTATCAGCTAGGATCGTTAGCATGCTCCTTCAGCAATCAGGAGCTGAAAGTGCTTCAGTGCTTCTCTTTACACATTCTAGTAAAAGTCTTCATACTCTTGGACTAAGATCCTAATTGTTGCAAAGTAATTAACTGTGTACACTTCTGCAGTAGCCATTTGTGACAGTATCCATCAACTGGGAAAATGTAACTGTTATTGAATTTCTAAGAACAGCCATTAATATTCTGACTTTAAACCAATTTAAATATTTGAACTTTCTGAGTGCACAGCTGAGATGAATAACATGGAGAAGCACACTTGGATGGATTAAATCCTCTATGGATTTTATCAATACAGAGAGTAGGAAGAGAGATAAGTTATTTGTCTGACATATATATATATATATATTTGTAGCGGATAAAATCAAATGTGTTATCACTATCTGCACTCCGCTATGTATATTTTAAAACATTATGAGTGGATAGGTACATACACAGCACTAGTTTACAAGAGATACCATCATTAATTTCCACAGAGCTATATGTTTTCATGGGCTTTTTAACCTTTTAATATTAAGTAAAATAGCAACTACAGCACTCTTCTATATCCTTGGGAGTATCACAGTTTTAAAAGATTTCTGTTAAAAATGCAGGAAGCGCTACTGCAGTAAAGGTCGGGAAAGCGAGGTACATGGCGTAGGAGGTTGGGATTGGATTCCCAGCTGAGCTCCAGGAGCTGCTCAGGCTGAGCTGAGCAAAGCCCTAGCGGGGTGGTACAGGCAGGTACGGGGAGGTATGGGGAGGTACAGGGAGGTATGGGGAGGTACAGGGAGGTATGGGGCCAGCTCCGCCACCATCTGCTGAGGGTCTGGGCTGGGCAGGGCTCGGCCCCATCACACCAAACTGCTTCGGCTGCACGTGGCACTCGTGGCTGTTCCTGCCCACGGCAGAGGGGGAGTGTTTCTGCCTGCCCCGGCAGAGGCTTTCCGCCTAATCGGAGTTTCTGGGCATCAGGAAATCTGGTGACAGCGTACAGTGATAACTCTTCTTCTGCAGACAGCTGGCTCACCTTATATGAGAAAGCTTTTTATTTCTTTTTCTAGGCCAGCATTCAAAAATCTGTCAGATCACTTTAATCTGTTGAATTTCGAGCAAATTCAAGTAAAATAAGCAAGTCTCCAAAGCAAAGCTAAACTCTAAATGCCCCAGTACTGAATCTATAAGATCAATAAAAACAACAGGGATGTCTGCAGTAGCTTTTGCAGAACACAAAGTAGTTGAGTCTCAGGCAAACCTTTTATATAACTAGGCTTTTCCCATGGTACACCATATCCTTGTAATCAGTCTTCAATCTGTTCTCTAACTTTCAATAATAATAAGCTGCAATGAAGCTCACCCAAATGAAAAAAAAAAGGATGTATGCACAAAGGACCAAGCGTTCTCATGGGGCGGTGGTAGAAAACAGTGTGAGACGGGATTTCTAATCTGACGCTCTTCTATTGCCATATCATAGGGGCAGCCAACAATTATTTTCCAAAAAAGAAAGGTGGCTACCCCCAGTTGCATCTCAGCTATCCTGGCTAGGTTCAACATATTGCTGTTTTTAAACTGAAAAGAAAAATGGTCTGAATTATAGAAACAATTAGTTGAAGGGACGTGGTCAAATAGCTCAGGTAGATGTTGCAACTCCTTCTGCAAAAGTTGAGCAATGCTCTCTGAGCTTCCATGAAGCAGGATTGGAACTTTTGTGTTTCAAATTCCCCACTCCCAGTTACCATTTAAAAGAAACAGCCTTGTTTTTACATGGTCTAAAATGTACATTGGCAAAGCAGAATTTCCTGAATGCAGATAAATAATCCCAGAGTTGTTTTGACATGACTGAAAAGGCTGGTACAGATGTAACAAAATAAGCTGAAGAGATTTATCTTAGCTTGTGATTTGTACTTGCTTATTAAGGAACACAGCAGATAACCCCAGAGGCAGGGAGGCCACGCGGAGGCATGGCAGGGGGGAGGCAGCGGCAGGGGACAAACACACCCTCATGGAAAGGGGACGAGAAACGCCGCTTTGAAAGGACCCAGTCAGCGTGCATGTACAGCTCTCGAATCAAACCTCCAAGTACCCAGCTCACATCTGCACTGCAATAAAGCTGCTGACACTAAAAAGTGACTAAACACTGAAAGAGATGACAGACAGCAGGAAGGAACAGAAAGGGATGGGAAGGGACACTCCCGCTGGCGGGGGCAGTCCCAGCCATGTCAGCTGTGGTTCTTGCTTATGCAAAGCTTGCAAGACGTGCATGCAGAAGCTGGTGGGAAGATGAAGAGGAGCATGGCTGATTCCTAGAGCACTTGAAGTGCGCGGGTACTTAATACAGAAATAGGGCCCAGTCTGCAGTTTGGCAACCTGAAGAAATACCACCGTGAAGAGACAGCAAAAGGGAATGGCCAAAGTAGTATCACTCGCTCACGTTCTCCACACCGATGCCAACATTTTGAGTACTGCCAGGTTCACAACAGTAAATGCTACTCACACATGCGAGGCAGCGAGCTGTGCTGCGGTGGCAGGGCCGGCTCCTGCCTCCTCGGTGGTCACACTGAGCCAGCAGCCGTCTGCCGTGCCGGTGCACATCTTCCTTAAACAACATGGCTACAGAGTGCTTTGAGTTGTCATAAAAACATCCAAAACATCTCAGACTAATGCCTAAGTATATGTATTTAATGAGAGTGGGGCTGTTTGCTCTTAGAGGTATTTGTAGAACAATATTTGTCTGAGAAAATTCTTGAATTGAACGAACAATTTCTAAAGCAAGACCTTCTCTTTGTTTCACTGAGTGCCTTGTCATTGGAAAGCAATAGAGAACCCTCAACTTATCACAGAGCTCCCCTTCAGTCACAGCCCTGGGGCTGCTAGATAGCTGTGATATACTTTAATGGGTGTCATTCCTTTTTAATAAGTCCAAACAAAACAGTTAATAAATCCTAAGGGCTTCCTATCATTATATCTATAATTCTTGGCTTTCACTTCTTCAGCAGTGTTGATCTTCTTCTCGAAACTTATGGCGTTCTCATAACTCTCTTTAAATAATGATCCGTGTTTCAGGCTTTGATTCAGCACTGACGCGAGTTTTCTGCACGTTTGGCTGTGCAGTGTCTGCCAATGAGTCACATCTGATTTACAGCGAGATAAACTACATCATCCAGGGTAGCCTGTGACTGAGAGCAGAACCCACTAATCCACATCGCCAATGGAGTTTTCTATCACTATCAGTTTGGAGGATGCCACCCCAGTTTTGGTCTCCATGGAGATTGTTATGAACTGTATTAATCCGTCATCTCTCGGTTCCCAAAAGGATCTTTGGGAGCTCAGCCCCTCTGTGCAGCTCACAGGCCCTGAAAGAAGAGAGCGCTCCAGATTTCTCAGCAGGAAAAAGGAGGGCTCCTTAAGAAATGGTCACCTTTGCCATGGCTTAGGGGAAATCTCTGGATGAAGATAGCTCTTACAGGTGCGTACAGTGAATAAATCTTTCACAGTAATTTTTCCTTTTTCTCTCTGGCAAATTTTAGCACTTTTCTCCTGCTGCTTTCTGGTGACACTGCAAAATATCCACACTAAAGTGCCTTCTTTTAGCAAAGTAAACAGCAAAATGGTGTCTTTTAAGTGGAAATCTAAATGATATACTTGCAAGAGCTGGTCAAAACTTAGAACCTGAACAACTATTCATGGGAAAGGCAGCTATTTCACATCCACCGTAAATGAGAGTGTCAAGCCACATTTCAAAATGTGCCAGAATAGAAGGAAGCTTCAAAAATTAACTTTGAACTGACTTTCTTATTAACAGTGCAAACCTGAGATTTCCCAAACATCCCTCACAGGCTGCGATGTGTCATGCTAGCAACAGCCGTGGATTGCACTAACTGGATGCGTAGAGACCCTCTGTAGTCACCCTTTGCCCACCCTCGAGCTGTGGCGTGGGCCCGACTGGATCTTTCCCTCGTAGTGAGCTCCCAGCGATGTCCTCTCAGCTTTAAACTCAAGTTTTGTTAGAGTAGGACAGTTTGCTTACTCAATACTGGAACTTCCAGCAGCTGGGGGGGGAGGCAGGGAGCCTTCTGACACACCTCGTGGTGAATGAGTCTTCCAGACATATTCCATATATTATACAATACAATAGCTGAACTTTTCTGTGATTTCACTTTATATTTACAATGCCTTTTATTGTGCTAGATCTTATCTTTAAGATGAAAAATTAATATTTAAAATCCTGTTCTCTAGATCAAAGCATTTCTTGTTTGTAATGAAACACTTTGACTCTTACCTAAGTTTCGTGTTCAGACTGTCCAAGAATTCAAGTGTTTCATTATAACAGAATTGGGAGATATTTTGATCTAGCAAATAAGAGGCTTCAAATCTGTACTTAATAGCTGGCAAAGTCAATTATTCAAATAACAAGAATAATATAAAAGTCAAGGGCAATAAAATAGTAGAATATTAAATAAATCATAAAAAGGCATGGGTTGATACATGCCATGCCATATTCTCATACTAATAATATTAATAAAGAATAACAGTTTATATCATCATAATGTGTATATATGTGTGTATAAGTATAACGGACTCCTGCCCCATGAGACTTGATTGTGGGCTAAGCCTCAAAGTGTTAGGCAATCTAGAAGGATGGTACCTGCTCCTAAAGTCTTACAACATAAGAATGAGGCAAGAGACAAAAGTGGGGCACAGAAAAATGGATGATGGCATACAGGGAAACACAGGATGAAATTGAGCAACAGGCAGCAAATGAAGAGCCTAAGGGAAGGGTGGCACGGAGAGTTTCCGTGTGGGATGGGGAGGAGAATGCGAGGCAGCTTGTGGGTGCTTGGAGGATGGTCCTCTCAGCAGTTGGAGGCAACAGGGAGGAGCTGGGGGTGCAAATTTGGGCACCCAGCACTTGAGTGATGGGAGCTGGTATCAGGGTCACCCCAGCTGGCAGTACTAAGAAGCAGTTGATAACCGAAAGTGGAAGTGGACTGTGACGGAGCACAAAAAATGAGGATGAACAGGTAACATTTGCTGCAATACAGAAAGAGGAGATAGAGGAGGGATGAACAGAAAATGAGAGATCGATGGGCTAAGAAAAGAGTATTTCCAGTATCATTTTAAGTGGGCACCGAAAAGCCAATGTTGCATTTGTCAAGGCCTGATAAAAAAATATATTGCCCTAATGGAGACATAGAAGAGGCGAGAGAAGGGTCTTAGCCATGGGGATGGACAGGAAAGGTGACATCTTAGAGATGCTAAGCAGAAGCAGTCAGTGGGATTATGCCATAGCCTGGATGCGAGGACTGGAGAAAGGGTCTGAGTCAAAGATGACACACAAATTACAGGCCTAAGTGACAGGTAGGGTGGTGAAGTTGTCCGCAGTGATCAAAGAGGGGACTAGCAGGGAAGACATGAATTGGGGAAGATTAAAAGTTCTGTCTCATCCACACTGAGTTTGAGTTGACAGATGGTCGTCTACATGAAATGACAGGGAAGCAAGCCCAGAGCTGAAGTTGGCCAGAGGAGACAGGTCGTGAGCGCACAGGTAGATCTGCAAGTCGTCCATGCAGAGACGGTAGCTGATTGCATGTTTGCAGATGAAATTACCCAGAGATGCAGAAAGGTGCAGAGGGAGAAGGCAAAGAGGACCCAGTTCTATAAAACCACCACAGAAAATAATACTGCTGGTGACATAACGTAAAATGAGGTTAAAACAATAAATACACATGAAGAATTTAATTTCAAAAGTGCTCTTAGTTTGTGATTTTATCTCATTTTCCCAAATAGAATTTTCCAAAGGATCATTTGAAAAATATTCATTTTTTTGCAGAAAATGTCATCAAAATTAATGTAATTTCATGAATATGTCAATTTTGACAAAAATCATATTTCACAGTGGAAAAATGTTTCAACAACAAAACCAAAAAATCAGAGTGGTTTGCTTTTAGCTCTAAACATAGATCCTACTACTGTCAAGTAACATCTTTCATTATCTTCTTTATGTCTCAAACCGCATTAAAAAGAGTCTAGAGGTTTTGCTGATTCTGTTGTAATCAATCCTGTCAGAGTTGTTATTGGATTTATCTTGGAATCTGAACACCAGCATTTTTCATTGTTGTTTTAGATTTTCTTCATGATTGTACAGCTAACGCAGTTAAGAGTATAAGAAAATCTAAAATATGCTAAGTCAAACAAATAGAATTATTAAAAGACTATAAAATTATCCATGAAGCTTTCTTGGCTCTGAATAAACATCAATGACTCTTATTTAGTGGACTTTAATGAAATGCAGGTCTATCCAGGTATGAATTTATTTTAAAATTATGTCAGAATAAAGCAGTCCCATATTTACCTGGCTTCATTTGGTATAGAGGTGTTTAAACATCTATCGAAATAAAAGCATGCAAGCATAACAGAGCCAAGTGACACCACGAATGAAATCAGGCAAGATTTGAACGCTGCAGAAAAACCCACCCAAACCCAAGCACCACACGCGTCTCAGCCTTCCAGAGCCCTGTATAAAACTGCTCAGCTGATGCACAGCGCTGTTTATAAATCATGCATACATCTTGTAGGCTTCAGTGCAGTATGGACAATAAAAAGGGAATTAAGATGCTTAATGAGGTGAGATGCCTCCTACAAACTGGCGTCTGTCTTTCCTTCTTTCTCGCACTCTTTGGGATGTAATTTTCTTTCTTTTTCTTCCTATCTTTCATCATTTCTCTTGCTAACAAGGAGCCCAGCTTTTCCTACTGAAGGATGTGATTAGCTACAGAATTAAGCACGTGCAAATCATCCATCTTCCCATTTCTAATATGTACATGTGCCCTTCATCACGTTACCACCCTCGTATGTTACACAGGTTTGCACAGGCTATCTCTACTGTTGCCATGATATTCCCCCAAAGCGTATGCAGATAGTTAAAACTCCGTAACTAAAGTTGCCTTCCCTGCATGCAGGGGACAGAAGCCGATCTGCCCAGCATTGCCCGTGGGCTCGCGGTCCCCTCATTGCCTATGCGTGCCATTAGACAGCATCACATATAATATCATGTAACTTGCATCATTAATAAAATGACAAAATAAAACTTGAATTACCACTCTCGGATGTGGTTTACTGGAGCATTAATACATTTCTTGGGCTATTGAAGTCATTCAGCCTTTGCAGTCATGGCTCACAACACACCCGATGTATTATTGATGTCCCAGTAAAGCACACCCTGTTGTGTCTTAATGCTATGGCATAAGATGCCTGAAAAAGTAAACAGCTATGTAAAGCAGAGAGTGGTGACTGTTAGGGAGATGAATGGGGGGACGTTACGGGTTTGCTCACCGTGCCTGTGGCTCCGGCAGTCTCAGGGATGCCTCGGTAACGTTTCGCTGTCTATATTCTGCAGAGGATTTTTTCCTGAGTGTTTCTAAACATCTATTATTTATAAACCACCGCGGCTCTGCGTGATGCTTTATGGGTAAGTAAAGGAAATGTTTCCTGCCCTGAGGAGCTTACACTGGCTGCTCCCAGTGCCGTGGCCGTGCATGAGGCCAGCCGGGCGGGCGGAGGTGCAGGCAGGGCTGCTGTCTGTCCCCGGCCCCCGGCCCCGCTGCGCCCATCTGCCCCGGCAGCCCGTGCCGGCCCTGACGGGGAAGGGCCCAAACAAACCAACCCAGCAGCGTCACGCTGGGCTGCTGTCATTTCCATACCGCTTATGCAGAGTCTACATCTTAGATAAGCTGTACCTCTCTGAAACAAGTGCTCAGATAATCTGTATCCTCATGTAATTCGCTGCTACGACTGCTGCCGCAGCTGCTGCTACACAGTTTTCTCCCTCCCAAAACAGCTGCGGATCCAGCAAATTCCTTCGGTGTTGGAAGACTGAGCCAGCGGGTGGGAGGGAGGCAGCCGGGAGGCAGAGATGAAGGGGACAACCGAGCCGCTGTGCGGAGGATGGGAGGGGAGAGCAGAGAGGAAGAGGGAGCTGCTGCGGGGAGGGCACTGTGTGCACTACCTGACACGCATACAACCCACATGCTGCCTGAATCAAAGCATCTTTTATAAATAACCCCTGGGAAGAAGGTCTCCACAATGACAGCTGAAAAGATCCAAAGCAAAACATACACAGGCAAGTCAGTTCTGTTCCCGAATATGAGAACTTGCTTGATGATGGGTCATAGATGTCCCCGGAATGACTCAGAGAAGCCTTTTGGAGAAAGCTGAGACCCCAGAGTCAGGAATTCGTGAAAAACACGGACAGCCACCACCTCTGAGGTTGCCGATTCCCAGAGCAGGAGGGAGACCACATCCCCGAACAAGCTGTGTAGGATCGTGTCTTTGAGAAAAGCAAAGCCGTTGAGAGACTGCTAATATCTCTTCTCACAATTATTATTTTTTTCATATTAGTGATTTTGGCTCAGTTTTTGAGTTAATGCACAGTCCTTTGGTAAGGAGACTATAACTTTCATCTGAAGGAGCTGGTCTTCTAAGGAAAAGGCAAAATGCAGGGAAGGAGCAGAGACAGATGACTAAAGTTTAGGGGTCAGGCTGTGAAAGAAACAGCCAGTCTGTACACTCAGTACAGTTGGTGCGTGTCACCAGTGGCTCACTGGGTGGAGCTGGGAAAAGAGCACAACCTCGAGTTCTGTGACTGAAAAAGCCCATGGGGTAAAAACGTTTCAGATCAGTCAGATCTTGTCATTCAACCCAAGACAAGATGTTGCTTCAAGTTTGGGGTTATTTTAATCCTTTTCCATACTTCTTTCCTCTCTTTCAGTTCAGTTTGGAATTGAGAAATGCATTTCAAAGCAAAGAGTCAACAGGCTTGTTTTTTTGAAATGTCAGAGTGAATTGTCTCAAGGTTTTCAAAATCTCTTGCCACCTGCCACTTCCCAGATATTTTTTCCTTGGCTGAAAATTTATTGAGTCTGACCCTAATTTGTTAACAGTTTTGATTCCCCGGAAACACTGTTTTCCAGACAATTTACTGTTTATCACAAAACAACATCAATCCTCCCTCCTCCCCCATCCCTGCGGGCAGCCCAGTGCAGTCCCTCCGTGCTCGGCTGCCCCCAGTCGCACCCCTCAGCCTCCCCGCTGGGCAACAGGCGCTTCAGCGCTGCCAAAACTCAAGCGAAGATTTGGAGAGGAGTAAAGCTGGCAGATTTCGGTATCTTTCCAGAACACTTTTTCATGCTGTGTGTATTGGGGTGGGAATATTGTGGCCAAGCGTGAACAACGATGGGGTGAATCGTAAGTCTGGGTGCCAGTGGGCAGCAGGCTCCATGGGGAGCAAGGGCAAGACGGTGGCCAGCTCATGAGGACAAGGAGGCAAGGTGGGGTTGGAGGCTGATTGTAGAATAGGCTTGAGGGGGACAACTGAGACAGCCACGGAGGGAAAAAGATGACGGTAGTTGAGCCAGGAGAGGATGAGAACCTTGGTAAGACCTTTGGTAGTCTGGAGAGGGAAAAGCCTGGAACACAGAGGGGTTATAAAGGAAAATGCAGTAAAGGCATGACCTGCTCAGTGAATAAAGCGTGTGGCAAGTAGACAGCCCACGCTCCGTACTGTAAGAAATGTCATAAAGGAACTGCTGAAAGAATGCAATGATTAAATCAATATATTCTTCTCCTATTTCTAAAGCCTTTGCTTCCAGTAGTTTTCTAGTTCAATAATGTATGTGCTGTGACAGATACAGAACAGTCAATATTAACAACCCCCCTCCAGCTGCAGTTAAATTTATTTTAAAATCTGCACATTTTCATATATGAAGTAGATTTTTAAAATTGATGAGAGTTCAACATATTTATATTAAAAAAGATCCTGTTTTATCAGGTGGTTGAAACTGTTCTGATAGTTAGAGCCGTGTCCTTTAGTTAGCAGTAGAATTGTCCTTTGACAGGTAAGATTGCCGTGTATGCAGACTCTTTGCGCAAAAATAAAGACCTTCTCTCCATGGATATCCCCATTCTTTTTAGCCCCTTCTGCGAGAGAAGAAGCTCACAGAGCTTCTGCATCCTGCCCTCATGAAACAAAATGGCACAGTGCATCATTACAAAGGGTGAATCAGTACCTCGCATCCCTCCCTCTCCTCCTGTTGTGCTGGTCCGCCCTCGTCCTGTCCCTTTAATAAAAACCTGCTTCCAGACAGAAAGGTGGAGACTAAGTGACTGACATTTGTTAATCTTTGTAGTGTGTTCGTGTGCTGTCATAGCCTAATCTCTATGAAAATCAAAATGGTGTCATTTTTTCCTTTTCAAGTACCGATTTGGCAAGCCCTTACCCACCACATAACTCTTCTCTCGGTGCTGCCTGCCCAGGGCAAGATTTCAGCGTCGTCCAGGAAATCTCGGTCTGCTGCTGCAGACGATGGATAACCAACTGCCTGTAACTTCCAAGTTGCCAGGACAAGTTGCAAAGATCACTAAACTCTCAGAGTGACAGGTGATCGATATGCTGAACAATTAGTATCAAATATACAGTAAATGATGCATAATATCATTGGTGAAAAATGTTCTATTTAGGCAGAATGTAGATTGATGTCAGAAAACGCTCTTTAGTGTGTGGAATAATCAAGTCAACTGCTTGATGGATGTACTATATAGTCTATTTACATAGCTTGGATTCAATACACTTACACGATATTTGCATCAGAAACATATCTATAGTCAACCAATGGGAAAGAATACATGATTTTACCAACATGCTTATACATTAATAATATTACTTGGCAATCTGATGTTTCAAGACCCAGGGTGAATTACTTATTAAAAACCCATATACAGCTATCTGTCTTTATCTTTCTTTCTGTGTGAGCCGTAATGGCCCTGATTGTTTTCAAAATTACATTTGGCCAGGATATGACTGTTACATGAAACCTCTTAAACCAATATCATTTCCCTCACTGATAAAATACATTATACTGCTGGGTGCATTGAGCCAAACCATTAACGAAGGAAGCTTAACCTAACCTTTGTGCTTCTGACCAGCCGTTAGAGCAAACTAACATTTCAGAAATTGTTTAAAAAGTGGAATTGACATGATTATGAATATTTATATTAAGTTCACTCATTTATCGGAGCTTCTTCTATCACCCTCACTTTTAATGGTTTGAATTTTGCAGGAGACTTAGTTACTTGGGAAGATACAAGGAAATGTACTCCATTTAACATTGTTTAGAAACGCGAGCCGGTGATAAATGAGCTAGATAAGGTCAAATTAAGCAGGGTCAGTTTTAAAACTTGAATTCAGGATGCACGAAAAAAATGAAATACACGTATTCAGTACAAATTTGAAAAAAGGAGACGTGAAAGTCATGGAAAAACCTCAAGTCAAATTCTTGCTAATAATTGTGGCACTAATTTAACAAACTGTCTCAAGCTATGCCTGGCTCTAAGGAGAGGCAAGGCTCCGCAGACCTCCAGGCCAAGACAATAGAGCTTGTCTGATAGGAAGCAAGTGAGAAACACTGGTTTCACAAGGAGCTAATGAAACCATTTTCTGAACTTAATAATCAACTAGATCCCAATGCTTCTTCCTCTTTCCTCAGGTCTCCATCATGACTCCTTCTCACAACAGAGTGAGGATGCTGACCATCATTTTCACGCTCAAAAAGATGAACCACAGAGCAAAAGTAAAAGAAGGGCAAGACTTACCTGTAAACAGGAACAACGCATAGCTTCTGCGTGGAACTTTTACTCTTTAGGTGTCCAGTGGCTTGACAGAGTAGGTCATGGCCTATAAGACCTTGGGGTAATGGCTTGTTCATGACGTATAGCAGCAGCAGAGGTACAAATGGACCATCTCAGGATCACTATGCATGAGGAGGCAGAACTGGGGATCCTGGAAGAAATGCTGTGCAGTTCATTGTATATGCAAACTGGCAGGCACCGCGGAGTAACGCAGTCTCGCCACAGGCGTCTCAGCCCACCAGTCTGAACAATTTCCAGAGGAAAACCATTTCAGAGGCTTGTTTCTCTTAATTCTTTTCTTCCCTTGTTTCTCCTATTCATCTACTCACTTGTCGTTTGTGAAAACACTGAAAGCACCAAGCATACTCCTGATGTAGGCAGATGTGATACAAAGCGATGCATTGCTAATTGTAGGGCACGAAAGGTACGTAGCAGCTTCTGTGCTTGCCAGGACAGAACTAATTTTAGTCTGTACAGCTGCAATTTTATCAGTGTAGATACCCAGTTTACAGCAAGTAAAGCACTGTGGTTCTGCCTTATTTCCTTACTCCTTGCACGGGAAGTGTGTTAGACCGCAGTATCCTGTGTATTAACTTTTATCCTGTGTTGTAGGATTTATTGTCTGTGAGACACCTGTCCTCAAGATTCTGGGATGGCTGTAGCAGGATGGCTCTCCAAGCATGATGGGAGGGAAAGCCAGAGAAATGAGCTGAAGGACAGCAGTATCGAACAAATACACAGCTTTAGCATGGCTGTGGATGCTCAGTAAATAAAATGGTAGAAGAAGGGATCATCACCTCTCCAGCAGGAGAGATCCTTGCTCCTAAGGAAGATTTCTTAATTGGTACAGCCACCATTTGTTCTGTTTCATGCTGCATCAGCCATCTTTGAAACTGGAGGAAAGAGAAAGGGGAGAGCGGTCCTCACTTCAGAGAGCTGCCGGAGTCCCTCCCCTCCCCTGTGCCACCCTACAGGCACATGCACCACAACACAGCTTGGGCAAAGGTGCACGGCTGTGCCCATGAGCCCAGCCATCGTACCTGCGTGGTGGCATGCCTGGACGGACAGGCCCAGGGTCAGGGAGGTGGTGGGAGGCAGCAAGGAGGAAGGAGCAGGCAGCTGGGGGAGCAGGGGGTCTCCGCACAGCCAGGGCATCATGAGCAGCTGCCTGGCAGGCCGGAGAGCAGAGGCACTCCCCATGTCACATTTCCTCCCATGTTCAGAGGAATTCACCCTCTTACACTGCATCAGAGCAGCACCTGATCCCCTCTCTGATCTCTTCTCCTTTCTGGAAATAATGCTCCGCACCTCAAATCTGGCTAACGGCTCCCGCTGAAATGGAGCGATGCTCTTAGTGCTCTAGTTAGTGCTGTCAAGCAATCTGAAATGGAAGCTGGCAGTTGTCCTTCCAAATGGCTATTGCTACGTGTAGCCCAGAAGTGGTAAGCTAAAAAATCTTTTTGTATTTGAACTCCTTCCAATTTCATTCAGCAGGATACTGGCAGGCCACTTTCTGTGTTAATTATTTCTGTCCTGATTGCCTGGCCACACAGAGCACTATATCGACAGTATCACACTTCACCATTTGTTGATGCTTCCAGCACAACGCAGAAAGAAATTGAAATAAAGAAATTTCACCTAGAGACAAATCTCCAAAAGTCAGGGAAGGGGAGAGAAGGTGCCAGTGGAGTCAGAAGAGCTGTGTCTCTCCCAGATCTGCATCAATCCTTCCGTGATTTTAGAAATCCTTAAGAGCAGAAGAATGACAGAGTATATTACTCATTGGAAAACACTTAATGGGTCGGATCCTGAGATGGACTACATTGGCTTAAATCTGGAATGGCTCCAACAGAGTCAGAGATGAATCAAGAGGAACTTTTAATGCCTGATTAGGAAAGACTGCCTCTGCATTGCTGGCAGGTACAAATGAGAGGACCTAGGCATAAAATTACCTCATTGCTCCCACAAATCAGTGAGCTAAATGGCTACATCTTGACATTCACACCAGCAGTAAATTATAGTCAGGTGCAAAAATCTGGGAACAATTAAATGTGGGAGCAAAATGGAGACTAAAAGCCAGAGGGTATTTGAATCCTGTTAATACAAATATTACCTTGTAATGCTCTCCATAGCATCATGCCTTTGGAAAAGCACGAGTGAATGCAAGGGACAATGTTGTCCAAAAATCCCACCCCGGAAAACTGCTTAATAGAATTCACACCAGGACTTTCCTGTCCTTGGCTTCTCAGGCAGTCATGGACTACTGCAATATCCCCAGCAAGGGAAAAGGAAACTGAAAAGTTTTCAGCTATGGGAGCTGTCTACCTGAAGAGGAGATTCTCCCTTTGTACGGCACTCGCAAGCCCAGGTTCTGACTGTACCTGCAGACCAAGGCCAGTCTGAGAACATAATTCACACATGCCACAGTGTTTCTCACGCAATACAGGATTGTTTGTCCAAAATGAAGCAAAATTTTATTGGGTCTGTGGCACATGCCTTGCAAAATAGCAAGCACCTGTAAGAGGAAACTGAGCACCCTGTGCACACACTAAATCCATGTAGTAATGAAACCACTTTAAAAAGTGAAGGCTAATCAGCAACATTCTGAACAAGCAAAAAAACCCCAATTGGATCCTTTCTAAACTGACAAAATTACTGATATGCTCAATAAATTTTAAAATTGCAGTTGAAAGATGTTAGTTAGGATGACCCAGCTTCCCATTGAAGCATGAGCTCCTTGTTTTGACAACCTGTGGAACAAAGTGGTGGAGAAAAATTCATTAACGAGGTAGTGAAAGCAAACCTATCGCCCTCAACTTCATTGCTTTGGGGTTAAATGGGACATTTTTGAAGAACACAAGTCAGAATCTTGAAAGAGACCTGTTCACATACAAGAAGTCATGCGTACGTTCTGAAGCCTGAAGAGTCTCTTTTGGAAAATTTAATGGAAGCATGTTCCTGTGCTATTGCATCAAGACTGCTGAGTTCCCACACACAGCTATTGAACTGGTGCTGCTGTAGTGAAAGTACTCCAGAAATTAATTGGGAAGGATAAAGAATAGCATGGGAAAGGGCCAGGAGCACCGCAGCATTGGGCTTCCTCACCCCCAACGCTTACATTGCTGATGCTGCCCTTTGAACCGGAGTTTCTGAAGGAGGTTTGTGTCACAAAACCAGAAACTTTCCTCCTCAAGCCCCTTATCCTCACCCAGGAATTCAGTTGAGACTGTCGATAGTAGTAATCTGGGTGATAATTAATCATGCCTGCGTGCAGCTGCCAGTAAGGAGTCAGGGAACCTATTGCTGCCCCACTCAGTCCCTTCCCACAGCCCGAGCTCCCACATAGCACACAATCAGTCCCTGCGTCTCCACAACTCCAAAACCCAATGGTCCTGGCATGATAGCTGAACATGGGCTAGTGTTTAGCCAATAATAAAAACAAGAGCAAGGCAGGTCAGGCAGCAATGGCACTTACCATGCCAGCACAGGTTTACTGGTGTCTAGCCACGGGCATCCCAGGCACACCGGCATGTCACCCAGCTTCCCGGCGTGCAATGCTTCCCTGCGGCACACAGACGGTGTGCGGGTATGTTGGCATGTCTGTGAGACGGAGATAAGCTTGTTAACGATTGTGCAATGCCCATTTTGGTTTAGGAATTTTGTGGATACTGAGGTTAGAATTTCATCTCTTTTCCCTTCATGGATTTAACTAAATCTCACCCAGGATTTTGAAACATGCCAGGATTAGAGAACAATCTCTTTAAACATGAGCTTATTTCTTACACGGAAATGTCTCCAGCTGGGATCAGCAGTAACAGCAACAGTTTTAAGGTCTCCGTAGTGGCCAGTATAACAGGGCATACAAGCTGGGTCTGGACAGCCTGGGCTTTGACCGACTTTAGCTGAGCTCTGGGTGCTCGTTATGGTGAAAGCCAGTACTTAACTCACCTGAACCTTCAATCTGTAAGTACAAACTGTTTGAGGAGAAACACTATCAGCTAATTAGACTGTAAGCTCCCTTCCCCAGGAAATCTTTTTTATCTCAATGCTTAGGAGTTTGGATGTAACATGGTTTGGTTGCTATCACCTAACAAATAGGGAATGTGAGTGAAAAGTGGGTCCACGTGGAAAACCTGTGGGCACAAACTTAAAAGCATCCTTGAAAAATGTATCTGGGACGATACACTGCCCCTTCAGCTTTCTACAGGAAACATGCCTCATCCATCAGGTGAAAGGAAACCATAATATGAAACCTTGCTCATGGACAGGAAAACAGTTGCAGTTTCACAGCTGCAAACAGCAGGTTGGAAGGTGCTGGTTACACTGGTGGTCCATGTGCTCCTGGTAGCAACTGGCCTTTTGTCCTCTCTGGCTTCCAGCTGTGTAGTAGCCCTGTCCCATCAAACTTCCTTGCAAGTACTGACTAACTGGCACAGGAGGGTTAATTTCCACATCTTGTTGTGTCCAAGAGATACTGCTGCACCCAGAGAATTGCCCTGGGCACCTGAGAGAAGGAGCGCCCAAGCAAGTGGAGTCTTGTCCCTCAAAAATGGTGCCTCCTGTACATAGAGGTGCAGCCCACCCACCTTTAGAAGAAGAAAGCAATGGGTTTGTCTGGGTGCAGACCCCACAGTGCATGGCGCTGAGGCTCTGCTGACTGCCAGCTCCTTGCAGAAGAGAGGGGAAGGCTCAGGAGGACTCACCTCATGGCAGAAGGCAAGTCCAGCCTCTGAGCACAAAAGCCTTTCTGTCCACCATCTTGCACCCTTGTTCTGCCTCCTATGGGTCTCGGGGAGAAAAAGCTTTGTCCTGACAGCTCCACATGGGAGGTCTGCACTTCAGCCTGGGAGAACAGGAGCAGGTAGTGCAGTATGTACTGAGCCACTGAAGTCTGGTTCAAACATACTTCAAAGCTTATGGAAGCCAACAGGGGTCTTATGTATTGCTACTGATATTCACATCAATCTGGAGCACTTTGTCCAAGTCCACACAGTGGGATTTCTACAGAGTTATAAATAGACCCCTAACTCTCAGGACTCCCACTCCCCTGCTCTAAGTCCTTCTTACCATTCCCTGGCTATACCTGACACTCTTGGATATTGTCTCTTACTTTTCCTCTGACTACAATTCACTTCTTTTCTTTCTAAGGAAAAAGTAAAGCTTCATAGTTTTGCTTGGACACTGGCTCATCTTTTCATCAGGCTTATTCTTCTTTCCAAGAGTACACTGGGAAGTGGACTGTTGGACGGGCAGCTGGAGGAGAGAATCTCATCAGAAGAGGGCATTGCATCTCTGAAATCTCATGGAAATTTGCTCATAAGTCTTTACCAACTTATATCTGCTATACTGATACCCTTTTCCGGCACTCTGCCTTTGTTGTTACCACAGATTCATTTTATGTCAGCTTCATGCTGTCTGTAGACCAACCACACACATGGCCAAACCAGGTGTCTCTGTGGAATGGTCCAGGATACACCCTGTGGCTGGATGCCTTGGAGTCTGTAGCAATGTTCCTATAGTTTTCAGTGAGATGAGGACAAAGCTTTATACATTCATTATACCTAGAGCTAAGCATAAAGCCTGACAGCAGAAACAAAGAAAAAAATACAGTGCAGCCAGTTTTATCCAAATTGTTGTAGGCTTTTATGGAATCATAAAGATCAGTAAAATGGTCTTTGTGTAACATACCACAACTCCAAACATAATAAAACTAAAATCAATGAACATTCTTTAAAATGAGTGAATACACCCACACAGTTCAAATTTCATTGTGTTTAGACATGCAGTAGATGTTCTGATACATCAACTTTGATTTTGCCTTCCCCTCCTCCCAGATATTCTTTTTATCAGGTTTCCTGTAAGAAATGCATTGAACACAGTAGGGGGGGGAAAAAGCAGTGTTTGGTTTTAAGCATTCATTAAACATCTGTAGGAGTTAATACAAAGGAAGAGTCTTTGAATAAATCTAAAAATTAGGGAATTGTACTTCTGATCTTGACTTCATCCTCATGCATCAATGAACACATTTTAATTTTGTTCATCTTTATTGTGTTTAAACCAAACACTGAAAACAACAACCCTCATCCAACTGTTATATATCATTTCTAATGACAGGGTAGCTTTTGTTCTAAATGCACATGTAAAAAGACTTTTGCTTTAATATTCCGTTTCTCAGCTCTTCAAGTTAAAATAGTGCTTTACAAGTGATCTCTACTGATAATGACATACATTTACATTAGAATTCCAACTTGATTCTCTACCTTTCATAATCTACATATATCTTTTGTTTTGTTTCAGAGTCTTTTTCTTGCAGGTTATGTAGATTTGGCTGCAGTAGATTTTTCCCCCAAAGAATATCCAAAAATACATGTCTGCATAGCATAAAGTTGGAAGAACTGTTTGTCGCAGTCTGCTTAACAAAACAAGTCATTTTTCTGTTTGCAGATTATTCATGAGAAGGCATCCAAGTTTTACAAATGCATTCATTATTAGAAATCATTCTGTGAATTTCATAATTTAGGGCCAATAGGACTACTAGTTTATCTAGTTTGACCTCTTGTACCATATATCTACTATATTTTACCCATGCACTAAACTCAAAGACTTCATTAGACTAAAGTATTTCAAGCCCTCAGATTAAATTGTGCTCTACTGGTTGAGAACAAGAAAGGCAAAGCTGCCATGATATCTAAGCCCCCTGCAACAGCAAAGAATTATTTAAATGAGACATGCCCAGATCATCCCAGCAGGTGAGGCTTAAATTTAATGACCAGTAGGACCTAGACACCTGAAAAAGATCTTAGGAAAGATGATACTCTGCACCAGAGCACTCATCCACTCTGGTCCCAGGGCAATTAAGGAAGGATTTGGGTCCCTAACCATAAATGCCTAGTGCCGTTTGACACTCCACGTGAGGTGGCCTGGTGTGTCTGAATGCAGGACGCCACAGCAGCAGCAGGGACCCACGCTCCTGGCAGTATCGGGTGAAGGCAAGACATGCGAGGCAGTGACAAGTGGCAGCAGTGGTTTACAGCTGCGTTGAGTCCCAAGGATAGGATCTAGGCCCACACTAAGACACCCAAGTCTAGCTGCCCCACATGTGGTGCTGGGTTTTGATTTCAGTCCATGGGGATTTACACAATACACCAGAGGAGGCTAGCAAGCTGCCCAGCCCCCCCAGATGCAGACATCCATGTTTGGTGAGCTGGCAGACTCCCTGGGCTCCTTTCTCTGCTGATTAGCTCTCCGTTGCCCATATCTCACCCTGAAAGGCGTTAAGGTTCAGAAGGACATGAGGAAACAAACACCCCAGCAAGATCTAGGCAGATATGTGTGCAGGCAAAAACTGCCTTCCCAGACTTCAAAGGTGCCTGACCAAAGCCCTGAAGCACAAGGTTTCATTAGACACACTGTCTTAACCCAAGAAGTGGAAACGTGGAGATAATATTGATGACAATGCTGGCAACTCCACCGAAGTCCGTGACAGGACGCACCAAAACTCACCATCCAGACTGGCCGCTTGCAGCCTCCCTGAGTCTGCTTTAGCAAATGGCTTTCTGGTGAGTTATCACTCGCACAGCGGCTAGTTTATCCGGTATATTGCCTGCCATAGGGCTTGCTGGGAAAGTCTTTTCCCCTCACTGTTTCCAGTGATAAGTGGAAATCTCAAATATTGCCAGTCTCCTAATCATACACCCTTAGCTACCACCTCAGGCAGATTACAATTGGCCTTGGTAGTTTGGTCCCTGCCTCTTGTAGGCTTTGATATTCCCTTTCCCTTTCCTTCCCCGTCACACTGTCGGGGGTTTGTAGACCAGGCCTGGGAGAGCACAAGAGCATGCCCGTCCTTATTAAGAAGCACTGTTTCTTTGTGGCAAACAGTCAAATTTCATATTGTCTGTGAAATCCAAGAGAAGTGAAAATAGTGTCGTCTTGCACAGCTCTCCTCTCAGAAGTGCTAAGCAGAGAGCAGCTCCCCATAGCCCCCACAGCTATGCATTTCCATAAAAAACAGGAATTGAGGCCTTACCAAGTATTAGAGCTGTTTAAATCATAGGTAAAACTAATCTGTATTCCAGTTTGAAGAAAGTCTCTGAAAGGACAAAACATGCATGTTGATGGCAGAGAAAAAAAATTGTATGTCTGCTCATTGGGAAAAAAAAAATCCAAGAATATTTAATGTGTGAAAATAGGACTCCAGTTATGCTGTTAAGAATAATGAAATCTAGGGTGCTAAGTACTGTATGTGTCGCTGTACAAGTTAAGCTGCCTGAGGCAGTTTTAATTTCTCTAGCCAATCTTTCTTAAATTTTCTTTAATTTACACACCAAAGTATTCATCACCTGTAGAGGAGGGGGTTGGATGGGGTAAGCTGCAGAGCTCTTCCCTCTGCAGCCAGAAATCCTCAACGCAGGGGTGTGCGGCGCAGTGCCTGGGGTGCACGGCTGCGGGGAGCTGGGGGCTGCTCTCCCAGCAGGGCTTGCCAGGGAGCCCCGAAACCAGAGTGGAGCCCGGCAGGGTGCACACTGGCTCCTCTAAGACCTGCTGGGAGCTGCCTAGTCTCTGGTGTGGTGGATTTTAGTCACGGGCTCAACTATTCCTCCCCCTAAAGAGAAACACCCTACTGGTCGCAGCAGCCCAGGAGGGAGAGGGCATGTGCCCCTCACTGAAAGAAACAGCCTTGGAGATAACCTCTAGAGTGCAGGGCTGGTACTCCTACACATCCAGACACCATGTATCCAAACAATGTCATTTGTTCCCAGGGTTTGGCTGGAACAGCACGGCCAGAGAGGCAGAGGGGAAGGAGGGCAGAGCAAAGCCCAGGGTGGAGCAGAGCCGACGAGCCAGCGTCAGCCCTTGCTCAGGCTCCAGGGTCAGCTTCTCCTGAGGTTTCTCTGGCTGCTTAACCTGCACTGGGCTGACCGAAAGTGCTGTAGCCATTGTGTTGAAGACCCAGAAAGGAAGTACCTAGAATATTCTTAAATTGCTAATCTAGGAATTTTTATTATTGTTTTATCTACTTTGGGTCCCTTTGGTTTAGCCTAAATGTGCCACCTTCCAACAGCACACAAATTGGCTCCTCCAGGATCTTCACTCATTTCTCAGCAGAATAGACATTATGTTCCTTTCTCTGGGCATACAAGATACACTTCAATATTAACATTTTCAATAGTCTCAAAATGTAAGTATCTTGCCATGCAATATCACGCTATTACCTTGACAGACTATTTCACTCTTTTTTTTTCTTTTTTTTTTATTCCTCGTAGCTACTTTCCTTGTCAAGAACAGGTTGAAATTAACTTGTCAAAATTATTAAATTTGAGAGGCAAACATAATCCACAATTGGATAGACGCAAACAAGTGACAGCAGCAGGAGTGCGCACTTTGGGGGACTACACCAGGCACATTTGCATTTTACTTGTGAAATACGTATTTACCTCTGCAGATCACTGTGGGGTTTGCTGTAGTTTTACTCCCAGGGAGTCACTGAGTTTAAGGCAGAAGACTGCCTGCAGAGTTGGGTTCACTCCGGCCTCTGCCGCAGGTGCCCTGCCAGAGCTTGGGAAAGGATCTTCAGTCACCTTTGGTCTCCACTCCATACCTGCAGCAGGAAAATATTGCTTTAGATTTGCAAAATCTTCACTGTTTGGGATCTACTAACACTGAGCTGTCACTCTCTGGGCTTGACTCTGTACACAGATTAAAGTGAAATAGCTGCTGGAGAAACAGAGGTATGTGCTGTGGGAGAATCCATGCGCATGTCCCGGGCAGCAAAGGCTGGTGGTGGTAACCTTGCAGGGTGCTCCGTGCTGGGTTTGAGGGCCACCTGACCAAGGAAAGCACAGGGATCAGTAAGTGTCCTTGACTTTACAACAAAGCCAGGCACACTGCTCGCTGGGCAGGGCGCTGCCACCACACCGTCATGCACAGGCAAGATGCAGAAGGTGGCTGGAAGTGCCCCGTTTTACACTCCACCACAACCTCCTGAACCCTTCTGCCATCACTGCCTGTGAGGGGGGCTTTCATTCCCAGCAAGTGAAGGACAGCTTCACACAATGTGGTCACATTAACACAGATCTCACCCTTCAGCAGCCAAGCCTGAAAGCACCCGATGCCCTTTTAGCCAGCTCTCCATATTTAACAAGTCAACAAACTATCGGCACAGCAACAGAAAAGTCCTCCCTTTTTTCCTCCCTCCTGTGTTCAGGTTTCCCCACACATGCCGCAACCTGCAGGAGTTAGGAGGGAAAAGCTTCTTCACTTTGAGGGTGACAGAGCACTGGAACAGGCTGCCCAGAGCAGTTGTGGAGTCTCCTCTGGAGAAGTTCAAAACCCACCTGGATGCATTCCTGTCCAATCTGGTCTAGGTGAACCTGCCTTGGCAGGGGTGTTGGACTAGATGATCTCCGAAGGTCCCTTCCAACCCCTGTGATTCTGTGAGTTTCAAAAAGACTGCAGGCAGCAGCCCCTGCTTGTCCCTCTTGCCCCGGCCAGGAAGGGCAGTGCTACCATCTCCACCGAGCTTCATTTCAGACATCATTTGGGCTACAGGGCAGTGACTCTGCTCGCTCGAGTCGCTAAGCCAACCTCAGGTGGTTTGGAGATTAAGCAGGAGCCAGTTTTTACCTTGTTCTCTAAAGAAAAGGCTGCTTTTTCTTCGCTGGAAAAGAACGGCAGGGTCTGCGCTGTGTTTGTGACTCGCATCAGCAATCGGCAGGCTGTGTCACCAGCCGGACCCTCTGGACAGTGTGCTCTCACCCCGTCTCGGGTGCAGCACCAGGAGGCAGGTTCGGCTTCTTGCTCTTCCAGAGGGGCGAAATGCACAGCCAGGGAAGGCGAGAGCTGCTCTCTGCCCATGCCTCTGCAGCCCCTGCCCGGACCCCTCCTGCTGCGGGGGGAGCTCCTCCCAAGGGGAAACGCTGGGGTGGAGGTTGGACCTTGGCTCCTGATGGTGACACCCTAAGTAATATCCCTGACAGCACCCAGCCACTGCCAGATAGAGGGAGGTGGCAGCAGGACAGGAGCCTAGAAAAGGTGCAGAACCAGGTAAGGGGACCTTCCTGGGAGGT
Organism: Burhinus oedicnemus; assembly: GCA_008921705.1. Taxonomy (NCBI): domain Eukaryota; kingdom Metazoa; phylum Chordata; class Aves; order Charadriiformes; family Burhinidae; genus Burhinus; species Burhinus oedicnemus. The sequence continues at coordinate 1,271,442 of VFFE01007679.1, forward strand.
CTCTGTTCAGCTCTGGTTTTGTGCCAGGGAAATCACTGCAGTCATCTGCCTCTGAGGACAAAGTACCTCTATCCTTCATCTCCAAGCCTTGCACTTTGCCCAAAAGCTCTACTTGGATTTGTCTATACGCTGTATTGAGTTTGGGCACAAACCAGTGCAGAAGACCAGATTCACCATTGGCATGGCTTGACTCTCTTACCTTCTTACGTTTTTTGTAGTTGTATCCAAATTGCAGCAAAGATGGACCTCTTCCATGTCCTCCATTTTCCAAACATGAAACTCGGAGTGAAATGGATTGTACACGTTTTTCTCTGTTTCAGTGCAAGATCCTCTCTCTTCTTCCCTGCTGCCATCAGCAACCAAAAAATGTCTTAAAAACTTTGATGGAAAGATAAGACACGTGAGAGAGTATATTATTCTGAATGGAGTTTCTGGAGCAGCCAAAGTTTTGAGCTCATCTACTGCTCTCTCTCTAGTTTGATTCAGAATGTAATTTGTCCAAAATTTCAACCGTGATGAACTTTCCCAAAACAGAAGCAGCAAGCTGCTTCCCACCATCGCATACTTGGCCTGTATCCCGTCTATCCATATGCAGCAGATGTAAATATAATTTACTGGCACAAGCAGCTTTCTGCACATGGCATCTTTCTAAGTCTTCTTTAGTATCCATGTGAAGAAATAAATTATTTTATTGATGCACTCGGAGGCTTCAATAACGCTTCATAATGACCTATAAATGGAGGTCTTTCTTAATATGCATCGATCAATAACTTACATAATTATGCCTCGTATCATTTTGCTGAATTGTTAACAATTCTAACCAAAGCTATAATGTTTCCTTATAGACAACATAAGTCTTCCAGGAGCCACATTTTGCTGGCTTCCGTATATTGGAGGCCTGCACATGTACAGATTTAGCGCAGGCACCAGTTGCATCAGTTAATGTAGGATATGGCCTCTTCCAGCTGTGCCCAATCATCACAAGTAAAGCTTGCAAAGTCTCCCACCACAGTAAGAGGTGCTTTGGAGAGCAGACTGGAGCAAATACAGACAATATTTTTTTTTTCTATCCTGTGGAAATAAAATGGTTAGTAAGATGGTGCTTCAATCAGGGAGAAGACGTCTATAAAGTCAGAGTGAAATATTCTCGATGGAGACAACCTGTCTGGTGGCAATGGGGAAATCCTGCGTGTCAGCACATTCATTCTTGGCTTTATCCTTGCTCGCTGGATGTGACTCAAAGGAAACGCTGGGCTTCAGTTTCTTCATCAGCAAAATGGGGATAATATTTCCACTTATGCAAGTCACTTTAAGTGGAAAGCACTGCATTCATGCAAGATAGCTTTATCGTGCCAGTACACCACCGAGTTTTTCACTTTCTGCCTGGAACATTTCATAAAAATCCCTCCACATATGGAAGAGAACAAGTATTGCAGACTGCAGAAAATGTGATTTTGAGAGAGCTGACAGTGCCACTTACATTTGTGCATTTTTTGCCTTTCAAATACAGTCAGGTTTGGCAACGAAATTCACGATCATCTGGTGGCTTTTATGAAACGAGCTGACCATACTGCTCCAGGTTTCGCCAGCCCCATCGCAGCCCTGCTCCGCACCAGCCCTGGCCCCTGCCCAGGCTGGGGCAGCACCCACGTGGCCCCGGCTGCTGCCTGGGCAGCAGGACACGGCTGGCAGCCACCCAGCAAAGCCCTGAGCCTCGCACATGGGTTTTGGAGCAGAGACAGAGAGTTTAGCATTCTAAATTCCCCACAGCAAGACGGTGCTGCAGCACTGATTGTCATTCTGCCGCTTGCCCACAGCGGACGGCGGAGAGAGGTGCTCTAGCACCTTGCTGCTTTGCTTCACAGCGATGGTGAGACCCGGGGCTTCGGGTAAGCTGCAGACCCTGTCCTTCATGGTGGGGCCCTGCCGTGCCCCGGCACACCCTCACCTCCCCATCGACCACGAGGGACAGTTTGCTGTCCCCGTCCCAGAGCTCTGCTGCCGAGGAAGCGCGCAGCCCTGCCTAGCAACTCGCTGTCCCCTTCTGGTTTGCAGTACAGTGCTTTATTAATGTCAGAAGACTGATCTGTGCTTAAATAGTTCAACTGTCTGCTTTCCCTCCTATATGAGCTTGGAAGAAGACTGTAGACAAGTACCATACGTTGCATAGCTATCAAAGAAAGAAGAATTATATTTTAATTACTGTATTTATCACGGAGAACACAACGATTAGTTTTTCTGATGAAAATAAATGCAATAAAGGCTAACGGACTTTTGGTAGTAGAGCCATTAAATCCTCTATCTAAATACGGTCTAGATATCTGGGGTGCAATTAGGACAGCTGCGCTGAGTGCTTCTGGGGGTAAGTATACAGAGGCACTCTAACCTGAATCTAATTCTGCTCAAAGGCCAAGGCAGAGCAGTGCTATTTGTGTTGCGATGATTTAGTAGAAACAGGCAACATTACATTTCTAATGTCTTTTGGTCAACAAGCACGTTAGGACTTTCAGTGCCTGCTACTCAAGACCTAATTGCTTTTAGCAAGTCTTTCACAGAAAATACATCATCATGGCAAATGCAGTGCTCGTGTGAAGGAGTCAGACCCAAAGCAAAGCGGTGGCTGTCAGGAGGAGAGGATATACGATACGAGAACTTTTGTAGCAAACTGCAAAATTCAGACATCAGTATTAGGCCTCCACTTGTAAAAACAGAGCTGTACAAATAATTCAAAATGAATAATTTATTTGATTAATTTTGTCTCTCCTTGCTCGGGGAATATATATAAGCCAATCACACCATCTTGAATTTATTTGTTATTCAAATATATTCAGTGACTTTCTTTTCACTATATTTTTTTACTCTATGGATTAATCAGAATATTTAAAATTAAAAATACACAGTTTTCATGTGATTGGCCAGACATGCCACATGACACTACTTTTCTTCTGTGAGCAAGGGAGTATGCCAGCACTTCTGGAGTAATCCTTATGCATGCAAAATTGAAAATTCAGTTTTGACAAATATTTGCATGTGCATCTTTGGAATTCACTTGCTGCCAAGAAAACTGTCAGTAAAATTCGGCACCTCTTAAATTTGTAAAATGTGAGAACTAAAACATGCATTTTAACATTTGCATTTAATTTAAATTTTCTTTTCAGTTTTATCTGGAAGTTTTAGAACATTGTATTTTCCTTGAAAGGATGCAGCATTGCCTACCAGGATTGGATTATGTTTTTGAGCCACTCATCTTAACATCACTTGGCTCAGCCAATGGTCTGTAGTCCAAAAAGCTTGTAGTTTTCTAAATGGGCAAATGCTACATGCATCGTGTGCAAGGCTTTCAAAAGTCAGGGTAGTTTTGTCTTGACGGATGATATGTGCATTATTCCTGCAGCAAAAAAATCCCTGAATTATTGAATGATTCTTACTCTATTGTTAGGAAAAAGCAGATGTGAGAACAATTCAGTGAAAGCATAAATTGTGATGTTAGCATCAAACACGGGTGAAGGCAAAAGCCAATCCACTAGAGAAAATTTTGTTCTCAACTTGTTGATTAATTAAGAGCACCTGTTAAAGGAGCCCTCATTTATCTGACTTGTTATGTTGTGCAGTGCCCCTTTTCAGCACAGAGCCCAAGTTAGGGATTCCCAGGAACCTCTTACGCTACCTCAGACCTCAACCCCACGTATCTTCAAACATTTACAAGCATGCCTACGTACTTCAGGTAGCAATTGCCCAGCTCTGATGTAACAGATACAGGGGGCTCTGTGTGTGTGTGTGTTTGCCTGAGAACTAATATAACTATCTGCAGGATTTATGTGTTAATACATCCTTTGGTTTATCCTTAAAGATGCCTCCAAATGTTCATGTGCGAGGACGTGAAAAAATTTCAGGGTCTGTCTAATCTTCAATTACATCTGACCTGCTGTTGACTCGAGGTGGGAGTGAAACAGAATATGCCCCTAATCGCACTTTGCAGAAGTATTTAGGTGGAAACTCTGCCTGCAGAGAGAGATTTGTTAAGGTATCTGTAGCGATCAACAGCAAAGCTTGGCATGGCCGCTGCTGTCCTGGCTGCATCCTGCCACCTGCACAAGGCCACCTTGTCCTCTCCTGCCAAGGAGAGCCGGTCCTGCCTGGCCGATGTGGCAGCTGGCATGCTTTGGGGCACCATAAAATAGCAACAACCGAAACTCCAGCCCAGAGAGTGGGAGGGTTATGTGCTGGTAAGGACAAGCGGGAGGACAGCCAGCTAGCTCTTTGGGGCCAGCAAGGGCCACAAGTGCAACTATAAAACTGTGGTGGGTAATAGGGTATTAACTCATTGAGTAAACAGAGCTGCTGCTTCAGTTACCAAACAGGATGATTTAAATGGCTTAATTTACACATCACAGCAAGCTTTTCCTACTGCAAATCAATAAATTTGCATAGGTTCTTAAAATAATCAGCAACATGCTCCTGCATATATTTTTTAAATAGGTACAAAATTCCTTAATGAAAGCCAGAATCCCATCATAAGCTCAGTTTGTAGTTCACCTGCTAGTTATATTTATGAGGAAATATGAACGTATTAAGGCCTGGAGCTAAGCAGCAGCTTTGCAGCTCATTTCTGCAGACAGTAGGATCTCACGGGCCCAGATGTAAAGCCCCCTCCTGCCACCCCACGGTGCCCCAGCGCAGGCAGAGCCTGCTGAGCACTCGGAAGGAGCAGAGGAAGAAACTGCGACTGAGATGTCCTCTGCGTACACCTCTGCCCAGGGGACACACGTGAAGAAGGAGGGACGGATAGATGGACAGAGGTCAACTTCCAATAAGAATAGCCTTTACCCAGGGCCAGCACACTTTTTCCACCTCATTTCTTATTTCTTGTTCTCCTTCTTCCCTTCATTCTGGCTGGGATCAGAAGTAGAAGCTCCAAAATGCCACCAGCAAAGCTGTCCTGGCAGCGGAGGTACGCACAGCTCCCAAGAAAACCCGTTCTCATCAAGGTACCAAAGCGACATTGCTGGTTGAAGGTTAAAAACATTTGACGTCAGCATCCAGGGTCTCATCTGAGCCAAAGCAACCTTCAGATGTTGTTGAGTTATCCCCGTAATTGGCCAGGACAGCTGTAGGGTGGCTTTGCACTTGCACCAGCTCTTCTGCTCCCCCTTCATTTCAGTGCCCCCACGTGTGCAGCCACAGCGAGAACTGACCCCTCCGGGGCTCGAGGAGCCAGCACAAGCTAGCATGGAAATCTTGCAGCTTTGCTAGATCATGGAAATGTGCTGCACCGAGAGGTTAGCCGGGCACAAACGGGGCTGTCCCGGGCACGCTGCGGCGGGAGGGCGTGCTCCCAGCAGTGGCTGCGTGCAGGCATGGCGCAGCTCAGGGTCTGACTACAGGAAAACTCTGCTCGGTCCAGTCCTTCCGTGCCCAGCTGTAAAAAAAAAAAAAAAAAAAAATCAAGATTAAAAAAGATTGAGAGGGAATACTGTGCTTGTAGCTGTGCAGTGACTAGGGGCTTTGAAGTTAATTTTTAAGCAAATTTTTTTTTCTGCTGTGCTAAAATAAAAAGCAAGGTTTTTAATCTGAGAAACAAAATGAGGGCAGAGGATGGAAAAAACATGGTTACTCATGCCAAAAGCAAGAGAAGTGTAGGCAGAGGCTGCTGCTTTTGTTGCTGGAGCAGGGGTGGCCTCGTGCTTTTGGGTGTGCAGGGCAAAGGGGTTTCCCTGGGCTTGGCATGAGGCAGCCTCAAGTACCAACCAAAATTTGGCATGATTTCTCCAGTGCATCATGATGCTGTGGGTCACCACCAGGCATCTCAGGGGGAATACAAGCACCTCCTTATTCAGGTGTACTGCAAGACGTCTTCTGAATACCAAGCACATCCTTTCTGCCCTAGCAGAGCTCTGGTTAGGGAGCTGAGGAGCTGGAAGCAGACTCGGAGGATCTCTCTCCTCTTCCCGTTGCCTCAGGCAGGACCGTTACCAGCCTTAAATCGCGGAGCAAATGCCCCTTGCTGAGCACTGGTGCGGCAGTCCCCAGTGTCTCTGCTGGGAAGGGGTCTCTGCAGTTCCAGTCAGCCCATGCCTTACCGGACTTGCCAGAGAGCAGGTCTGTGGGTAGAAGACCATGAAGGCTCCTCTGAAGAACAGCTCAACCCTTCATCCTGCTCCCTGCCCTCCATACATGGCCCCATACAGAGCCTGACGGGCACAACCTGCTAACTCAGACCAATGTTGCCATCTAGAAAAGATACAGATAATTAGTGGATATGGAAAAGGGGCCCTATTATGGTCATGTTTCCTGGCAAGGTACTATCCCCCTTCTGTCCCTCATTTCTTTGCATTTCTCATACTTAATTTGTTTTTTATTTGATCGGGGTTTTTTTTTAATATTTATTACTCATGGCTGAATGTTGGGTTATGGTGTGTCAAACTTGACAAAACTTCAAGCTGAGGGAATGATAAAAAGTATCTTGAAAATCATATTTGCCCCTTAATAATTTAATTCTGTAGAAAGGGAAATCAAAGCATCACAAATTGATTGCTGTGAAACAAATTACAATTATTTCCACACATCCAAATAAATCTACTAATTTTAGGCATCTGACTTCAGGCATTAGATGGAATATGCAAATGCACATGTTGAAATGATGTCCGCGTCTCTAGAGCTGCTCACTTATTTCTCTGTTCTTACTAGATGCTCGATAGTTTCAGACTGCTATTGAGACACACAGTAAATTAGCTGCTTTTAAGCACCGCCTGTTAAAAATATTAAAAAGCATGGCTGTAAAGCACAGCTGACAGTTTTAAGCATCCAACACTGGCTTATCCTTTCTGGAAACGCAGAGTCTAATGTCCACTGTCACTCTCCCCAAATCTGCTTCCAATTAGGTCATTCTCTTCTAGCAACCATTAACTGAAGCCCTCTGCCCTGCTCTACCTTTTAGAAAGAGAGCAGCGTGCAAGGAAATGTCCCTGTTGAACACAAGTTTTCCACATACATTTTACGAAGTGTACTTGCTCAGCTGTCACACCGCTTCACATAAGAGAAGTCATCTGATATCGTTACTGACATACTAGTCTAGTGTGGCATTTAATATTAGGCTTTATATAACTCACAGGGACGGCAGAGCAATCTCAGGTAATCAAAATAAATGAAGACAGCCTGAATAATGCATTTGTTAAATCTAAATAACATACAGTGGACACCTTTAAAGTGTTTTCCAGGAAAATGTGACTCAGGTGCAATATTGATTGAGAAGATAGAGACAGGTGTTTTCGATTCCTATATTATGGAAGCAGAGAGGACTTTGATAATGTAACAATCATCTTTTGTTATTTTGCTGCAGTCCAATACAGCTAGAATCAATTTTTCATTGTACTCATTTACTGGAAAAGGGGATAATGGCAAGGACAACACAGCTTTAATAGAAAGAATAAGTCATGATTTAATTCAGATGTTGTACTACAGCTACAAGTTGGAAGATATATTTGTATATACAGAAACAGTACAAAGGAGCCTGCATGCTTTCGAATAGAAGTCATGGCTCTGCATTTCTATTTATTGGTAGTTAGGTGGAATGATGCAGCATTATCCTGACAGCAATAAGAAGCAAGAACGTTTTAAAGCGGAAAAGATAGCTGTAGGATTATGAGCAATCTTTATAGAAAAATAAAATAAAGGGCAGTAGTAAAAGGGCACGTTGAGGTCTTCATTAATATTTGTATTTAAGTAAAAATGACAAGCAAAAAAATCCAAAAAAGGCTAAGTTCACAATCAATGTAGTGCTTTTCTGCACAATTGAGATCTTTCTCAAAGATCTCAGGCATTTTTGATAAATTTTGTTCTCATGGAAAGTACTCAGGATGATGATAAAATAATGATTTTTTTCTGGCCAAATAGATTGCTTCATGACTTCTTGAATGAAACACAAATCTAAGAGTGATAGTGTTTGGGGCTGGATTAGTCTCCTGGGGTTGCATCCAGTGTATGAAATTTCATAGCTTTTCCAAGGAGTTCAATAGTGCTCTTCGCTGTGGCGAGACACTGCTGAATGACCCCTGAAAAAGCACCCCACAGACCGCGCTTCAAAACATTACCCCTGAAAGCTACCAGGAGTTAATTTAGTCCAGATATAGCCCAGAAATACTCTGCATGGCATATTTCTGAGCAGCGCTTTTTAGGCCAGCCTAAATCTGAATTCCAGCACAGTCTTCAGTGGAAATCAGGATCCAAAGTCAAGCCTTAAAGCTGGCTTCTGTAACAGACCTGCAGCTGAAACAGCCTCTCCTTTTAATGAGCATCTTCTACAGAAAAGCAGACAAAAAGGGTAAAATCCTTCCCTGGAATTTCAGGCTTTTCTTTAAAAAGAGTCTGGTCTAGTCCTAATTCCTTGTAAGCAAAGTGCACGTTCCTCTCTGAGGAGCAAAGAGAAAATGAAGAGTAAAACAAGAAAAATCAGGGAGAAAAATTAACCCCTTCCCAGCAGCAGCAACCTCTCACCAGCATTTCCCAGTCTCTTTATAAGCTGATGAGAGGAGTCAGACTCAGCTGCGTCTCAGCTGGGGCAGCTGAGGGAGGCATTTCCAGCCTCCAGAGGACACCTGGGATTTTGCACCAACTCAGTACACCTCCTGAGATGCTGGGCGGCCTTGGGCAAGTCCCTTTGCCCCCTGCCAAAGGAGGCACCTGCTGGGTTATGAGTGAGCAAGGTGTGGGAGGCTGCAGGCCTCTGGTCACTGGAAGACTAGGGCATTTCTGTAGGACCCAGCAAACAGAAGTGGTCCATGATGCGCAGAAGGGGCAGCATGAGGAGAGCTTGGGAGAGTCGCAGATGTCCTGCCAGGCAGAAGCAAAGCCATCCCAGCTTGGCATGGCTTGCTGCTCAGGGCTGATGGGGGCGCTGCACTGCAAACACCTAGGATCCCAAACATTATGAGGCCGGCCTTAGACCATAATGAGTTTGCCCTAAAGCTGCTAAGATTTATAAGCGATCTCAAAGAAAATACATTTTTCATTTTCTTTACAGTGCTGTTTTCTCCCCAAGCCACAGGGCAGGTGCTGTGTGAAACCCTGACCTCTGGGACTCACCTCCACCCAGCTTGTCCAACTGTGCCAGAAATCTCCCAGAATGGCAAGATCCTCGAGGAGGCCACGAAAGCTGGTGGCACTGGTGACTGCAGATCTGCCGACTCTAGAGGGAAGTTAGGATAATGGTATGAGGACAGCTGTTGTGTCTGCCATGTCTTCATAGCCTTTGAGCGTGCTGCCATGGGAAGAGAAACTGATTAAGTTTTCCCTGGGCTAAGAAACTGGTATGTCAGTAGTTCCATACAAGAGGGGAAAAATGCAGTCTTTTTGCCTACCCCTGAACCCAGCAAAGCTTTCCTCTCTGATCCTATAGCGATCCATGTTGCTAGAAAATGAAGAATGGTGGAATATCTACCACCTTTTCCTTACCATCACGGTCCATGGCTGACTGTCCCTCTGCCACATATCTGCAGGGACAGACAGCTATAGCCCCTCTCCACGTGCCCTTTTCAAGGTCCTGAGACATTTGGAGGAATGAGCTCTTGCTCGCTGCCTATCCAGAAGCTACAGTATTACCTGACAATGGTGAATGACCTTTTATGTATGCGATATATTCCTTTTAACAAGGAAAGGGAAAACCTGCTCTTCACCTTCATGCGAAGGGAAATTCCAGCATTCTCCCATTTCCCCATCCTTGTAGACAGAGGTGCCTTTATGGGTAAACTTATCTCCCCTTCACTCCCTTTCCCTCCTTCCTCTCCTTTATTTTTTCAATTCTGTCTCCAATGTCTTTCACTTGGTTAAAGGTTTCTTGGTACAGATGCCTACTGTTTACCTTAGAATTACATGGTCCAGGTAGCAATACCGTACAAAACCAGATCTTTCTTCTTGGGGAGGAGTGGGCATTCAGGTTAGTACTGATCAAAACACCTGAACTCGTAAGTTAGATTTTTCTTCCTCTTAGTCCTGTCTTAGTTTAGAGGAAGTATCTAACCAGCTCCAATCTAGCAACCTCGTCAGCATGGTGAAAGCCATGCCCTTCCAAACACGGCTCTGAGCTCCCAGAAGACTCTTCATGCCTTGTATAAGTAAGTAGAATTAATTTTAAGATGAAACTTAACACTGAAATAGGAAGATGGGGTAAAATCATTAGTGAACTTCTAATACCTTGGTTCTGTGCCACTGTGAATGTGGTCTGTGATCTAAAGCATGTCAGCAGGCACACTTCTGAGCTAGAAAGAATCAAAGATTGACTTGCTTACATATATAGGTGTTTCAATTTCCTGGCCAGAAAATAAAACTGATACAAAGCACACAAAGGACCCCAATATCAGCGAGAATGTCACTAGTAGTGCAATGCATTAAAGAAGATCATTGCAACAAATCAAGTTCCTAAGCGTGACTTTCCCTTTCATGCAGAGAATGGACTGATTCGTTCCCCAAACAATGGAAAATTTCGCGGAGGCTCTGTAACAGATTGCTCTGTTTGCTCCATTACTCACAGATCAGCTTGCCACATTCAGTCACAAAGGCAAGGGCTAAACTCATCTTATTTGTTGTCCACAATTTATGAAAAAAATAATCTAGCTTATAGGAAATGAGGTGCTTCAAGAACTTGCTGAAGTGAGAGCATTTCTCTGTCAGCATGGATTCAGCTTCAATACGACTCTCATGATCAGTGCACCACTATTTTATGCTGTGTTGATCCATCTAGGAATAATTGTGAAGACTTTACTGGATTTCTTATACTGCCAGAAAAAACACACTTAAGCTGTGCTATCTGACTGTACTTTGACTTGAGTTCTGGATCTCAATAGGACACAGCCATTGCATTTTTTTGGCATGGGCAGGCCTGTTGTATGACATATGATATCAGTACAGTGACACAGTTCTGGGTCCTGAGAGGAGAGTAACATTTCTGCGTGCATAGCATTTCCTTGTGTCCATGTCATACCCATTTTCGATAAATTTTCTTGGCTACCACCACTTGGCACTAGTGGACCATCATCTAAACACGTAAAAGCAAATGAAACGTATTGTATGTAACCCATTCAATACAATCAGTGTCTAACACCAACGCTTTCTGACTCTTAGCTTTAGGAAACCTTCCAAAGGTCAGCAAATGGCTTAGAGCTGTCTGAAACTGCAAGTGAAATATCTCCAAAGCCTAGCATACACAGCTCCCAGAGGGCTCCACGTTCAATTCCTTCCCCCCATGGAACCTACCAGCCACGTAGTGGGAACATGGCGGAAGCTGCTGCTCTACAAGGAGAGCCCACATCAGCCTGCTGCATGCAGATACTTCCACAGCAAAGGATTTCGTTTCACAGTACCGTTTACAGGGAGAGATTTCAGGCTCTCAAAGACCAAATGCCTCTGCACCTTGTTTCAATAGCACTGGAGAGACTACAGGAAGATCAGCCCTAAGACACTGTCAATTACCTTTTCCCCAAATGATTTTAGTGAAATTTTGTGCCTAGGAAACACTATACATATAAGGAGACCATTCTTCAAGCTGCTTAGGAAATAGGCATAGAAAAATGGGATGTTCACTTTGATCAGAAGAATAAGTCTCAGAGACAAGTTCTGAGGCTCTTAATCATTCTGAATATAGTATAATCCTAGGAAAAATCCCATGACAATCCATATTTTTATTCAGAACAATATTTTCATTGTTAATACATCAGATTTCGCTTTTATCTGACTTGTGCTCAGTGATTATAACATTGATGTAGTGTTTGCATATGAAAGAGTAAGAAAGGAGTGAGTGTTATAGTCTACAGTGGAAAGGTTGAGGATGGATGGAGGTTCGCATTGGCAAATAGCATTAGACGTAATTGTTTTTAAAAGCATTCAGGTGCATCTCCTTTTGCTTCCATATAACTAAAAAGGAAGCAACTGATTTGCAACCTGGGATTTGAAATAGCTGATAAAAAGCCAGAAAATAATTTTTGATAAAGTACTTGTTCAACAGCTGCAGCATCATGCAGTACCTGTTGGGCAAGTGCCAGGCTACCTGCTTAATATCTGGAGATTGATAACTGTTAGAAATTTGATGAATGACAGGTTGAGAAGGTATACACAGTGTCTGGACTACAGACAGGCCTAGGGATGATATCCTTAAAAAAAACATGTGCAAGTTTTAAGTTAATTTAAGACTGTGATCAACAGTCTGCTGTGTTACTCATTTGTCATTTTGGGGTTTCTCTGCAAAGAAAAAGTCCTGAAGGCAGCCTGGCAAGTTCCCACCAATAGCTTTCTTGGGGGGGGGGGGAAAGCCGTTCTTTGTCTTTGACAAATTCTGGTTAAAGTCCTTCCTGAGATATCCAGAGAAACCTGAAGCATCCAAATCTCAGTAATCCCATATACCCCAGGCATCCTCTGCTTTCTCCTGTGCGTCCTAGTCATAATTCCCTGCTCAGTAACACACAGAACATTTGTGCTCTGCATAAGGGCTGGAGAGGAAAAAAAGAAAACAACAAACACACAAAGAAAACGGAAAACCCACCACACACAAAATGCTCCCCTCCCTCCTTCACTTACTCTGCTCTCTGTGCAGGGTCCAGAAGCCGTCCTGCCGTGTTTTTCCCTCAGAGCCCCATGTGCCAGCCCCACAGACTCCTGTGGAGCCAGCTCAGGGTGCTGCCATCCCTCCCCAACACTTTGGACAGACAGACCTGTTCTTTCTCCACGTGCCTCTCCCTGGCAACAACACTGCTGTACTTTCTGCAGAGGACACTGGTGACATTAAAAGCCAATAGTGCTTATTCCTCTGTGGATGGGGTGAAGTAGATACTCACAGTGCCGTCAGTCACTTAATGTAAGTGCCATTTTGGGGAGACTTGGTCTCCCTAGCATGTAGTGAGCAGAGTAAGGAGGCTCCTTCCATAGGTACCTGCTCTAAATTGCCTTGCAGAAGAGCTTGCAGCTCTTGAGTGACTCTACAGGGAGCCCAAGGGGACTAAACTCCTATTTTAGGCTTGAGCGCAGTCCTTGCATGGATGAGCCTGACTGCAGGCTTCCCGCTCAGTAGGGCTACCTAGCAAAATGAAGATACGACTGTGGGTGGGTAGGCAAGCCCATGTCTGCAGTACTTGGGCTGTTTCAGAGCATAGGATGAAGGTGTCCCAGTCACCAGCAAGGACCAGTCAAAGCACGTACCTGAGGCCCATACGGTGTGCAGCACTGGTGCCTGTGCTACCCAGCTGCTCCTTGCTCAGGTGCAGGGGTGCTTACAAGGGTTAGGGTAACCCAGGCGCTGTTGCACTTTCAATTTATTGTACAGACAGAAAACTGATGTTATTTCATTGGAATCCTGTGTCTACCCTGAAGAAAAATGTGAATGGGAGATTTCACAGCATCTTGCATCTGGAGCTTCACCTCAGTGCAACTCTAATACAAAAAAATCCCAATGAAAAAAGATGTCTTTGACATACATATGTGTTTACATACACATAAGTGTATACACACACAGAGCAGTTTAGGTGAAAATTTGAATCCAAAGGACTACACAGGCTGTCAGTACCTCTGGACTTTTCTTCTGGAGAGCACCAGCACTATTTCATCAGAACAGGCAGCCCAGGGAAAGCTGCTTGACTTTGCTGGTATTAACTTACGCTTTGCTTCCCTAATCTTTTTGGTTTCAGTACTGTCAAATAACAGAGGTGCAGAGAGAGATGGAGAATTCTAGCCTAAAAGTCAGTTTCCTCTGTTACAGCAAGTGTTATCCCTGAGGTCAAGGATTGTCTGAATCAATAACACACCAATCTCAGTAGCCCCATTTAAATGGTGAGTCAGTTCACATAATCCAACCACATGTCAGCTGAAAAAGAATGGTTTAGCAAACACTTTGCAGTCATCTGGTTTTTTGGAACTTAGTAGTAGTAAATTATTAGATATCAGTCTATCGTTGCAACTATATATCTTTACACAATAGCAATTTTTCTTATAGTTTTCTCCTGCTCAGCTGCTTACTGAGTATTTTTATATACCCCATATTTATTTTCAAATACCATTTAAAAATTTTTACTGGAATTTTCCCATCTACAGGAATTTTAAGGGACGAAGTCCAGCCAGAGTTCACAAGTACCTCTCTCAGGCAAGGAAAGCTGATACAAAGAATTTGGCTGCCCCAGTAATTCAAAGCACAAAATGACTTACCTCTAGTCCACTCCTAACTTAGGAGCAGCCTCTGCCTCCCAAACCAACTGCATTCAACTGGGCTGTCGTAGCCACACATTTCTTTTGGGAGTTTCTATTTCTATACATACACTGGTTAAATGAAACGAGATTCCTATATTAACTTAAACATTTTCTATCCGAATAAAAAACAGAAAATTACCTTACTGTGAAGTTACATCTCCGCAGCACCAAGAGCGGCCAAATCCCACTGGCTGCTGGGTCAACAAGGAGGGGTGGGAGCCCCAGCAGCACCCCATAGCAAGACCTAGGGGCAGCCAGGAGGGGAACCTGCACTGGAGGGGCCCCCTAAAACAAATCCTGCCCTTTAACAGTGAGAAAGAGCAAAGCCCACCTGGACACCCCCATCAGGCATGAACCCGCATGGCCACAGTTACCCCCTCCCTACAGCAGCTCTGGCCATACTTCACCCCACAGCAGAGAGGTGACTTGAGGAAGTTTTAATGCCTCTCAGGTGAGGACCATGTTAACATCAGTAGCAGGTGGGGAAGGAAACCCTAACTGAGACATTTGGCAGGTAAACCTTTTTTCTACAGAAAAGGCCAAACTTTACCTAGTGGGCTAGAAGTCTTTCACTAAAAAAAAAAAGGCACCAAAAATTACTAAAGCAGTAAAAAAAAAAAATTACTCTGATATCATAAAATAGAAATTATGTAAAGCTACTTTAACTTCCTCTTTCACATTTTATTTGGGATTGCACAAAGAAGATATTGCCAATACTTCATTTATATATTTGTGGATCACACAAAGGCAGAAAAGCAGTCAGTGAACAGAAGAATGACAATGATAAAACCCTTCTTCTAGCATATTGTAACTATGTGTGGTACGTGTTTAAGGATTTGCTTTAGGATGACTCTGAAAAATACATGTGAATTTGAATAACGTTGCTGATGCTCTAGTATAGAAAATCCTACACTCATGCCCAGAGTGACTCTGGAACAATAGTCTTTACAAACATAAACACATTTAAGATTTGGTGTTCAGTGGTGCACCTGCATTGTCAACAAACAACGAGCAGTAAAACAAGCTCGGAGGAGAGAGCAGCTCCATGCATCCCTGCGTTCGGGGCCGGGAGCATTTGCTGCTTCTGAGGAGCAAAAGGCTGAACAGGGGGTGAATTCTTTCGTACGACACATTTCTTGTGAGGGCAGGCTTTCAACAGGTACCACGTACATGACAGCATGCTTTCTACTTACTTTGTGTGGTATAGGAAAACCAGATTCCTTCTTAGAATTGAAGAATTTTAGCCAGCCACCACACAGGGTCTTTAAATGAAGAAAAAAATGTCAGTCAGTAGTGGCTGTTAAAATATTGTCAGAGAAAAGAGCAGCATTGTAATGCATGTCATACAGTACCGGACATCTGAAAAAGTGCTAGTTTTCACAGAGATTGTCTTAGCAGTTTGATGTGAAATAGCAAGTTAAACTAATACTGCAATTTTTTTTTTTTTTCTAAATGGCTGATTTTACAGGAACATGAAACCTCATGGGAAACAGTCAATGTACAAGTTACTGCTTCCCTGTCGAAACTTGCCAGCAGTGGAATATATTGTGACACCCTGTCTCAAGTAGACAGATACCAAAACTGACACTAAATACGACGCAGGGTCTGACTAATACTAGGTGAAACCTGACACAAACATCAAACCATGAGGATTTTCAAAGTTGTGCAGGCGATGCAAAATTTGCTAGGAATGTTGTGCCTTTAGTGTGGATATCTGTGAGCGTGTTGCACTTGCACCACAGCCAGGCCACTGCAGCCCTGATTTGCTGCTCATTTTCAACATCTGTAAATCCTAGAGATTAGGAGCTGCTTGGTAAAGCTCTGCTCTTACCTCTCAATTGGCTGCTGTGGAAACAGCAATTACAAGTTAAATTTCATCATGCTTAAAAATAATCCTCTTTTGCCCCTCTGGTCTAAGGTTACCAGTCTTAGAAGAAGGAAGCAGACAATTAGAAATGAAAGAAAGCAAAGCCCTAGGCCAAGATGTACGTGCAGTCCCCACTCCTACTGTCCAGGCATTGGCCCTTGGTTCCACCAGCATCTATAACAACTTTGCTAGTGGCGGTGGTGGAGCCACAGCTGAACTTCAAAAGTTTTCCATAACTTCTGTATGGGTCTGTACCTCCATAATGGTCAGAAATTCTCAACATTGCAGTGAATTTCTGGAAAAATGAATGTCTCTGTCACATTCCTGCTATGGCAGCCAGAAGAGCAGAGCCACTCAAAGAAGCACGTGCAGCTTGCCCCAGGGACCAAAGAGCTGATCTGCTCCAAACCAAACAAGGCCTCAAACAGCTCTGTATGTTATGCTGAGATATTTTCTGTTGCATCATCTTTGGTTTTCAAATGTATCTTGTCAGATGTATCTAATTGATCAAAAACTAGCTGGAAGGCCAAAGAGTGGTGAAAGAAGTTAAATCCAGTTGGCAGCCGGTCACAAGTGGTGTTCCCCAGGGCTTGGTATTGGGACCAGTTCTGTTTAATATCTTTATCAATGACCTGGACAAGGGGATCAAGTGCACACTCAGTAAGTTTGCAGATGACACCAAGTTATGTGGGAGGGTCAACCTGCTTAAGGGTAGGATGGCCCTACAGAAGGATCTGGATAAGTTGGATCAATGGGCCAAGGCCAATGATATGCAGATCAACAATACCAAGTGCTGGGTCCTGTGCTTGGGTCACAACAACTCCATGCAGTGCTACAGGCTTGGGGAAGAGTGGCTGGAAAGCTGCCTGACAGAAAAGGACCTAGGGGTGTTGGTCAACAGTCAGCTGAATATGAGCCAGCAGTGTACCCAGGTGGCCAAGAAGGCCACCAGCATCCTGGCTTGTATCAGAAATAGTATGGTGAGCAGGACTAAGGTAACGATTGTCCCCCTGTACTCAGCACTGGTGAGGCCACACCTTGAGTACTGTGTTCAGTTTTGGGCCCCTCACTACAAGAAGAAGAACATTGAGATACTGGAGCATGTCCAGGCAAGGGCAAAAAATCTGGTGAGGTGTCTGGACCACAAGTCTTATGAGGAGCATCTGAGGGAACTGGGGTTGTGTAGCCTGTAGAAAAGGAGGCTGAGGGGAGACCTTATCGCTCTCTACAACTACATGAAAAGAGGTTGTAGTGAGGTGGGTGTCAATCTCTTCTCCCAAGAACAAGCAATAGCACAAGAGGAAATGGCCTCAAGTTGCGCTAGGGGAAGTCTAGATTGGATATTAGGAAATATTTCTTCGCCGAAAGGGTTATCAAGCATTGGAACAGGCTGCCCAGGGAAATGGTGGAATCACCATCCCTGAAGGTATTTAAAAGATAGGTAGATGTGGTGCTGGGTGACATGGTTTAGTGGTGGTTTTGGCAGTGTTAGGTTGATGGTTGGACTCAATGGTCTTAAAGGTCTCTTCCAAACTAGGTGTTTCTATGAAAAAAAAAAACCAAACCAACTCTCTCTGTTCTCCTGGTTACAGTCATCAAAACTGAAGGGCAAAAATGAAGACAGTGGTTTGGCCTCTGGTGATAGTAGACTGAGGAGGTTAATTGCGTTGTTTGAGACCTTGCAATTCCATTCTGCTCTTCCAGAGACTTTTCTTTCCTAAAAAAACCCCACCAAACTTATTAGTATATTCAAAGAACCAAGCCATTTTATCTTGTAATTTATACTTGCATTTAGGTGAGTGTATGCATATTTATGCCTTTGTTAGTAGTATTTTATCTTGCTATCACTTAAATATTTTGAAAATTAAATAGCAATTACTTTTTTCCACAAATATTTCTGTATGGAGCAGTCTGATGAGATGTAGGACTTCAAGCAGACAAGGAACATTCTGCAGTGGTCGCTGAATGGGCTTATGAAGGAATTTGAAAACAAGAGTTTCATATATTTGGAATCCAATTACTGAAGGTGAGTGTTAGGAGCTTTTGGATGAAACTTCCCAATTGCTGCTTTATGTTTTCTGTCTGCTTCTTTAAATGAATAGTTTTAGAAAAAAAAAATGTGCATTACAGCTAAACCTTGCTAATGTTTGAGGAACAGAACACAGACACTCATCAAGCTGGTCTCAAAGAACAAAAAAAAATTTTAAGAACAAAAAAATCACTTAAGGAGAAACCATTCCAGCTCTTGAGAAGTGTGAGTGGTGGTATGATTGCTATCATATTTAAAACAACAAATTACAAATATTGATCTTCCTTAACACCCTGGCAACTGAACTGAGGACTAACATCATCAGTGGGAATCCGAGCAGAAAGAATAAGTGCCTAGACCAAGGTAACAAAAGCAGGGTGAGGAACGCAGCCTCGTGACTTTATATTGTGTGGTAGATTGCAAGCCAGCTACTTGGAGGAGTATTTTCTTCTTCCCTCTCAGCTAAAAACATCTGTGTACAAATGTAGAGTCATAGCATCCTTAATGGCTGGGCCACTTCTGTCTTTTATGGCATAAGATTTTTTTTTTTGCTTCCTTTTTCTTGTTCCTATGGCATGTTGAAACATTACAGACTCACAAACTTTAAAACTACAATATGAAGTTGCCTCAGTCTTTACAAAGAAATTTACTTTTTTTTTTTTACTAGATTGTCATCTACAAATTTGCCCTGTGAAGAACGCAAACGGTATTAAAAAATCATCACCACCTCTTCTGAACTCCACATTGTATAGATTATTTAACAAAGTCTTGCTGCTTTATCAATAATAAGAACCAGTCTGGAGAAGAGTACGGGAAGAGCATAAAATTCTCTCACTTTACAGATTGTGTGATACCCCGATGTCCAATTGCTTCTCAGAAGCTACCCACATCACTTCATCTCCACATCACCCTGAGAAAAAGACGACTTAATCTGACGTTTGCTACTTGTGCATCTTGGGTTGTTGACTCCTCTCCAGCTAGACAAAACCAAGGATGAGCACATTTCACATGTGAGCTTCATGCTCTGCAAAGAATGAAAGGTCAAAGGGTAGCAGGCAAAAGCTATTTGCCATTCAGTTCTAATTTACCTCATAAATTATTAAACAATCCCTGATGCATTTCCATCTTTGATAGTTCTGTGGTATGAAGTGTAAGTCAATGGACAAGCTAATTGCAATAAGCAGAAGTGGTATTTAATGCACTGGACACTTTCAATAGCAAAGTAGTTCTAATTAGTGTTTCTAACTGATGTGACAGCAGTTTACAGAGTGCCAAAATAGTTCCTCATTTGTCAAGTGGGTCTGAAGCTTATGGCAGCTTTCTGATCATCTCCCTTGCCGCAGGACCTGAAAGCACCTTCAAAAAGCTTTCTCTCATTGATCTTTAGTCAGATGCTGACTGAAAGGCACACAGCTTTGCCAGAACGAAGATAGATAGATGCTGCACCAGCATGAAAATGTCACTTGCTTAATGAAAAAGGGTAGCTGTTCATAACCCCTTTGTATGGATGTATATGCGCACACATGCACATACACGAGCCCAAACCCAGAGGCTGCAAATAGAGGCACTTTTGTTAAGCACTTGAATGTGTGTGTGTAAAGTACCGTCTGAGTAAACTTACAGCAGATCATATATGACATATCCTTATATGTACGCATAAGACACACAAATATGACATCACACTATGACTGAAATGCAGAGATTTTAAAAGATGCATTAAGCTCTTCCTTGTAGACTTTTCATTGAGTGTTAGGTATGCAGTGCATCAGATGAACTACACCATTAGTTTTAAAATGTCAGAATTTACTTTCCTTGTCTATGATTTTCTTCTAATATATTGATAGTTCAGCTATCCTGCTGTTCTCTGGGGGCTGAGGGAGTAAATGATGGTGTGTCAGATAAAGAGCAAGTATTTGCTGAATACAGTGTCAAGAAAGTTCAGAATAGTTTTCCTTTTGTTACACACATTTTATAGGCATCATTAAATAATTAAATATTGTGGTTAGTTATGGGATAAACTATGACATTTTCCTATGTAGCTCAGACAACATTTGAAAGGGCCCTAAAAGCATTTATGAGGGAAGGAAGGGGGACTTCTGAAAATTGTTTGTAAATCCACTGCCAAGTGGATCCGTCAAAAGCCACTTTTTTACTGAAATATTTGCACTAGATACCAGGAACTGTGCTGATGTGGGACAACCAGAATTTTTTTGATAGCACCATGTGTGAACCATAACCTTACTTGGATCCTGGAGATCCACCGCTCCCTGTGATGCTTGTTCCAGAAATCTCTCAAATCCTGAAAATGAGAAGATGTGCAAAGAATTGTAACAAAACAGCTGGGTGGTATAGGCACTGCCAGGCTGCCCATCTGCCCAGTGTCCACACCAGATGGCTTCTGGCCAGATACCTTGGCTCCCAAAGTTGTTCTGACAGCCAAATATCTGGTGCAAAGCAGCATCCTTGCCCAGCTGTCTTTCACCAGCAGTCCTTCCTTGCTGGGTTTCTTGGGAACAGTGCTCAAAAGCCAGAAGGTATTTCAGAAGTGCTGAGTGGAGCCTCCACCAGTCCATTAAGGGAGGTTTAGGACTACTTTTAGCACCCTGTCTTAGCTTAAGTCAGACTTGAGGGATACCCTGCCCCACTATCCAGACTATGTGCTTCCTTAAAACAAAAGTTGAATTGAAAATGTATTATTTGTACTATAAGGGTCAAACCAATAAGAAAGAAATTAAATAATAATGCAAAAAGAATAATCACAAAATCTTTTTCTGGAGAAGGAAAAAGAGATCTTCTCTACTACGTTTTATATCAAGACTGAATCTTGAAAGGGCAACCGCTCTTTCCATAGGCAGAAGACTCAATATCTAGAAATGGAGACCAAAAAAACCCCATACAAAACTCTTTCTTTCAGCACATGAACAAGCTTTACCTCAGCAGTTTTGCAGACTCTAAAGGTCTGCTACAGTCAGAAGCTACTTGACTGACATCAACCCTCCTTTCTCTCCTAAGGCTTATACTCAGACTGAAAAACCCCACAGGGTAAAGATGACTTCTATGTTTTCTTGATTTCTAGGTATAGCCTTATTTTAAGGACTACTAGAAGCTTCATACTGCATTGCTGTTCTGGCAGTATGAACAGCTTTAAAGCTAACATGATAGAAAAGGATGCCCAGCTGAGGATAATGCCCACTGTCCACAGAGGTGACGACTCCCTCCCTCTGAAGTCTATCTCAGTAAATGTTCCATAGTTTGTAAATATGCAGTTTGACCAGCAGAAGTAACAGTCATTTCAGGTCAATCATGGAGGCTGATACAGATAATTCTCTCTTCTTGCAAGAGACCACAGCTCATAAAAGTGCATGGAAGGCGATGTCACTTAATGCAGCACAGGCAATTAGGAGTATGGAAGGGACTGGGTCAGAACACAAGTCAGAAATAATATAGAGTATGCACTAATTGGAGAAGCTTTTTATTTTATTAGTGCTTCCATGTCAAATTAGTCAAATGGCTTAGGCACTTACAGAGTGGCAGTGAAGTATGCACGCTGCGTGCCTGCCCAGCACAGAGCTGTATGTGGCTTCACAACTCTCTGCCTTTCCTTTCTTCTCCCTGTGCTTCCTGGACTCAGGACCATGGCTCTCGGGCAGTTGCTGTCAGTGACTGAACCCCATTAGCTTTGCAGTCTGGCTCCACTGCAGTGCAGTGGAGGCAATGCATCCTTAAGCTCATAGTGCTGCAAAATCTGCCCATCCCACCCCCAGGCTCTGCACATTCCATGATAAGAGGTGAAATCAGTGGCACTTTAATGAACAACATCCCAACAGCCAAACAACAAGGCACAAGCCTGCTCTGAGCCAAGTGAACATGGAAAGATATTGTCACCTCCATCACAACACAGGCCTTCCACAGAGGCAGAAGACCGGGTGGAGCAGTCAGTGGTTACCAAGCAAGCACTTGCATATGCCCTGGTTTGCTCTAATTTGAGGCATTTGCTTGCTAGCTTTCAGGCTAGGCAGAGGATGACCAGTGATCCTTCCCTCCCTTTGAAATTCTCATACCGTTTTTCTAAAAGTGATCCAGAATGCTATGGATCTTTTAGATTTAAAAACATTGCCAGAAAACTTGCTTTGGTAATGGAAGTGGGCTCTCTGCTTCCTCTGATGCTTATGGCTTTGAAAAGCAGATAGACTATGGGTGATGGAGCAGGAGAGCCTGTTTCACAGACTCTTATTCTTGCTTGCTATTTCCCAAAGAGCTTCGTATCACACAGGAGAGGAGCAGCCAAAGCACCATTGTTTTACCATAGTTTAGGATACTGCTTTGGAGAGCACCATATGTCACGGGGCAGTCATAGAAGCCCTGCTATATAACTTGCATTTTCTGTACTTTTAAAAGTGTTATTCTCCTGTTTAGGTCTCAGACCTCCATAACAGTTGTCATCTTCCCAGCCCCTGTCTTAATTATTGCTCCTGTATTTTAGAAGTTGTCCTTTTGTCATTTGATCTACTTATTGACCTTTTTCTCTGATCCCATTTTGTGTTGTCCCAGTGAGCCTCCCTATCCTTTTATCAACTAATGCCCTATACTTTCACACTAATTTCTCACTAAACAATAGCTCTCCAGTTTCTTTTGTAGCTCTAGTTGATATGAATATTAATAGCTTCTTGCAAGCTCTATTTTTTGTGGGAGAGTGCTGGTGTTTGATCTGTGCATTTTTCTTGAATACACTAGTATCTCCACAATCGGGGTTTGGGTCCCTTTTATGTTTTCCTACTAGATTCCTTTCTTCATTTCCATCTTTCCCTTTTATTGCAGAGTTGGAAGCTTTGGAGGACCTTTAAGCATTTTTCTTTATTAAGCAAGCCTTCTCATACTGGCACAGTCTATGGTGATTTCTACCCTCATTGTGGGCTATTTCTGTACACTCCCTAAAGGCATCAAGCCATTCAGGTGGTAGCGTGTAATTTGTTTTGTACTGTGGAATTCCTGCCATGCCTATATGTATTTAGACCACAGGCAAACCAATAAAGTTGTCATAGAAACAAAGCATTTCATGAATAAATCAATTCATAACAAACTTGTAAACTTTGAAGAACCCACTGTGCTTTAACAACACATCTATTATATATACACAATAATCATATTTGTAATGAACAATGTACATATACTACACATGTCCATTTGTTTTGTCCTGTTGGGCCTCTTATAAATATTTTTAACACTTTCCTGCATGTTCTGCATGTCGCCACAGTACGGAAGGACAGAATTGGCTGCTTGCATGATAATGTAGCAGCAGGAATTTTTCTATTTCTTTTTTGATGTGCGAGGTGGAGGTTCAGGAAACTAATGCCTTTTTTACAAGCCAGTGAGGATTGAAAGTATCAGTGCAGTAATTCTTTTTCTAGTCACAGACAACTTAATAGGACTTCATCCACTCTTCACGTAATTAGAAAAAAGCCCAGTCGATGGGAGCCTGATAAAAGAAGCAGATAACATTGCTGAGAGCTGATAATACAAGCGAAAGTTCAGAGGCTGAGAAAATCCTACCTTCTTTTACTCCAGTTTATTCTCACTGAAATACATGCATCTGAGGTGGAAATGCTGCTAGAATTGATAATACAGTCTTGATACTTTGCCACTTTGCACATGGTGCTTTCCCTAGCACTTGGGTGAGATGGGTGCAAAATACTACCTGATCAACACAGCACTCTTCACCTGGGTGGGAACGGCCAGGCCAAACAGGATAGAGGGTTTTGGGTTTTTTTGCAATGTCTCAGTCTAACAGTCCCCTGATTTCAAATGGATATCCATGCAGTAAGGTACTATTTGCTGTGAGTTGTGCAGTGCGTTTGAACTCTTAGCTATCAAGGCAAAGCCAAAGGAGAGCTTTTCAAGCGTGCCTATGAGAAACTTGCCTATGAACAGGATGAAAGAAAAGGAGTACCTGTTTCAGGATGCAGGGGGAACAGAAGAAAAAACACTCATTATTAAAGAAAAATGGTTAGCATTCAAATTCAGGCTGGATATCTTCCCACTGATAGATACACGCAATTAAGACCTGGTCCCATGCAAGGACAGCCTTATCAGGCCTGTCAATATGGGGGCCCAGAGGCCACAGCAGGTCCCTCCCCATACCTCCTCTTCAGTCTCTGCAGAGAAAAGGGCAAGCTGAGCTGTTACAGAAAAACACCTGCCTTCTGCATACAGCAGCACCAGTAGAAACAGATAGGAATAATGGCATTGGTCTTAAGCAATGTGTGCCTTAAGAAAATGTGTGCCTGAATAACAAATGCATAACATAAATTAGTAGTGAGACATCAGAGCACATGAATCCGCCAGATGCAAGGTTCAGTCTCATTCTACTGATTCCAGTAATTAAACAGTAGGTTATAATTTAATATCCCTCTAACCCATTAATGTTATGTAAACTTGGTTACAAATACCATTAACTATATATACACATCTCACTTCAAGGAGTTATTCTGAAATGCAAGGAAAACCCAAACAAATTGGAGTAATATGTTTTATAACTACAAGTTCAAAAATGTCTCTTTACAAGTCATTTTCATGCTTTTTCTGGTGTCTCTAGGATATTCATTAGTTGCCTGGCAGTTAAAATTCCAAGTATTTATTTTGTTATATTCTGGCATATGTACAGAGAGACAAACAAAGCAAGAATTTTAAAAAGGAAACTGCAACACATTTAGGTGGCCTGTTTCTCTGCAGAATTCTCCCTTATTCACAATGGGAAGGCTACAATCAAGAACTTAGATCACAGACATATGCCACAGGTTGGGTGATTTTAGCGTTGTCTATACACAAAAGCTCTCAGTCAGTGCTGTCCAGGAATATGCTATAGGAAGCACAACTCGAAAGCAAAAATCATCTGCTTTCAAATTCACAGTGCCTTCTTTTAACTATGTAGTTTACAGATATGTTATTTCCATAGAACAATACATTACCCAGTAATTAGGTTCATTTATGGAATCAAATCAAGGCTGTCTACATTTCTGCTGGGTAATGTTCTTCACAAACAATCCTCCCTCCTGGCTCCTCTGATTATTTTATGATTCCTCTTGCTTCTTGTCAGTACAGATTAAAGGTAACACATACTGCTGGGAACAAACATAATTTTCCAGCAGTAGCATTTTGTTTTCCTTAATAATTAACAAGTGCTGCTGACTAACCTTCCAGTATAAAACGTGCACCTTATCGAAAGGGAGCGGACACAGGTTAGAACAGCTCACTTGGGATATCAAAATAAGAAGTGTGATTAAAGCATTAAAGATTTAGAGGTTGACATTAAGGGATGAAAGGTGGAATTACTGTAAATATAAAACTGTTCAGCATTAAATGGAATGTGTTGCACTTGAAACAGTCTTTCAAAGTGCTAACATTTCAGCATTAATTATTAATAGAAACTGACAGCTCATTTTTAATTTGAGCCTAATGACAAGGTTCCTTAAGAGATAAATACAACACACTGGCTCAGAGGGTTTCTGGATCTTTTGAAAGGCTCTCTGGGTTGTCTAGGCCTTAATCTGCAAATCCCTTACGAAATAACACACTGCCCTCAGAGGTGAACGCACCCGCAGGGAACACCAGCCTGCCCGCGGGCTGGGGACACCAGCAGCATCTCTGCAGGGTGCTGCTGGCAGCGCTCCTCCCCTCTGCTGCTGATCCAGATGGACCTGGAGAAACTCCCCGGGGTGCACCATCAGCCTTTCCTCGCTCCCTTCCCAGACAGACAAGAGCTTTGAGAAACAGGTATCTAGTCTTCTAAGTGCTCTTCTTATCAGCCCACAAATATCATGTTCACCCACCACTAATCACCTAATGTCTTTAGGGCAACTACCCATCTCCTTTTCCCATTTGTCATCATCTTGAGTTCTGTCACCAAAACAATGAGTTTTAGGACTCAATTCTGATCCCACCTCAGTTGCCATCACTCAGGGTAAAGTCACTGCCATCAGGGACACCATGAGGACATAGACCAAGAAGAAAGGTTAGGACACCCAGGGTCAGTGTGGGTAGAAGCACCTTTGCTAAAAACTGCTGTTGCTGCATTTCCTCCATTGGTCAGAATAAACTTTTGAAGCATCAACTATCAATAAAAATACCGTGATTTTATTTCTGCTATTGAAGCTTTTAGGACTATATTCAATGCAAAAACCCCGCAATTTAGGTATGAAATAGGACAATAACTATATTCAATCATATCTCTATTATATAGAGAAAAGCATATTAAATAGATTTTTTGCTAATAGAAATATTTGTAGTAACACCTCAGATGCCCCTTTGGGACATTAGAAATCTGCTAGGAGTGTGAAGTTCTAAATAACCAGCCAGAATGAGGGTCAAACTTAGCTCATTATCTTTGGCAGGTGTAAAGGCTCATGAGTGACAGTGTACTTTCCTTCCAGCCATGCAAACAAATTGCAGCAAGGAGACTAAGTGAAGATATATGGCCATTGCATTCCTATAGGGGAGGCAAGAAATGGGGAAGACTGAAAGAAATTGGATAGGGCAAGGAGTGGGGAAAATAAAATGAAATAGAATACCCCATGTTTTAGGATATGGTTAAAAAATGTTCAGAAGTAGAAAAACAGAAGGAACACGCTGATGGTTTTATCTGCTCTTACTGACACATTCAGAATTCCTCAGGGGCTGGAAAGAAATGAGCCAGTTTGCAAGCTGGGCTTTCACTGTGCTCAACCCTGTCGCACAATACGACAGGAATTAACTTGTGTCTATGAAAAAAGCAATATTTGGCAAAGAAGGGCACTGAGGCCATGAGGCTGTCAAATTAAAGGACATTCGGAGAAGAAACACACTTGTGTACTGGTTTAATTCAACCATCAGGGTAAATGAAGAGTAAAGAAGGGTAATAAGAGAAGGAAGTAAGAGAAATCATTGCTTGAAAATACATTATAATTTCACTGGAAAGCCTGCTGATGTGAATCTTTTTGGGCTTTCCTGTTTACTTAGTGCTTTTGTTCTGCATCAAAAGAATCTGTGCTAGAAATAGCATGTAAGGAATATCAAAGTTACAAGAGGACTGTTGGGAAAAACAGTTAGCTAAAATACTCAGAACTTCACTTCTGGTGCTATCTTGGAGTTAGTGTTTACTCAGTTCCTTTTTGGCACATGCAGCTTCTCTTCAATAGCTTATAGGAAACCTGATGAAATCAGATGCTTTCCCCATTAGTGCCAATCTAATTCTACCTGTTCGTGGTAGCGTCTAGGTACAGTGTCTCTGGAGTAATTATAAATATAATTTGGGAAGCCGGTATTTTTGGTTTTGTTAAAGTGTCTTACAGAGACTGTTCTCATTCAACTAAACACCTGTATTCTGGCAAGTGGAAAAGCTGAGCTAAGAAAAGTTTCAGTTTATATACAAAATAAAATCGCTAAATTCACCTAAATGAACCACTTAAAGCAATTTGCTTTCCCAGATATTCCTCAGGACTATTTGCCATTTAGGAGTTGTTAGAGAAGTATGAAATATGCCTAATGAAATACACAACTATACAAATATCAAGGCTTTTTTCATAAGGCATTCTTTAATGAAAGATGAGGCATTTTCTTGTAAAAGTGTTGCCAGCGCGTATATTTCTAAAGCATATTAAGAAACGTACAATGAGAAGCAGCATGCTGTTCTATCTTCTGCTCATTTCCTTGAAAAAGTTACTGTCACAAATAGAAACGGTATCTGAAAAGACTCAGTGAGTGCATCTTTTCTAGGAAAAAGAAAAGATTTCCTCCTCATTTGAAGATTTGATTCCAGGGATGACAAGGCAGTTTGCAATTTCAGCATGCCTCCTGATTTTTATAAAAGACAGGAACAACAGCTTCAAAGGCCCAGCTCCCAAGTATGAAACCCTTTTGTAAATTTGTCTAACTCCTAAATGTCTGCTTTAATAAGCTAGTTTCAATACATACATGTCACTTGCAACATGAGGATTCACATACAGGCTGGATAGCTGTTCTGACAGTCTCATCCCATTTCAGCTTTCCAAGAGTCTTCTGGGTTCTCGCCATCATGTTTTACACATACATCAATCACAAACCTAAACTACAGGTTTCCTGTGTCCCAACAAAAAGGCATCTCCCCTACATAATGGGGACACATATGTGCTATGCCATGTTTGGAGGCTGCTCATACTACAGCGTGTGTCAGTATATTCACTTGCTACAAGACAGGATTTAATCTGTACTTTGGCCACATAACAGGTGCATACCAGGAAAAGGGCTGTAATATACTACCTATACATACCTCTTGGAGGCTACACAGCCTGTTCCTGCAGAAAGCGTAGACATCCCATCTTTACAACATTTTAAATAAGGCCAGCAAGTGTTGATTTTGCACATATCTTACTACAACGGAGCCCTGCAACATCCTCTTGAGGGCTTTTAAACTAGCAGCACATACTGTAAGTGATCTGCCTTGCATGCAAACTAGAAGATATTCCACATTTCTCACCTCTCCTTCCCTTTTCCTGACCTCACAACCACCTCAACTGATCTTCTTATAGAATACAACAATGTGACTTTGAACAGATAAAAGAAGCAAACTTTACTCAGGAACTGCAACAAACCTTAACTGGCAGAGACTTGAGCTCATTCCTGAATTTTCCACTGCACAGGACAGTCTACCACTAGCAAATCTGACTCATGCTAGGATGACCTGCATGGCCAGCAGGTCAAGGGAAAAGATTCTCCCCCTCTACTCTGCTCTCATGAGACCCCACCTGGAGTACTGCATCCAGCTCTGCAGCCCCCAATATAAGAAGGACATGGACCTGTTGGAGTGAGTCCAGAGGGGGGCCACAAAAATGATCAGAGGGTTAGAGCACCTCTCCTATGAAGACAGGCTGAGAAAGTTGGCGTTTCTCAGCCTGGAGAAGAGAAGGCTCTGGGGAGACCTTATAGCAGCTTTCCAGTACTTAAAGGGGCCCTACAGGAAAGCTGGAGAGGGACTTTTTACAAGGGCATGTTGTGACAAGATGAAGGGTAACAGTTTTAAGCCAAAAAAGGGTAGATTCATATTATGTATTAGGAAGAAATTCTTTACTGGCAGGGTGGTGATGCACTGGAACAGGTTGCCCAGAAAAGCTGTGGATGCCACATCCCTGCAAGTGTTCAAGGCCAGGTTGGACGGGGCTTTGAGCAACCAGGTCTAGTGGGAGGTGTCCATGCCCAAGACAGGGGGGTTGGAACTAGATTATCTTTAAGGTCCCTCCCAACCCAAACCATTCTATGATTTGGAAGACAGCAGCAGCTCTAAGCTCATGGGCAAAAATATTCTGTTTTTCTAACAATATATCCACCAATAAAACAAATGGTAGTTCTGGAAAAGCATCATGCCCAGATTTCTCATTTCTTTTCAGCAAGATCCTCTGTCATGTTTTTTCTATGTCTGCAGTGGGTTTCCATGAGACATAAACCAGCCTCATTAACTATCTCCTTGCTTACATTACACAGTCCCCACTCAAGGCCAGACCTTCAGCCAGCACAGACCCAGGTTACATCCCTTGATGTTACTGGAGCTTTTCTGATGTGCTGCAGATGGGGATTTAGCTCCTGCAGCTCTGGTGTACATGATAGCCCTTTTCAGTACATGATGCTTTATAGAGGCACCATTAAGGCAGACGCGACTCCCTGCTCTTTGAAAGGCAGACATATCTCCTACAATCTGACTCCCACACTTTATACACCTGAAGGGACCCAACTGAAATGGCAACAGGAACCTTTTTTATTATTATTTCATCTTGTCAAGATGAGAAGATTAGAAGGTGTGCATTTTTGAAGTGGCACACAAAGGCTGTAGTAGTGGGAGTTTAAGAGGCTCTGCCAAGGAAGAATGCAAACTGCATGTATGAGGCACTTGACAATAGTCTCTAGGAAGTGGTGAGACATGGGGAGGGAGAAGGAGATGAAACCAAGGCTTCGCAAGACAAGTCTGAGCCTTGGAGACAGGCAGGAAGAGGCACAGGACATTAGCCTGGGAGGAAAGGCAAGAAGCTGAGTCCCAGTCTGTGGCATTGGAGGGCAAGGGGACATCCAGATGGAGATGTCTGGGAGACAGCTGAAGACCTGAAGATTTGGGGTGGAGTAAAGAATAAATTGATTGAGTTGGGAGCTGTCAAATAGGGGCAGCAGGTTAAATCACATAAGAGGCACTGGTAGGGAGAGAAATGGTCCTGTAAACCACAAGAATCAATAAAACAGAGTTTAAAAGGGAAGATGCTGCTTACAGCAATGCTGACTAATAAAAATTGAATGGGACAACGAAAACCAAGACAGAGCAAAGCAAATACAAATCACTGCGTAAATAGTAAGTTCTAGTACATATCTTCTTGGAGACCAAAGAAAAAAGCCAACACTTAGCTAGCGTAAACTGGCACAGCTCCACTGAAAGCCAATGATAACCTTCCTGTCACTGAGTCGGCCCCAGTGATGCCTTCAGACTTTTCTAAGCTTCTTGTGCACTGTGCCCCAGTGCTTTATTAACTGTGTCATATCACATGTGCAGGCAGATAAGGCTAAGACAATGGTCTTCCCCCCAACCTTAGGAAGCGTCCATAAATTGTATTTGAGGTAAGCGCTAGAGGCAGGAGAAAAATATTCATATTGACTTTTATCCATTACTGAGAGATGCTTCCATAAAGAAAAAACTAAGGAGGCTTATTGTGTAATTGTTCAACACAATTATTTACTGTGCAATACAGCAAAGCTTGTTGTGTAACTTCATTGTGAAACTCCCTGATTTACTGTGAACACAGCAGAGCTTATCACGATGTAACTGTTCTGTGGGAAAGACTTGGCACCAGCTTGGGATAGGGTTTCACACACTATTAATGATGACTGACAAGTTCATTTCAAATGAGTTATAAAAGAGTTCACTGTACAAAATCATCATGTTGTCTGTGTGATATTCAGATATTTTAACTTCAGTGCTGTATAAACACTCCTTACCATCAAGAAATTACCAAACAAGCACATATATTATGAGACTGGATTGCTTTACATTTCTCTTGTCTTTTATATATTATTGTTAGAGTCAGCCTTCACATTTTCATGGTCTGTACATGAAAAATTGAAACATTTCACTTTTCCTTCAGATTGCACTGGGTGAGATATGTACAACCCTCCAACTCAATTATGAAATGTTAAATGCTCTCAGCTTAGGTAAAATATTTTCAAAATGATAAATCTGCATTTTTGAAGGCTGGGAGACGCATCTGTAAAATATAAAGTGGGTGTCTGACAAGTCAGATAAAGCCCAGCATAAAAATAATGTAAACACCATTTAGCTAACTGTTCACCTGCTTTCCTTTTGCTTGGCTGGGCTTAGCAGTGTTGCACGTTAAACTTGGACAAATGTGATAAATCCCTGATCTTTGTGGAACTCTTATGCTTGAGGGGGTCCTGCCAATAAAACTGGACTGCTGCAGGTAAGAGGGGAGATACCATCAGATTTGGGTGGCTCTCAGCCAGTTCCATACTAAAACTACACAGAAATAACAAGCCTGTCTTTTTATAGAAAGTACTGAAGAAGAATGGATGAAAATACCACTTGAATTACATGGACAGTATATTGAATGTGAAACACAAAACTGAAAAGGTCATCCAGCAGCTACCACCAGTTCAAGCCCATTCATTGTCAAATCTTGCATACAACACAAGGAGAGAAGACTGAATGCTCACGCTGAAGCGCTCTGCAGGGGCCAATAGCTATTTTAAATACTTATTTCCCTCCCTTCCCCACTTTGTAAACAGTAACTTGGGCTTTACAAAAGATCAGTTCATCTCATTTGGTCACACTATGAACTGTGCGCTATTCTATAGTGGAAGAGCTCATGCGTTAATCTTGCTAGCACGAGCAAAGGAAAGATCAGAAAATAGCTAATGCCCAGTTTAATTCCAGCAGCCCAGTGCACATCATTGTATAGCACAGCCATCGGATCTTTTCTTCTGTTGTTCCAACAGGTGGATGCTATGATTTGCTTTCCTTATTCTGGACAAAAGGCAGACCTGTTTAGGTCATGAGATGCTCTCAGTGCACACTGCACTGCTAAGGGTGCCTATTTCTGAGACCCCATGTATCATGGCAGGCAGCCTTTCCCACCACTGAGGAGCTCAGAGCAGCCTTACAGGGAGCAAGATACAACCCAGAGAACAAATCAACCACCCCCCGCAAGATAGGCCTGAGCAAACCCCCCACACCTAAAGCCTTCTCAGTGCTGATATGAAAAAATACAAGCACACCCCTGGGTTTTATACCTGGTCTTTTCATGCCACCACAGCTGTGACCATCCATATTCAGCCAGGTCTGAACTTGTTAAATGGCTATGGGCTGTAAAAGCTGCAGCTAAAAATGACAGTTTGTGTGCATCTCCAACATCTCCATGCTTTTGTAGATGAGTTCAACTTAAGGTGGCCCCATAAATATGCCACAGCTGGTTAGGCTGATCAGGGAGCAAAAGCATGCTACTGGCATGGAGACTCACACAACCTCAAGACCATGGCGAAGAGTAGGTTTGCTTTACAAACAAGCTAAATTCACTGCTAAGGTGTTTCCAGATTACACTATGCTAGCCACAGCCACAAGGAGTCTTAAAGCAATTTGTTTCTAAAAAAAAAAACAGTTTTCATTGTTCCTGTTGTGAAGAAGCATAAAACAACTCCTGCACTGTTACAAGCAGAGCCAGCATAGCCACAAAACTGCCCAAGCTTTCTTTTTTCAAGGACTCTGATATACCTTTCTTATTTACTCTGGAAAACAGCAGGATTTCCAACTCCTGTAATTATCTTTCAATACTGTATAAGGCTGAGCACCTGATTCCACTGACTACAAAGGGGACCAAAGCACATGCTTCAATTTAAACACATGACAAACTCTCCCAAGAAATCAGGGCCAAGGAAGTGTGCAGCAATGTCTGCTGCAGGTGCTTCCACAGCATCATTTGCCCTCCAGCCTCCTCATCTGCTAACATGATTCACTGCTATTTTGCCACTGGACTGGCTGATCCATTAAAAATGTATCTGGACATACAGCTGTACCCTGTGATGTACAGTTAACTCTGTTCTGTCAGCTTGATTTAGGGAACAGGAATATGGTTATCTGGAAAGGTAAAAATCACAAGGCAGGAAAGGAACAGCTGGCAAGTCTTAAAGACAAAAGGGAGGCTCTCTTCAGACACTTTTCTTGTATAATTTATGCTGTAGACATTTTACTCTGTCTAATTGCCCCATTTCAATCTAATGTCAGTTAATCAATGACTTCTACATAGCATGGAGGTGAACTCTGGATGCAGAACAAATGCATAAATTTGGTCTGCCTTTTTGCAGGCTCTACTTAGAGCTTCATCTTTTGCATTTGCTTTCTGGAGTTGAAATTTCTTCTCTTTTGACTCATCCCCAGCAAACACCCACGCTCTCCCTCTTTTGAGTCACAGTGTTTTTGTATTTTTAAATCATGATTACACTTCTGTAAAATGTAGATTTTTCAAGTACCTCACCACTGCTTTTTACTATTATTGTTTTATTATCCTGCTATTTTTGTTTGGAAGGTCTGCTTTTCTCAAGCCTACCCAGGTGATAAGATCCCAGATGTATCATGGAGTGAACATTGCGACTTTTTGCCTTGCTTCCAAAGTCTTGTTTTCATGTCTTTCTTTCCCTTCCTCAATATATTCAACAGTACTTTTAAAATGAGAATATGTTATCCCAAGTGCTTGGAGGGACCCACAGGTTTTTATCTGGTAGGCTAATATATGTAGAGCAGTTGGAAACAAAAAACATTTAGAGATTATGCTAATTAATCCCACATTACATGTGATCTGATTTGGCAGGTGGTCCAGGATACAACTTCATGGGACCAGGCCCATATTTTTCTATTCCCTTCACACTAACACTACATTTAAACAGACACATCCAAATTCACTTGTAGATACCCTGAAGGAGGAAACTGCACCTGTCCCAGATGGGCAGACACTTGCCTCCCCCTCAAACTCACCCTATCAGAATCTGGCAAAAATTAGAGATTTTTTTCACAGTTCCTGAGAAATAAAAACTTTTTGGAGGAAATTTGGAGAATCTGTCAGAGCAATAGTTTAACCATCTGAGTGTGATTCTTGAAATCAATAGGCAGTTTTCCTGTCTTCCTCTGGAGGCTAGATCAAGCACAGTATGGAGCTGGACAAAAGGAGATACTTTAGAGTATAGGAGAAACAGTTAGATGACACTATTGCCCATATTTCTTCCAAATGGTGAGGAAACTCAACATAAGATGTTTTTGTCTTCCATTTCTTTAAATGGCCAAGACATTTGAGTTGTTCTGCCTTATGTCTGAAATAGCGCCACAGGTCTCTCACAAGTTGGATATTTATTGAGGAGAAGTATTTAGGGGAATTTTAACCTGATTCATTCCGCTACAAATCACTGTAGTTAGTCTCCTGAAACACTCCAGGGGATTTGGACCAACTCATTGCCTAAAACACTACCCTGAAGAAAGCAAACTGAGACAAACCATCCAGCTTCTTTCCAGCTCTCAACCACCACCTCGCCGACACCACACCATCTCTTTTACCATGACATGCACAGGAGGCATGGACAGCAGGAGGCTCATACTTTGATTTATGAAATTCATGAACAATAACTTGGGTTTGCACACAGAGTAGGTAGACACAAGGTCAATCAGGTGAGCAAGCAGATCAGCACTGATTACCACAGAAACACCTTGGCCACACAGGAGACCAATGGAGATCACAAGCTCAGCAGCAGCTCAAGCTTCAGCCAGCTGTTTCCCTAGAGAAAGTGCAGCTCCTCTCCCCGTATTTCTGGGGAGAAAAGTCTTGAAAACTAGATATGGAAAACTAGCTCATGTTCATATGAACTGACTTGGACACAGCAATTGCCCTGGGATATTAAATCTAGCTGCTTTTTTATTCTCCTGAGAAAGATGAGCCTTCTAATATAAAATAGGGGATAGAGACATGGGGCAGGGCAGGTCCCTCCAGGTTAAGTAAACTCTATTAACAGATTTATTTACCTTGACTAATCCATCTCTTCTTCCAGCAGGACAGGGAGGCAGGAGCTGAGGGCAGTACTAGGGCCAGTCCCACAGTAGCTGACGAGGAGAGCAAGGCAGCTGCAACCACAGGCCCCTAGTGTCAGGCAAGTTCATGGTGATGACGTAGGTCTGAGGCCAAGCTTGGTGGTCAATCCACAGGTCACGGTCAGACACATTCCAGAGAAGCCCATAGCAACAGGACAGTTCTACCACCAAGCTAGGAGGTCCATACACAGGCCAGATCAGCAGGGTCCATGGACAGGGAACCAGAGACCAGCACACCCACAACATTGCTGAAAAAGAGAGTGGTGGTCCAGGGCTGAGCTTAAATAGTGCTCTTGGCCCTTGGGTGGGGTGGGAGGCCCCAGGTGAGGCTCATCAATGCCATTAACACCTATCAGTGCCTCAGGGCACCTGACACCTGATTTATTGTTTCATTTCACTTCTGTGCACATTTACAGCAGAGTAGGGCTTCAGACTGCATTATACCACATGCCTAAAAAGAAAAAAACACCAAAAAACCCAGGTACCCTAGTGAAATTATTGAGAGAGGCCTCTATTAAATATACCAGCTATGATATGGAGACTCAGATGGGATTTGAGGTTTTATTCAATATTTCCTAGTTGAACTCAGCATTCTGCTCAGGGAGCTACAATAGTGCATGATCAAAACCTCCTCTTATTTACCACAACAGACTATTGTACTGCATCACGTTGTTGCTGGTACAGAAAATATTTAATATCAGTTTTGTAGTTGTAAATTACAGCTCTGAAATTTTCCATATGCTTTATCCAATACACATTGAACTGTTATGTTCATTGTTCTAAAATAGGTGGAATTTGCCATAAAAGGTCTGATCAAGATCCCACTAACTTAAAACTGCCTTTTCTTCAGCGTGAGCAGAATAGGACTACCTGGGGATATTTTTTCCATTGCCAAAAGAGAGAATCAAACTGATGATAGTTTGGCTCATCAGGAAGATGTATAATGTATTTTATCTTCAGTTTTTGAGAAAACCCTGTGTCAGAAACGTGTGTTGTAGGTGGAATAAATTCACTGCTGTATAAAATTAGAAATCATTCTGAGATCACATGTAAAACAAACATAGTCAACAATAAGGTTGTTTTAAAAGCTATTGGATTTGTGGTAATATTCCTCTTTGAATACACTATCATTAGTATTTTATTGATCTAAAAGTTCTTGGTATTTCAAAGGCTCTGATTACAATTTTCTCAAAATATGAGAAAAAAATCTATTGTACCAAATATGTGAGCAATCTGAAGTCTGTAGTGTGCGTCTCCTTTACAGGACAAAACACTAGCAAAAGGAAATAAAAGCCAGTGTCAATCTTCGATGAAATTAACACAATTTAAAGCTGCTCCAGGCAAAACAATGAAATCTGTAATTTATCAGCACTGGATAACATCACCAGGGGAATTATTTAATGATTAACTACAGTGGGCTGGAGCCTGGGGTGAGGCGTGGTGGCTTACGGCTGCATTTGGAGTGTGTTCTGCCTCAGAGCCGAAACAGCCATCCATTTCCACAGGAGAACAAACCCCAGCCAGGGCTGTCACTAAACCCTAGCCGTCCCTCTGCACGGGATGAGTCTGGGGCGAGGGAAGAGTGGAGCTGAGCTCTTCACCAGCTTTGCAAGTGTACAAGTGCTCTGGGCTGGCAACGAAAGCACTGATGTATCGGAACAGCTTTAAATGCAAACCCAATAAAACCACTCACCATAGGAAGGGCAGAAGCTGCTCTGTCGCTGATGCAGATTTTATCATCGACCCTTGTAGAGGCAGGATTTCACACCAAGTATTTTCTGCTATTCAGAACTAAAAAAGGTGAAAGAGCTACATGCTAGTATTTAATATTGTAGTGTAAGTACTGGCAAATTACATTTCTGCGCTTCATGGAAGCAATCTGCTTCTGTGACTAAACAGATTTCTGTGGCAGAGCTTAATGACGGGGCTCAGAGTGACCAGGGGAAGCCATGGGGAGAGATGCCACGTGTGTCAGCCTCCCACGGGACACAGAAACACAGACGGCATTCCAGAGCGGGAGACCAACAACCTGTCTGTACCCTTGGAAATAAAGAAAACGGGACTAGCTGTTAAGCTAGTGGCATCACAGGCAGGCAAAACTGATGTAACCAAGAGCAGGCAGCCTTGGGAATGATCTAGCATCTTTTGTGCACACACACGTACACTGCCACCTTCTCACCCTTGCAACCGGCTGGGTAGCTCAGCCTTGGTGGCCGCTGCTGGGCGCTCCACTTCCAGCTTCTCCCTGCGTCTTTCACTGCACTGGTGCGGGGAGGCTAAGCTGGCCCGGCAGTGCCCCGGCCAACCCTGGCACCGGCTTGCTGCTGCCTTGGAGGACAGTGGCCTCACATTCACACGGAGGGCTCACCTCGGCTGGGCAAAACAGAAAGGTCCATCCAAACAGTGCCCACACAGCAGCTGCTCTCGGGGGCAGCCGGTGTGACATTTTTTGCAGCAGGTTAGATCACTGCAGACCTGAAAGGCATGAATTATAAACAGCGTTTGGGAAACTGAAAGAGCTGTTGGCTTTTCTACATGGCTGAACTGCTCCCAGATGAAGTCTGAGCTCCAGGCTTGGCCCTGGCACGGTCACTGTGATTTGGCTGCAGGACCACCTGTGCTTGCCCAAGGCTGCTGGCTTGGTCCTGGCACCTCCCTCATCAGACAGCTTTAGGATGGGGATTCTGATTGTGGGTGTGTGGGAGACTCCCCAGAATGGAGCCACAAACTTTGGAGCAACTGTATTTCCTCTCCTGGGAGCAGCACTCTGTGAAGCTACGCCTCTGCATGGCTTTCTATAGCAGACAAGCAAGGGAGACACCTAATTCCCTTTATTATGTTTCATAGCCCGAAGACAGTGGAAGTGTTGAGCCAGAAATATCTTAGATCAACTTCTGCATCATGATAATCAAATAGCGCATGGGTTGTTGATTTAATAATGCATTTTTGCTATAGAAATATTATGAGGTTGTAAAATCTCTCAGTTCTTAAGTATTATAGTCATTATAAGCCATTGGGATGTTAGCTATGTTGTGTTGGTCATTTTGCATCTGAGTTCTCTTCAAATTTGTTATTTTTATGCATCCTCAGAAATGTCTTCAAATTGGCAGATCCTTTGTCATCGCAACTGCTGTGATGAACACCAACAAAGTTCTTGTTGCTACAATTAACAAAAGTAAGGCTGTGTCCTCAAAGACCATCTACAATATCTACAACACAGATTGTACTATTCCCCCTCTAAATATTGCTGCTGATTAACAGGGTGGGTTTTTTTCCTGAAGAATATGTTGTTTTTCTAGTTTGCTATTAGCCTCCACAAATGACTGTGTGATGCAGTTTTGTGTCTCCAAGCCTACAGTAAATGAGAAACATTTTGTAGAATTTTCCGCTGCTCTTGAATTTTTCAACATGCACATGGGATAAGAATGTAACAAGACTCCAATAGAATTTTATAATTGGATCAAAACACAGTTCACCCACATATGAGCTGGATTGGTTGTGATAGATGTCAGGAGAAACTCTAAGGCAATACTAAAATTCTTTTATTCCATAACTGCCAAATAAAATAGTACTAGAAGCCTGTGAGCAAAAGCCTCCTGGTTTGGCTGTGTTTAAATAGGAAAAGAGCAATCAGATAGTGGATGGGGCATCAGTGAAATCAAATTATGTGAAGCCAAATGATAAGATTGCCATACCACCCTCCCTGCCTCCATTTCTGTTTCAGTTCTGAACACATTAATCATGGCTAGATCATTTGTACCCTGAATCCAAACCAGGTATATATCCCATCTTTGGGAAGAACCAAAGGCTGAGACCTCTTTCAAGGGTGTGTAATACCTGCATGCAGCTCCTCCAGCTGCTATTAAGACCATATCAGGTCTGGTCTGCCACCCAGGTGTAGGACTGGCCAGAGTATACATGTCCTTTTGATTATTTTACTCTAAAGCTGAAATACTGACTTGCCTGCTTCCAAGGAAGAGACAGTGACCTTGCCTCAAGGTTCTACAGGAGGTTACCTGGCCCCACCAGCCTGGGCTGAGGAGCCATGTTGGCCCCACACTGTGGACCTGGAGTCTCCAGCGTCCTGCTGCACCAGTCCTGCCCCATAACCAGAGCTGCTTCCTACCCCCAGCCCCGCTGCCTGTCCTGCAGCCTCCTGGCACCAGAGCTCAGCCTCTTTTCTCTGCACCAGGTACCCCTCAATCTTGTATGCTGCTGTGTTGCCCCACACAGCCCCATGCATCCTGAGCCAGGGTCCCAGGGTGGGCAACCTACAGATAACACCCCTTCCTGCACTGGAAAGCCAGCCACCAGGAACTGTGCACTGAGCTGCCTTTCCAGTCAGTCCAGAACCTGTCACCGGCATGTTGATCCCAGCTCCAAAAGCATCAGTGGAGTAAGTCAGCAACGACTGAAATGCTCCCATTTCTCCACAAGGCATGAGGAGAAGCTGTGCTGGAGCACCCATGGTCTGCAAAAAAACTCCTCTGAGCAGCATCCTTGGAGGAGGCCGACACAGCATGGTAATGGGGGAGATGAGGATGAGCTCATGCCGTGCCGCCCGTGGTGTGCAGCAAAAGCCTTGTCTGTTTGTATTAGCCTTTCCTCAGCGGAGATGTCGTCACTCTGACCCATAGCCCCTGAGGAAAGCAAACAAAAGCAGGGAGGACAGAGCAATCGCCAGGTCCTGCTGAAGCCCTGATGCAGCTTACCATCATTGTGTGTGGTGCCTAGATTTTATGTCAGCAATGCAACATAATTAATTAGATCCAGACTAGATGAGAATACATTAGACATAGTGAGACGCTACCTTCCTGCCTGTCCATCCTTGGAAGAGCTGGGCACAGTTTCTTTCCTTATGCATATTCCCTTAATAATATATTTGTCACAAGGATTCTTCCTACACCCATCTGGCATATAGATATTTTTCCAAATTTGTCATTTTTTATGTTCCAAAACCTATTTTACTTCAGATGCTTTCATAATGAAGCAGCAAAAGCTTGCCATAGCTTGATATATGGAGCAGAAATCACATCTGTGCCAGGCTGTTTTCTAATCAGATAAAGCACTGAATACCTGCAGTGCTTTTTCTTCTGGCCTTTGAGTAGATGTACCTGAGTGACTTCCAGTGCTAGTCTATCCTTGCATTCATAAACTACAAAATACCATTCTTAATTTTAGCTTTCAGCTAATTTCTGTGCTTTTAAAGCAAAAGAAAAAGAACCATTAGAATTGCTTAGTGGCTCCCCGCACAACACAAACCATGGAAATTCATTCTGCAGCTTGGGCATCAGCCCAAAAACCTGTGCTTGAACTAGAGCGTACCTTTCAGAAGGCCATTTGCCCTCATTTCTCCTTCCAATATTGTCATTCACACCATATAATTTAGACATCTGCTACAAGTGAGCACTGCAAGTGGGCAACAGGGTGGGGACTTCAACGAGTTTGTTCTTACCAAATTTGGGCCCCAGACAGAAGGAGAAAAAAACTTGTGAAGTCCCATTTTCAGCAATACCATAAGTCTGGTGCAAAGAACTTCAACAGAGTCATAGGGAAGTGCTTCCACTTTTCTCGGAGCCTTCACCTGCCCTGCTGTGGCTTGGCTCCTCGCCACTGCCTGGCTCCTTTGCATGCACACAACCATCAAGCGAGATGGATTCTGCAGGAGATAATTTCATCTGAAGCCACATTAACTCCCCAGACACACTGTCTGCTCCTCATGCTACATCCCAGGAGAGGCTTCTCTGGCACAGCAGAGACAGGAAGGCTGATGGTTTGTGGCACTCCCCTATGCCAAATCCCGGGAGAGAGTTCCTCCTACTTTGAATTTCCTCTGTTCATATAAAGCAAAAGGACAATCTGAGACATTGCTCTCAGTATAGTTCAAAACACAGTTTGAAGTGTGAATTTTTCAATATTTGAAGCATTGGCTTTTATGATTTATTTATTGATATTCCAGGACAAGCATCACAGAGTGTAGCTGGTGTCTACTCCAAATATAACAATAATCAGTGAATGAACAGCAGTATTTTCATAGACATTTTGTCCATTGCTATGCAGATAAATTTTGTCTCTGTATGATAACACAAAGGTATAAGCAGATAAGATCAAGCATTCTGGAGAAACACTAAAAAACCCCCGACTTTGAAACATAATAGTTCATATTGTTTCATTTCTGACAATAGTATGTACTTTATGAAGAGAACCTGACTTTATACCGGGTGTGACTCAGGGGTAGGAGGTGTGCAGGGTTTGCTGTCTCTTATCCCTTGAGTCCACCTTGTAATATTGCTGGTATCCGTGTGTAACAGATAGTGTTGTGCACTGGGCTGGAAGATAATAAATAGATGCGAGCTGATGATTTACAGGAGGGTGCTTGGAACTCCTTGAACCACTAGGGAAGGGAAACTGTGCTGGTACAAGGTTGTGCTGTCAACCTCGCAATAGTTTTTCCTCTCTCCAGAGGGCAATTTCTCCAAGATGTAACTTGCTTCCTGCCTCATCATCTGGAAATTCACAAATCAGAGGAATTGTGGTTAATTACTGAAATGGCTGATCCATAGATTCTTCGCTGTCAGAGCCTGGGGGGGAGGGGTTTAATTGTTGTTTTTGTCTGCAAGGATTTCTCCTAAAGTGATGAAATAACTCACATTAATGAAGATTGCAAATAGAAGACTTTTGTGATTATTTCCAGTTGTTGAAAGAATTGCTTATTTAAAATGCATTGCTTTCTTATGTGAAGAAACTTGTATTTCTCCAAACAGCCAGAATAAATTTAGCCCTAAAACATTCATAACGAAGGATGAATGCATATTCAGGCTAACACTGTATGTGATCTCTGATCATACAGTAGTTAAGTTATACAATCATAGTGATTTATGGTACTAAACTGTGAAGCCTCATATCTGCAGGGGTGTGGGTAAAAGGGTGGAACTCTCATCAATCAAAAGACTATACTTGTTCAGCATTGGGATAATTAAGGCAGACAGTAAAAAAGCATGAAATAATACTGAAAAAAATGAAATCAGAATTTCTATTTGCATAGTGTTATTAAGCAATACAGTGCTGAGCCACCTTTTCAAAAAGCTTGCCTAGAAATCCGCTTATTACCTTGTAGCACTTGATATATGTGTTCTTCATATTCATGCTGAGGGTATTCGTAGAGTAGTTATATAATACACATACTGTCCTGGATTTAAAAAACAGGTTTACAAATAATGGCTATCTTTCCACTTTATTCCAAGACAGAGATAGAACAAGAAAGAAAAAAACACAGGCAATTTCAAAGTGCAAATTTCTGAAATGTCAATCATTCTCTTGATAGTGCTTTTCTTCCAATTCACCAATATCAGGTAGAGATAGTGGGGCATAACGAGGGGCTAACACAGGGGAACTGTATTAATCAAACAATGTTCAAAAAAAAGTTTAATTAACTGCATATTTTGTAAAAGCCACATTTCATTACTGTTTGTTAGGAAGACGGAAGCATGCACTGGAAACACTAATTCTAATTATTACTTCAAGTGGGAGTTTTTGGCACAAGGTCAAGGAATAATAGAAGAATGTGTGAATCTGTGCTACAGCGTAGCAGTAAGACTAATCATTTGAATAAAGCCAGTTGCTTTTTCTTGGACTGTCTGTGTGCTGTTCAATGTTCTGGATGAATCTAACACAATCAGCCTGTTCTCTGGTGTATATCCACTTCCTGCTGACTCAGGGCAGCTTGCCTCTTCTGCCATTTATTAAAATGAAACATTCCTATTAAAACACCATTTTTCAGAGAGATGACCAAATAGATATTAGTAATGACATTATTAAAACTATTTTGTTTAAAATGAACTGTCACACTTGTGTGTTGCAAAGCAACACAAACAAATCTATTTCATTTAGTGAGAGATTGCTTTGAAGAGCTGGATTTCTTTCTTTCTATTAGAAGGTATTGCAGAGGGGATGTGATGTGTGCTCCAGGAAACCGCCAGCTTTTATAGCTATTAGAAAGGAGGAATACTGTTTCTAGTACTCTCCATAGCAAATAATGTATAATTCATGGATTTCATTAACATGCAAATATGATCCATGGTCTCCTATGTTTATATCTCCTAATAATCTATTAATGGTTTTAAAAATAAAGGGTAATAGAAACATTTTGTGTGAGCAACATTTACTCATGCTTCTCTGTGTTTTCCTCTAATTGTATAGTATAAGCATGTATAGAATTAAAAGAGAAACAATGGAAATTAATTAACCTATGGTTATCAAATAAATATTTATTGAACATAAGGTCACACGGCCAATAATTTGTGATTCTGTAATGAAAGACCCTATTATTGTTAGATGTCAAAATGCCTTAGAAAAACCTGTGCTGGGGAGATGGAAATGTATCAAAACTACTGCTTGAAATGACCCCTGATGCAACCTTGTCTAGCGTTTTAGGATCAGCTACTCTCCACTTCCATATTCTAACTGAAACTTTAGAGCTGTCAGTCTAAAAAAATGCCCAAACCCACTTCTTGCTGTTGTCACAGCAGAGTTTATACATTATTGGCAGGCAGATAGTTCCAGATTTTGGGTGTTTTTCTACTCTGGGCCTTTGCTGCTTGCACATTTGCCTCCTTTTCCTCCTACTGTCTGCAGTGCCATCTCCCTGCCATTGCGCAACCCCCCATGCCCAAGTGCTGCCACCGCACTGCCCTCCTCTGCGGCTCCCTGCGTGGCCAGTACCCCAGTCCCATCGCCGAGCCCCTCACCTTTCCCTCCTTTCCCTCTCTGGAACTTCACAGAGGGGATCTGTCCAGGTAGTGATTTCACTTCTGTATTTATCAAAAATTACACAAAGAGAAACAGTGCAAGACACGGGCACATCTGCTCTTTGTAAATAAATACGTATGAAACAATGGTGCTGTAGGCAACAATAAACCATTTTAATCAACTAATAGAAAGAAACTTCCTGCCAAGGAGAGTTTTGATGATTTTCATATTACATCCCGTGACCACTGGAGTATTTTAGACCAGGGTCAAGGACCTTCTCTGTGAGGCTGAAGAGTTTGTCTGAGCATAAGGAGAAAAAAAAAAAGGTGTCAATCCCCCCAGGACCTCTCTTTATTTTTAATAACAAGTGTTCCTCATATCACATAATCATGGGAGAAATGATGGACTTCTAAACATTTATTAACAAATAAATATAGGGTCTTTTTTAAAAAAATGCATACATGATGTAGCAGCCCTTTA
The DNA here is from genome assembly GCA_008921705.1 of Burhinus oedicnemus. Taxonomy (NCBI): domain Eukaryota; kingdom Metazoa; phylum Chordata; class Aves; order Charadriiformes; family Burhinidae; genus Burhinus; species Burhinus oedicnemus. The sequence continues at coordinate 1,315,914 of VFFE01007679.1, forward strand.
TTTTACCAGCTACTTCCTTCCAATGATGCTGATTTCTCAGAGAAATGAGAACAACTTACTTTGGGCTGGGAAACACAGACAGGACTTTCACTCAGCATCCTTAGCTCACTCCTTTGCGCTCCTCCTGGTAACTCTGGCGTGCAGATCCTGACCACAAGCTTGTGGCAGTGTTTTACTCTTCTACTGTGATGACCTTTTCAGGTTAACTGTGACTAAAAAAGTCAGTGTCTTACCCACATTCTTGTCTGTCACACCTCTATTACATCTTCCTTCTCTCTGAAGCACGAAGGAACACTTAAGTACTTGTAACTCTTCCAGAAATGAGAATTGCCTGAAAGCTACAGCTGCACAAATCCGGGAAGCTGCGTGGTGGGTCCACCAGGAGAGAGGCAGTTCAGAAAACAGTTTATACGCTATTCATATTGACCTCTACAGGTAGAAAAAAAAAGGGATTTGTTTAGCAGAGGCTACCTGTCAGTATAAACAAACACAATCACATTCACAACGAAAATATGCCAATTTTACACAACAAAAAATCCTGTTGGTTCATACACTCCACAGTTCGTTACGGATTTCCTTAATTAAATGAATATAACAAGTTGATTAGATGTTAGAAGCTCTGAGAAAAGTCAGATGCACTTATACTGAAAAGTAGGACTCAGAAATAAACTATTCACAGTTGATTAGACCAAGACAAGCATTTCTCAAACATTTCTCGATACTTCAGAAAAAGCGACATATTGAACTTCATTTTACTGTGAGGCTCAAAATGGCAATTAACAGTCCTAAGCTGCATATAAAACCCAGTATGAACCACATTTACAAGAACATTGTGTGTGAATCAAATTATGTTATCTTTGGTTTGAAGAACTTAGAAATAATTGCCAATAAGTATTCATGTATAGGACCAGGTTTTTGAAACAAGTTATTTTAATTACTACTAGTGTCAGGAGTACGTGTAGGCGATTTTATTAGATTTAATGTGTTTAGTGAAGCTCCCTGAACTGTAGCTGGTTTATTTCTGTAGAAGATGAAATATTTAATATATCATTATTATTCTTACTTTCTAATATTGTGTTTATTTGTAAATGAAATCCCAGCATTTGATGTTTTTGTCACTTTCACAGGAAATACCAGTACGAAGCACAGTGATATATTATCGTAAAATAATCTGAATATCATGTGGATCTGGGTTTCTATAAACCACACCAGTAACATTGTCGTGGTTTGGGCCAGACTGGCCCAATCAGGCAGAACGACAGATGCTCTCTCTCTCCTGCTCCGCTTTGAAGGGAGACAGGAGAGAGAGAGAAAAAGAGAGACTTAAGAGTTTAGAAGGAGCTAAACTAATTTAATGAAATATTAATAATAAAATAATAAAAAGAAAATAATGAAAAATATACAAAACCATATCAAGCTCCCAGGATGACGATCACATCACCAGCAGGCACTGGGGAAGCCTCAGACTGGACTCAGTGATGGACAGGAACTGGATTCCGGATCTTGATTCAGGATCGGGATCAAAGGCAGATGAACAGAGTTCTCCTTGGTTGCCAGCCATTGAAGAAAGAGGGCTGACCCTTTGATCCCTCAGCTTTTATACTGAGCAGGAGGCAGATGGGATGGAATACCCTGTTGGTCAGTTTGGGGTCACCTGTCCTGTCCGCTCCTCCCTGTAGGGGTGACCCCTCTACGCTCTTCCGCTTCCAACCCTCCAACAGGGCAAATAACAAAGCTGGCTGGCGTTGGTTGTTACAGCAATGAGTATAAGCAAGAGCCTCTCTGCATCTCATTCCTTGGCACCAACTATAAACATGGGTCTTGTCACTCTGAGAGCGAACAGTTTTCTGCACAACATGCTGTTAATTTCAGCAGTTAGAAGAGGCCTAGCTAAAAAGTAAAATTACTTAACAAAATTGGTCCTGTTTTACCTCAAACCAGGACAAACATAAACACCCTTCAAACTGCAGGCATTTAGAGACCTCTACATTTGTGCTTACGCTGGGACCCCCAATTCAGCGATGTAGGGGAGCCCTTCCATGAAAGGATGTGACTGGGAAAAAGGGGAGAGAGGGAAACGGTCCCTAAGAGGTGAACATCTTGGTCCTGAAAAGTGACAGAAATCCTTGCTGCTTTTACATCGTTCAATTAGCAACTTTTTCACTTTTTTCTCAAGTATGGTGTTCTCAGCTTTTTTCTCAAAGATGGAGTTCCTCGAACCCTCCACATCTAAATTATTCAAAAAATTATCAAACAAATTATATTAGCAACTCTGCCAATAAATGATGCTAGGAAGGTAATTTCAAAATATCTGGACACATAAATGATCAAATCTTAACACATATATCAAGCAACCCTTCAAGTCATATGACTTGTGGATTTGCCTCCTTTTGTTGTTCTTAACTACTGAGGCCATACATCCATGCAATTTAAAACATTGCAGTGACAGTCAAACCACACAGAGCAAACTGCACAGCCCATGACATGCCAATATGTTGTGCTACGACTGGGACACAGGCAAAGCCATGTCCTGCCTGGCACAACAACATGCAGCAAATGATCACAGGCACAATGCTGCTGCCTCCTCCCTCACGCAGGAGCGGACCCAGCTGGCCCTTCATCAACAGGACTGCTCAAGGAGTAAGGCAATAAAGGGAAAACAATGTGGCACTTCACAATAATCCATGTTTTACATCACCCAGTTCCAAAGGTAGACTAATTCCTTAATATGCATTATCTTGAATTTGTCAATGCCATGTGAAGGTTTTACAGACATCTGCAAACATTCATAATTCAAGGAACACAATACTTACGCACTTTACTGGTGTGATATAAATTAGCAGTTTCCCACTCTTCGTTTCCACAATAAATCCACACAGAAAGAACTGTTGGTATATACAACAACATCAAAGAGCCTGAAATAGAAGTAGTGAGCTGCAGTTATAAAAATAAATTTCTAAAAAGAAGAGAGAAGAGAAAAGGAGACGAATGTTCTAATCTTACCTTCATCATAATCTTATTAGCATTTCTCAGTGAGTAGTTCAAGTATCAGTCTATACTCTTATGAATCTGTCTCATAAATATGTCAAGTGCAAAGTATAGTTATTTTAATAGTCTGTGTTGGTGGGCCATCATGGATTTAATTAAGAGACAACTAGTGTATGAAATATGACACAAAAGCACCAAACTAAATGGAGAAATGTTTTACTGCAGATTTAAATCAGGGCCACAGAAGTAATGATGATCTGGCCTTAGAAATCCTACTTAAATTTAATTAATGCAGACCAGCACAGACCTGTTCATATAGGAACAAAAAAATAGAGGCATTAAAAATAATGATTTAAGCTATACTGTGTTATTTATGAAGACATTCACATTATCTCCAACTGCATTATATTATTTATAAATGTGTGTTGGTTTGTGGCTCTTAAATTAGTTCAGAAAGGCTGGAAATGCAAGTCCAGTAAAAATTGTTAAAATATTACTTTCAGTTATCCGTTTTTTGTGACCTCTCCAAAATGAAGCCTTATTAAGCTTCCTGCCTTATTTTGAAGAGTCTCAGAATGCTCAAATCATTCCGCGACAAAATTGCCAATATCCTTCTAAGGTTCTGATGAAAACTGTATTATTTTCCACCCAAATCTCCTCTTTCTCCATCTTTCTCCATCTTCTCAAAAAGCAAGAGCGTAGTCAGCACTGTGAGCATGCAGGATTAGATCTTCAAGCACTGCACAATCCTTCCTGCTATCATTTTGGTGCACTGTTTTGACTTCATAGAAGATTTGGCAACATATGATGTTTTTAAGAAGCAATGCAAAAGCCCATATTTTCACATTGAAATTCCTTACTACTTATGAGTGTAAGACTATTTTAGAAAGAAAGAATCCAATAATTCCATGAAACCATTCCAATATCTCAATCCTATCTTGCAAAATCATTGACTGACAACAACCTCAGTTGCACTGAAGTCGAGAGCAAGGCTTACTATTGATTTATACAGGCACAGAAGGAGACTCTGAAAATATACAGTGAAGTGTATGCCTGCCTGGCTGTAAGAATTGATGCTGCGGTCAACTATAGGGACTACATTTATACACAATTTTCATGTCTAAGACTTTCCATTTTATTAATCTGATCCAGTAGGTACTAGCTATTGCATGTTAACTTTCTCAATTCAAGTGGCTTCCAGTCATTTAGATTAGAATAACCTTTAATTGGCTGGTTGCTCTAGCAGGCAGTTAAAGTATTCATATATTTTATTAACCTTTTATTACTAAAGGAGAAGAAAAAAGGCAGTGGCCAGAAAGCATCATTAAGTGAACTTCATCCCTATTTTCAGAAAGCTCAGAGCTGTGGACTCTAGCTGCTCTCCAAACACCATAATTTGGACTGCCAGGAATGTAATAAAAACTGTAAATTGACACAAAAATGAAAGTGCTTGGGAGAAATAAATTCATAACTACTTTTATTTTTTGGTGAAGAAAACATCAAAGGTTTGCAACTCAGCCTGGAAGGCAAAAATGGATAAAAGGATAGTGCCTATAGTTTCAAAATATTTTTCTCTTTAATGAACAGTTGAAAATATCCATAAATCTCTTCCAGTATCACTGTATTTAAAAAGCAGTCAAGTCTTTTGTGCCTGACATGTTTATAGTAAATCTATTCTCATCTGTCGTGTTTGCATAAATTGTCCAAAAGTTCATCCTGTCTTGGCTGTCTTTCAGTATTCATTAGTACTGAAGTCATTTTTGGAGTAAATGAAGGGAAAAAATGCCCAGAAATTGAGATAATGCATAGAAAGAACCAGACTTCTGATGACTAACAAGAACAAACACAGCTTTATTCAGCTAAATTCACAGAAATGTCTTTCTTATTGCCAGGGATGAACTAAACAGTATGAATTGTGTGTGTAAGTGCATAATAAATAAATATAGGCAATCAGCATGAAATTCTGAATAATATATGATAGGGTAATAATATAGTCCCAAACAGGTATTTATACGGACACCTAACTAATCAAAGAGCTTCTGCCAGAGGTCTGCTGTGAGCCATCACCTGGATTTAGCATACCTTTGCACCTTCCTCTGATAGTAAGAATTACAGTGCAGAAACACAGTGTCAACCCCAATCTTTCACCTTCTTCCTCAATTAAGGAGACATATATAACAAAAATTAAGAAAATAACATTGAAGAAGTACTGCCATGTGGGTACAGCCTGAAATGTGGGGCTGGCTGGGGAGGGATGGAGGGAGGGGAGGCACTGCACAGCAGAGAGCCCCCATCTTCCCATAGGACAGAGCATTGGGGTGCCCTCAGCCTCCAGGGCTTATCCTGGCTTGGCTGTTCTTTCCATCCAGGATTTTCCCCGGCACCCACAGCCTCACTGTTGGCTCTCCCAGCCGCAGTGGTTGGAGGCATCCCTGTGCATCTGCCTCGCCATGCTCGGCTGAGCCTCGTGGGTGCCAGCACGGCCCCCTTCTAGTCGGGGAGGCAGGAACAAACACTGCGCTTTCATCTTCTCAACAAACACTCCCAAATTCAAAAGCTTCCTCTCAGGAATAATTAGAGCCACTTTGGGCAGCATTGTAACTGGAGCATCTAAACACATTTTAGGTTACTTTTAGCACAAAATATTCACTTGATAAGAAGGGCTGAGGATCAAGGACATCATTTGCTGAGTGACTCAAGTAATCAAGAGGTGAATAGATAAGAAACAATCGTACAGCTGCACCACAGCCAAAGAAACAAGGGAAAACAGAGCTTTCCAGTCTAGACTCCCATAGAGTCAAACCTGAAGATGTGCAGGCAGAAATTTACCTGGGTGTACTCCCTGCACAACGCGTTCATTAGATTTTAAAATAATAGGGCACTATATCTCTTAGCCTCAGGGCACGTTTTCTGTGATTGCCATTGAAAGTCTTGTTGACAGTAGGGTTTGTTCACTGAAGAGCGAACATGCAATGGTTTTGCAAAGAGTTTTATAGAGTAACTTACATTCACAGAAAGCTATCCGCACCTCTGTATCTAAAACAATTTGCAGAATTAAACATTTAACAAACAAGTTTGAGATCTGCAGTGATTAAATTAGTGAGATAATTAGCACGATATTTAAGGTTAATGTTCACAAGTAGGTTAATTATATCCTTTCCCAAATTTCTGTTTTCATTTTGCTTGACGCATGTTGCAAAAACAGTGAAAGTGAGGCCACACTTGCAGAGATGGCAGGCAAGGCAGCATGTATCACTAAAGTTATCAGAGACTAAACGCACACTTCTGAGAGAACTTTTCTCCAGCATACAGTCTTAGAGTTTTATATTCTTCGTGGCCCAGCAGTTCTTCATCTTTTAGGGCTAATTCCCTTGAACAACACTTCAGGTCTGTAAAAAGAAACATTTTCTACAGGGCTTGTGGGATTTCTTAGCTTCAAGACTTCATACAGCTCTCATGTTAATTACAAAAGAGACAGTGTTTAATGCTTTATACTGAATTCAGTCCACATGCACAGCTCCTATGTACAAGACTGCAGACCCAAAGTAATGTACAGAGCTGAAATTCCCCCTGATTGGACTTCGGTGAGGTTACTTCATGTTTACTCTAATGAAATTAACAGCAAAATTTGCTGCAATTATCAGCAGAATGGTTGTAGAGAATCAAGCAGGGAGTCAAGTACTACAATAAAGTTTTAAATAACTATTTAGTAGTTATTCATGCAGAGGCATCTGTATTAACTTACATAAAGCTATTTTGCAAACATGTCAAGCCAACATGACCATGGGACTCTGAGGAACCAGGAAGCACAGCCGTGTACATGGCGCAATGCTCCCCAGTCTTGTGTTCAGCAGCAAAGCTAACACTGTTGGGAGGAAAAGTGCTGAAGCTTTCCAGTAGCAGAGCAAACATTTTTCAAAGCACCTGAACACTGTTTCCTCTTCTGCCTGACAGAGGCTGTCCATTTGTCATCTTCTTAGTGTACCAGAGCCCAGGGCCAAACTTCGCAAACCCTGACAGGAGGGGCCGATGGACTAAAATCCCACATACAGGGCTGAGCTCCAAAATTTCAACCTCTGAAACAAAGGAAGTTGAGACCCAAATTATGGTATTTCATGTACGGATCTTATTTAGACAGCATGTGTAATTTGTAATCACTGCATCCACCCTAGCAAATTTTACAAGGCCTCGCCCCTTGGTAAAGATATGAGGTGTAGGCCACTAAAGGCCTTCCAGCCTAGTCACCCTCCCCCTGAGACATGCAGCCTAGTAAGAAGTTCATATAGCCATTTTTAGCGTTCTTCCATATGGAAAGACAGCTTCACTTCACGTTAGATTCAGGGCTGCTGGAGGCAGCAACATTGGGGCACCCATGCTCACAAGCCACACAGGATCATGGCCACCCCAGGCCCTGGGTGCGAGGGCCATCACCTCTCATCCCACTGTGAGGGGCAATTCCTGAAGGTGTTGTGCTACCTGCTTACCTTAACACAACCCCTGGTGTTTTTATCCTCTAAAAGAGGATATCAGAGGTTTCTGCCCCAGGAAGAGGGTATTCCCTGGCTTTTAATTTACATCTGCTCTCCCCTGTGTTGACTTTTGGCCCAGCCCTCCCTCACACAGACTCCTGTCCGGCTCCTTGTTCTCCTCTGACATGGGTTTGTAAAGCTGTTTTTGGAAATGGAAAGCAGACTCATCGCTCTCCAGGGGAAGAGGGAAGCCATGACTGTAAGGGACAGCTGAATAAAATGGTTTGTGTCAAATTTCTCCTGCTACCATTTTGCTGAGCAAAAGGATGGATCTGGAATTCTTATCACTATATACAGAGGATGTGCTTTTATACACCGCTATGACTATAAAAATCAATGTTCTGAGCAAAAAGAGTTGCCTTTTAAACTAGAGCTAGCCACAACAGCTGGCTTTCAGGTTCTGCAACCTAAGAAAGTCACAGCACGCTATGTTGAAAATTTGAATTGTTTTCTGAATTTTTAAGATGCAAAATTTTACTTAGCTTTATTTTATTTTATTTTATTTTATTTTATTTTATTTTATTTTATTTTATTTTATTTTATTATTTATTTTATTATTTTATTTCATTTCATTTCAGTATGGTGCTGTTATTTGCTAAATTATTTGATCATTTTGCCACAGCATTACAAAACACTAACTTGCTGATGCCTGCTGGACCCTGCTGATAAGGAGGATCACAAGAAATGAGCTGGTGAAAATCAGTCTCTGTCCTTTTGAAAAATTAGTTGAAGTAATTTCACATTTTTACTTTCCCAAAGAGACACTGCAACCATTTCTCTTCCTTTCTTATTTATTGTTCACACCACCGCAACATAAACATATGCTTCTCTATCCCATATACCTACTGCCACAGGCAGAGCCTTCTTCTGTGTTATTTCAGTGGTGAGCATAGAAGTAGGGATGCTCTGGGCTGCACTGTATTTGCACAAGCGACTGCTGTGAGTATACATGCAAGTAGAGCAACTGATTTTTGAAAGGCAGTTAGATACCCAACCAGTAATTGTGTGCACAATTACTGTGATTACATATGTAATCATGGTCATTGTGCTTCCAAATGGTGCATGTGCTATTCTAAAAATTCGCTGCTATATTACTAAAATTAATGGGAGCTTTGCCATCAATTTGAATTACGGAAGATCAAGCACTACGTATTGTAGCAGTAGTCTTGATATATCCAATAGCAAATGTGATTTTTGCATCCAATATGCTAAATTTTTGGATTTTATTGAAACAGTAGAAGAGGGATGGAGACATAGTTTCTTAGCACATCTAGGTATATATTCATTATGCATTCATTAATAAATTATCATTTTTGAATAGGGTTCTGGATTTGATTCAAACTCCACTGACATTAAGAGAAAACCAGGGCTCTGGATCAAGATTTCTTCCTTTAATGTTTCCAATTAGCTTGGGTTATACAGCTGTGTGTGTGTTTGTTCATGGCAAAATCTTTGGCTTTTGAGTGTCGTGTCTTTCAAGAGTTAAACAGGATTTTGCAGAGAAGATGCTGTGTGATACAGTAGGTATGGTGATATGTAGTATTTCACATCTAGTCTTTGTCCATGTTCTAACAGTGTGCATTAAATGTCTTACTATTGTCTCTTTTTCAGATTAGTTTACAGCCCTGTAGTTCCAGCTGTTTTATTCTGAAACTCTAAAACCCTATCACTAGGGAGTTCTGTGTAATTGCCCATAATATGCACCACATTATCCATTTCAGGAACTGTGCTGAAAGACAGCAGCAATAAGGGGTTTTCTAAAGGCAGTCTGGTTTACACTAATGGATCTAACAGGAAGGAAATGCAATTTGAAAGAAGCTGATGCATATGTTCTATTGTTGAATATAATGTTTGATTTAATTATTAACTGTCTGTGATGGAAAGTCAGATCCTGCTCAGTTCTGCTTACAGTTTGGTACTCTGCTACCAGTAAAACCAGACAAGATTCAGTCTGAGGATTTAAGAGTTCTTTGTAAAATACTGACATTTAATTGTGCTTTTATAAAATATCATCTGAGGAACCTCAGTCGCATGCTTCTTCCATACAGGCTTGCTTTCTTTTATCAAGCTAAATATACAATATAGAAGCTGACTCTCTTTCCTTTTTCACTTGCATAAATCAGGAGATTCTCAAAGTTAACGATCTGCTGTAATTATTTAAATAAATATGATCCAAATTGAGTTCATATTCACTGCTGTTCATGACCTATTAATTTTTATTTTATTTTGCATTTCATGTCATACACATAGCACTGCCGTCTACTTCCGTATCACTGAGGAAGTACACAATGGACACAAGTGAATTTTTAGGAAGGAGTTAAAATGCACTGGCATGACTTCACCTATCCTTCTTTTATCGGGGAGGGAGGATTTGGCAGCCAATTTCAGTCCAATTCTGTAATTGGTGTTTTGTGATTTCTAGTAAATTGTTGCATTGTGTTACAAAGGTCCCTAATTCCATGTGTGGGTGTTAACATGGTGTAAGGAATGAATTCATTATGAAGAACTCTTACCTGAAATTCCATTATCCTTTCCTCGCCATGGTGACTCCTATCAAATTCATTCATATAACATAATCTGGAAAGAAATAGGTATTGATGCTAAACCGCTGTATTGTCAGGGGAGTTTAAAGGTAAAAATCATAGCTGTCCCGCATGATTCAGACAAAACCAGTAGTTTAACACCACTAGTAAACAAAATAATTAAGCAACATAATTTCAGTTTTGTATTTTGTATCTGTCTGGTGAGATTATTATCTTTGACACTATCTTAAGCAGATGCAGGACTGGAGTTGAAATTAAACAATAGTAATGATATTTGGAGTTCATCCAGAGTGATCTTCATTGTTTGTGAGAGTGGCTTCCACATCATTATTTGATCCATAATTTCTCATCTTTCATTAAATATATCTTTCTACATGTAGTGCACACAGCATTAGCTCTGTGGGACGCATCTTCTGTTGCAAACACCAAAGGGATTGGTTACCTTTGTCAGGAGGGCAATAGAAAGAAATGAAGTTCTTAGGAAATACACTGCCAAGCCTCAAACACCTAATTGATTTAGACAGCTTAAGAAAAAACAGAAACCCCTTCCACAGCGTATTTGCATTCTTGGTGTCAGTCAGCAGACTTCAGTCAAAGAGTTTGAAAGAGCCACTGCAGCAAAATCCATCTCAGATTCATCTGGAGACTTCTGCTTGTAATCTGTTCTCTGTTGTAAGGATCTGAGAAGATTTTAGGAAAACCTCAAACATTTTGAATATTTTGGTTTAGAGAAGTACCTGAGAGCTCAGATCAAAATGTATCCAGACTGCTTTAGCCCATGGCTCCCATCAGAGCAGATTTCTGCTGGGTCTTTCCTGAGTCAAGAGCACCATAAAACCAATCTTTCTTAGACTGTTTCAGGACTCCTGCTTTCAGCCTTGTCAGAAACCAAAAAAATGCCAAGATGTGTGATTTCTCTGAAAAAGTTAACAAAAACCTGCAAAACAGGTATGAGCTGAGGTCAGCTCTCATTTTGGCTAAAGCATTCTCTTAGTTTCACTGTTACTCCTACTCCTAATTAAAAGTTTATTGAAGTACTTTGCATACTCTAGTGTATTGAAGAAGCAATTGTTGGAATGAAAAGAAAAACTGTCAGTTCTGAAAATAGCTTGGACTGCTCATGTGTCATTCTCAGTGTATGCTGAAATATCCAGAAAAACGTGGCTCACACTGTGGATTGCATCAGATGCCCACACATGTATAAGCAACCCTCTCCCCACTTTCTCCTCCTGAGACTCATTTTTACAAAACACATGGTTAGAACAGAGCTGTGCTTTCTGCCATTGGAGTAAGCTACAATGGAACAGAACACAAAGGAAATTTATTCCCCTGACATACATAGGATCTGCCTGTAGAGCTCAGTGTGAGAATTAAGAGCAGACACTTACGGTAATCAGCACACTGCAGGGGCTGGGGGCAAGCAGGCTGGTTCTTTTTCTTGCATCCCATGACCAGACCTCAGGTAAGGCTATGCTTGTGCTGACCGTCAGGTCATTTGCGGATCGGGAATGCTAACTTTTCACCCAGGTCCTGCGAGCTCATCCATCCTGCCTGAGCATCCCCAAAGCACCTGTACAGTAAGAGTTGGTGCGACCAGCCCACCTACCCGTTGCCTTCCACCCTTCTCATCATGTAGCTCCCTGCACTGTTCATACTTTGTCTCCATCCTGAAGTACTGCCCTGTGTTTGCTGGCTTAGGTGTGTCCAAGAGGGAGATCGAAAAGGGTACCAGTGGCTACACAGAAGGGCAATTGAAAAAGGGTGCTGTGGAAATCATATTCATAGGGAGAAAGAACTGAACTCACGCAGGTGTTTCTCCATTTCTGCTGTGACTTTTCTAGGCAGCAAAACAGGTGAGTTTGCTGCATGCTAATCAGGAAAAAGAACATCTGAAATATGCATCTGCACATGAGCATCTGTGCAGAGTTTCTCCAAACCAGTTCTCAAGTGCATTTTTTTTCCTGTGTGGGCCTCTTTTGTACTTTATTGTGCCAAGAGGCTTATTTTGTATAGGTGGAGAGACCCCTATCCACCAGCCATCAGGGAATGCTATTAATATGCAACATCTTGAATGCATGAGCTGAATGACAAGCTGGCAGAGTTTGAGACTGTGTGGTCCAAGTTTATGTCTCTCCCTGAAGAGGCGAAAAGCCCCCTCCCAAACTCTCTGCCAAACTGTGCAAGAGATGAAAGAAAGGAGAATGGGCAACCTATTTTCCTGCTTCTCTCTTCCTGATATCTTCACACTATCATTTCTTTCCCCTGGCCGCAGTTAATATGAATGGCCGATTTCACGTAGTTTGCTACCGAACTTCAATATCAAAACAGAATATGATAACAGAGCTATTGAACTTTTTTTTTTTTAAATGGCTTGTGGAACCAATCAGAACTATTTATTAGACTTTTTATACATGCACTGTCTTTTGGAAGCACGTTGTTCTCTTGTCTTCTGTCTGAAATGTCCCTATAATAGTGAGTTAAGTTGAGGTCCTGAATTTTAGGCATATTTGCACTTTTGTTTTGGTCACCTAGTGTCACAATGCAAGGCTCGACTCAGCTTGTTTTTCAGCCTAGATTACATGCCTGAGTAGGAAGAAAGGATACCTGTAATGTCTCATTGTGGACTAGTTACAGCTTGATCTAGGAAGCGTAACTGGATATTTCTTACTCTCCTCACTTAGAAGATGGGCAAGAATGCAGTGGGAGGAGGAGGAATCAGACAGCCACCATCACCGGCCTCAAAACAAGCTGCTGCCTGTGGCTGCCCCCAGCATCCAGTGGGGCTCAGGAGATGGACTCTGCTTGTGAAAATTAGCTGCACCTGCCAAGATGTTCACCTGGGTCCTCCTGTACCAAAACACACAGGATTTTGTTGTCATGCAGCGTGACCATGCTGTGGTTTGTGTAACTGGTGCTTTAATACAGATCTTTGGCCATCACCAGATTTTCAGCTTCGGGGTGTTCAGAAAGAATTAGAGAAACAAAGAGCAACAAATTAAAAAATTGCTTCAGAGTCTTGTGATAGAAGAGACAGAAGAACACAGATGGGGCCATGTGTGTCCACCTAGCCTAGCAGCAATGTCTACCGTGTGAGCAGAACTGAAATGAGCCCACCCCAGAGACCTTTCCTTGGTCAGCTGTTCCCACTGAGTCCGTGTGGCCCAGCAAGGAACTGGCTTTCCACCTATCTGTGGCAGTGTGGAGTTAGGATCTGGTTTTGTTGTACGCGATCCCAACCGGCTGGGGCCCTGCACGCCATGAGTTTCAGATCAGCAACTCCACAGCAGTATCCTTCTTGCTAGAGCCTGGCCTGATCAGCAAGCGGCTCCACCCCAGCCTCCACGCAGAGTACTAACGGGAACAGCAAACTGGGCTTTTTCAGATACCAGCTGTTACCCTGGCATCGCTGCCTCCCTCTGTGCATGCCTTTGTCATTCCCTGAATCTCTGCCCGCTGCACAACACTTGGAATGAGTTAAAATGACTTTCGGGATGTTTTCCTCTTGCCTTAAAGGACTCATCTGCTTTGTTTTTCCCTCAGTCACGGCAGAACATAGAAAATGGTCTACATGGAAAATGTGAAAAATGGTTTCTATGTAAATTGGAGGTAATGTCAGCCAAATTAATTTGTTAATTTAATGTCTAAAAATCATTTTGTATTCCCCATTTACAAATTTATATTCTTTCTTATGGGGAATGTATTTTCTCTGTCTTCGACCCATTTTTTAACTGCTCTGACCGTTTTTCACCATTCCACAAAGCAGGTTCATTTACAAACGATGCTTGTCAATCACAAGGGAAATTACATCTTTTACTCCTTTTTATGAGATTGAAGCCTTGTTCCTTTTCTGGGAAGATTCTCGTTGATTCGGGGATCAGGCCCCATGGGGAAGGTCAGACAAATACTGCCAGAGGAGTAAAATTACTAGCCACAATGCATCAGTTGAGGAAAAAACAGTTACAGTCTGTGGAGTGATATGGGACAAGTATAAATCTAGATTTGCATTTTGTAATGTTAAAAAAACCTTACAAATACATACTTTCATAATACCATAGAAAATATGACTTTATTTAAAATTCTGTCATGCAAATGTGTTAAAATTTAGGTGAGTTATTAAGAATCCCATAAAACAGACAATCTATTAAAAGGATTGTCCATGCTCATGCAGGAGGGACTAGCAAAAAAACTCTCACCGATACTTTAAATTTGGGAAATACTTATTTTTACCTGTGTGCCCACACAAACAGTGAAGAGATTTTCCAGGATAAGAGTCACCTGGGTAATTTAAACTTTTGGGCCGACACATCTCTGTTGTCGAGCGTATGTAACCTCCCTGAGATCACAGACTGATGCTAGGCACGGGTCTTCCACAGGAGAGAAAATCAAAGCTTTGAATCACACATTCAAGGGCTTCTCACTGAGAGAGAACTGAAATAATTTTAAATAAAATTCCTAGGCATTGAATAAACACCAGAGCAGCATGGATGCCGGCAGCAGAAACTGGCAGGTACCTGGGCTGCCACCCCAGCTCTGGCCCTGGCTCCGCATAGCACCATGTCTGCGATGGGGGCAATTCCAGCTGCGGCAGAGCAGGTGCAGGAGTGTCCCCACCAGCAGACGGATGAGCTGCCTCCCACGGCAGGCAGCACTGACCTCTGCCTGCTGGAGGGGCCATGCCTGCATCAAGCATCCTTTCCCCAGGCACACTGTGGTGTTTGCTAATTACGACACCTCTGCGTATTGCTGATATCCTTATAAACACTCTGTTCTTTCTGTGAGCCACAGTGGCCTTACGCCGGCAGGCAGAACTGGAGAGAAAATATCTCCTCAGAGTTAAAATGCACCATCTCAGCCCCCTGCTCTGCTCTGCTCTACTGTGGGGCAGAGGCCCCCAAATGCCACATACGTCCACAGGCCAGGAGCTATTTTAATGACACCAGATAGACTCCACTTACCTGGCTAAGGGTGTCCTCTGATGTCACTACAGTGGGGAATAACTTTTCCCTACACTAACTGTCAGCAAGAAGGATGTGGCTTTCCTTAAAATAATAGAGGTCTGAAAATAAAAGGATATTGATTTAGGCTATCTTGTCAATCACAGGAAAGAGGAACAGCCCAGCAGGTATAACATAACAGGAGTTTGTAATAAAACGTGCCTTTGTTTCTAAAGATCAGAAGATACAGTTGATTTTAATGTTGATTGGATGGACTATGAGCTTCTAAAAATTTCCTCTGAGACAAAATATTTTGGAGACAAGCAAGACCAAGAGAACAAGTTTTCCACTGGACCAAAATAAAATGGTTCCAACAACAACTTCAATAGCGCCTTCAAAGGCAACGGCAGGAAAAGCTGAGCAATGTGCTAAGCAGCTGGACTGAGCTCGGCAGGCGTCTGGTACCACTTGCCTTGTGCAGGTCCCTGAGCCACTGTTGGCACTCACATATTGCCCAGGTTCCTGAGGACACTAAACTGGTGAGATACCTGGTTGCTTTGAGATGCTGCTGACAGAAAAGGTCAGCAGCCTTCCATGGTTTGGATCTTGCCATTTTCCCCCTCATTCGCAGCAGGAAGGATGTTGCCAGCCTCAGTCATGCTGCATCACGCTGCCTCCTCGAGTAACCCCTGAGCCCCTACAGCCAACGTGGGCACTCACTGCCAGCCCTGCAGCATGGGAAGGAAGCATAGGGACCCACGGCACAGGGATGCATGGACAGACCCACAGCATGAAGAACTACAGAGACTTTACATTAAACAGAACTTGTAAGCTGCAAAAATATTAACACCCACCAAAAAATCAAAGAATAAAGGTCCTTTAATAGCCCTATATGGCTCATGCCACGAGCTCTAAGTGCTTAGTGAGGAAGTGACCTTTATGAAATTGTTTATGATCTCTCCATGTGTGTCAGTATAGGCACAGAGAGTATTCCAATTTATTTAAAAGGTTACATATCAAAACTGAATATGCAGTACAACTCTGTTATCACATTGTATAGCTTTTACACAGGAAATCAAATCCTTGGCATGTAAGCCTTCTAGGCACTGGGGCTGGAATTCCCTTAGTATCAAAGCTAAAGATGAATATGTAACAAAATAATTTATTCATCCTTGTTTTCTTGTTTATAAATTGTCTACAAATCACTTAGAAAACTTCCCAAATAATCCCCAGCTTTAAATTAATCGCAAATTTCTTCCAATAAATAGTGGGTTAGCTTGCAGAATATTTGAATGTGGGATTCAAGGTACTCAGCACCTTTGCAAGCAAAGACTGTTCATGCTGAATAATTTAGTTGTCTCAGTTTCAGAAACCTGATCTGATTTCTTTTGAGCTGTACGACCCTCTTAGGGTACCTTATGCATCACAAACAATCTCCCCCATACCTGCTGCTTGTTAGAGGCACTGGCTGTGCCCGCCGAGGGAGACTGACCCAGCACTGCCTGTTACCTGCCCTCAAGCTGATTCTCATAACTAGGTGGGAAACCACTCCTCTGCTCTGAGGGAATACCTGTGCACTAGCGCGTACTTCAGTTCTTTGCTCCCCAAGTAAGAAAGTGCCCTGAATAAGCCATAGGGAATGTGCCTTTGACTTGACAATGTGAAAGATGAAATCAGGACACATTTAGTCCAGCAAAATAAGTGGTTAGGCTCTTGTGCACAACATTGGATAAATTCACAAAATAAAAACTAAACTGAAATTAAAAAGTGCATTTCTAGACTGCAGTTATCAGTAAGGACCTCTCCTAGCCCTCGCAAGATCAGCAGCACAGTGGGCTGGCCATTACAGGTCCAAACCTCGTCCAGTCTCTTCATCCTGAGCAGCACCTTTCCCTCGTTCGAGAGTGGATGAGCTCACCTCCTTCGGGCTAGCCTGGGGGTTCCTGTGGGCACCTCTGCGGGCTGCCAGCAGCTTCTCCCAGCGTCCCCGTGCACTGCAGCTCAGGTCATAACTGATCCCACGGGGTCCACGGAGGGGTTGGGGATCCTTCCTTCCTCTCGTTGTTTCTGGGAATACACAAATGTAAACATGCCAAGCAGGACACATCCCATCTTCCCGCCTCACTTGCTGAGAGGAGTTTCTTCCCCTGCTATGGAAGACCTGCTGAACTGTCATTTCTATCATATTCCTTAGTAAAAATATTCTTTTCAGTTTCAGGTCTTCCTGCAAGTCACAACACACCCAAGACTAAGCTTAAACTTGATATACCGTGAGAACTCTTTTATAAAAACATCTTATCAGAGTTAGGGCTTCTTACTTGAAGTTAACTTCTAAGTGAAATCGCACATCACATTTCGGAGTTCCAATGACAGGCATTGCATGTACACCACTTTTTCTAAGTTACCCCAAACTATAAGCCATGCCATTCTATTGTGATTCTCTGTCTTAAATGGTTAAAAAAAACTCCAGCCACTTTCTTAAAATTATTCTGCTTGGACATAGTCACTGAACTTGCCAGCGACAATCTCCTTACAGCACAAATGAGAAACTGGCCTCTAAGATTCACTTTATGCTGAAGTACAATCTTCAGTACACTAAAAAAAAAAAAGATTTCCTCACATAGAAATTTGAAATCTGCACAGTTTCTTATTTTCTCATACCTTCTGATTTGTTTCTGCTTCTCAATGAATCCTGCAATTCACAAGGTAAAGGTTCTCCAAAACGTTCCACCCAGTCAAAACCTTCCTGAAGTCTTTCACATATGCCGTCCCATAGAATAGATCGCAAATACCAGGCAACACGATGTGAAATCCAAATCTCACAATTAAATATATCACTGAAAATTTATTTTCTGCAAGTATCTGAAAAGTCTAATTGAAAATTTGCTTTTGCAAATATTCATGAACGATAATTTCAAGTGCTTGTATGCTCATAGAGAGCAAATTCACAAAGTCATAGACACGATCAATTTGGAGTTAATTTCTGAATTTAAATGAATATTCATAGGCATTTTTAACTATTCCTTTAACTTCAATACAGACTCCTCAGCACTCATTCGCACCTAGTTTTTATTAGTGCAAATCAGGATTAAAAACATTGAAATCAAAAGTTAGGCATGTCTGAAAAATGCTTAAAGAGAACAGAATTAAGCCATCCTTTCTTATCTTCAGAATGGAATAAATCTATCTTCCTTTTTTATTAAAATTTGAGAATAATTTGTGATCTTTTGAAGTTATTGTTCTGCTGTCAGCTAAAGCTATTTATATGCTTTGATACTAAACATTCCTTTACATAATGGTGTCTCTTCCTCCCAATCCCTTAAAAATTACTCATCTGCAATACTTTTTTTCCCATTTCCCTGGATTCAGTTTAAATGAAGTTTATAAAATTCTCATAAAATTATCTATTTCAGGCTGGTTTCAAATGCTACCAAGTTGAATATTAAAAATTCTTTCACTTACGAAAAATTTGACAATATCAGGAAAAAGGAGGAAGATATTTTAGACAATAAATTAAAACAGTTGCAGGTCAATGAGTTATTGGAACATTTTCCTAAAGTGTAGCAATAGTCACACTTAGTCAGATAGATTACTTATATGCTTCAAGTTCTCATGTGACTGAGGAACTCGTGGGATATGATAATACAGTAAAATCACATTGTTTTGAAAAGCTTTAGTCCTGGAGATTTCTTTTCTTCACATCTTGTGATTTCTTCTTTCTCAGTTTAAAGCTGAACTCAGCAGTTCCTCATTTTATTTGACTCCAAATTTATCTGGAAACTCTGGGATGACCCCTGAAGCTGTTTAGAAAGATGGAACCGTATTAAAGGTCATATTTTCAAAAATATTCTAGGTGATTTAGAAGTATAAAGGTCTATTGACCTACAGGATTCAAAATGTCTTAGTCAATTCTAAGAAGGCCATAAACCTGGGACTATTTGGCTCTTTTGACTGTTTTCCTAACATTACTTTGTCAAAGCAATGCACAATGACATACATTGAATTACATCACAAAAGCTAACAAAGATAATTACATTAGAGCTAATCAAGCTTGTGCACTATGATGTCAACCACAAGCCTTTTCAAAAAGCCACTGATGAACCTGATGCTCATCATTCTTGAAGAGTAACCAATCCGTTCTTCATCCTTCCCCCTGGAAAGCTGAACTGATGTAGAATAATGTCTCTTAAGAACATATTCTCCAATATCACAGCACCTTCTAGATGTTACAAGTGCAATATTCACAGTTATTGTTTGCATTTATACAGAACTAGTTGCTTCTCTACAACAGAATTTTCTGGAAAGCATTGGCAACAAATGAGAAAGCTAAAAAATCCAAAACGGAGAAGAGAAGAGCTTCCTCCCCTGCCTTTTTATTTTTTGAACCATTTTTCTTAGATTATCCTAACATCTAAAATCAATATTTTTCTCTCTACTTATTTTCTTCAGTACCCAGCTTCTGGGTATATTTTATACAAGGAAAAGTGGAAGACTTGGCTTTGAAGTCACAGAAAACTCACTGGCCAAGTGCATCAGCAATTCACGGAAATACACATGAAGGCATAGAGCAGAGAGTTGGTACAGATCAGAGAAACTACACAAGCCGCTGTATCAGTTCAACTTCATTTATTAAAAGGAATTGATAAGATACTCTGTATTGGAGTCTCTGCTATATTACTTACAGAACAACAGGTCAAACTTTATGAGAAATTTCTGTTGCTGCCTTTTGCGGATGCAAAGGTCTTTACCGCAGGTGGATCATTTACCTCCCCTGAGATAAGACATTCTAATTCCATCCAGCCTGATCCTCTTCGCCTTTATTTCTTAGATAGTATTCACCCTTGTTGCAGTAATCACTAATTATCTACAATTCTGAAAATACAATCGAAACATGACATTTCCTTGAATCCCTTTCTATTATTAGAATACTGAGACATGCATATACCTCCTGTGTTAATTGATTAGCTAAGATATGTCTTAGTGGAGGAAACTGGTTTAACATAGGTTTTAATTCAGACTGCAAAATTCTGCCATATTCTCTTCCATTCAGTACAAGTAATTTTCATACTTGTCCTCTTTGCTTCCTCATTCGCCCCACAGTCATTTGCTCAACTATGGGGTTGTAAAGATTGCAGTAGCTGTCAGTCTACATGAAGAAACCGTTATATTCACACCAGATATATGATATGCAAATACACCATTGTAATTCATCTGTTTCTTTAGGCTAATTTATATTTTAATGAATTTGGTCATTGGGAATTGAAGTACTTTAGCTTCAAAAATAGAGCTTGTTGAAAACCTTTTGCTGAAATATATAATTTTCAAGCAGGTTTTCAGTCAGCTCAAATCAATGTTGAGATCCTTTATTTAGTGAACCAACACATCAGTAAATAAAACAGACATATGACTTTTGTGTAATAGCCCATAATTTTGTATATGAGATATAAGGATAGCAGAGAAAGCCGTGCACCACTGGGATAGTTAGACAAGCTATTTATGAGATACAAAGTAGTTATAAACCACGTTTTGAAAACTATTTAAAATGACTTTGCCATTATTTTGTTGCAGGAGTCGCTTTTTTCAGAAGAATTTAAATTCATTTAAAAGATGCCACCCAGATTTAATAGAGAAGTTCCAGTCATAACTGGGAAACACAGAATCACAGGGGTTGGAAGGGACCTCTGGAGATCATCTAGTCCAACCCGCCTGCCAGAGCAGGGTCACCTACAGCAGGTTGCACAGAATGGCGTCCAGTTATGAGTGGCTCACATGTCAGACAGCTGCAGGAACAGGCTGATGGGAACCCTCACAGGGTGAAAGTGGTGGGTCTCCCAGCCTGGCGTCACCAGGGTGGATCTGAGGAAGACCACCTGTATCAAAACTCTTACAGATCTGAAAGAACTGTAAATCGAGCATAGTCCTTACTTTGGCACATGACACAGCATTTTGGTGGGAATATCCAGAACTCCAGAAGCAAATTCAGGCACTAATGAAATTTCTTTGGGAAGGGATGGAACCCTTGTCCATGCTGGGTGTGGCGCTGACTAGCCAGTGCCTTCTGAATTTACAGAGAAACTTAAAGGCATTAAGTTTCCCTACAGAAAACCACTGAATTTTAATTTTACCTAGGCTGAATTTAGTCTGACACCTGCAAAAAATAGGTTTTCCAGTGGCAACACTCAGTTACAGGAAATCCAAGCTTTTAAAGAACCCTCTCGCACAACGGACATTTTGGAGCTCTTGTTCATTAGCTGGGGATTACTGAGCTCATCACTGCTGGAAAGACTGCAGTGTCATGGTCAAGCTAGAGTTGTGCATGGTGGCAGTTGTTGGCTCTTTAAATAGATCACTTCAGTTTGGATGGAAAGAACATGCAAATTCAAGATCACTGTCAGGAGGATGGAGAAAGGCAGAATGAGATTAAGAGAGATATCACTAACAAACCTCACACACTGAAAACAATGGCAGTAAAATCACAATGACAGAACAATCATTTATGTCATACCAGTTTGAGAGAACATCGATTTAAAAGGTGTAATCAGATCCATTTATTGCAAGGACTAAAAAAATATGTAAACTGTGAAAGTGAATACAAATATATCCTTCGCTGTATTTTAAAACAGTAGCATAGCTTTACCCAATTAGAATGAAATCCATCTTATAAGAAATATCTAATTAGATATGGTAAACTTATTTTATTTTAAAAGAAAGACATTGATGACTCCTAATTATACACATACATGTTCTCTAAGTAAATTAGTTATTGTCTAAACCATTATGCCGAACATGGCCTTATACAACAGTGTCATCTAGTGGTCAGCGGTCAGACTCTGCTTTAGTTCCAAGAGGGAGATGGTCAAAAAGAGAAGTAATAACACCACCGGGTTTTTGTTTGTTTAATAGATTGCACTATTTCACATAACAAAATACTGCATGGTTTATTATGTTCATGTTAATCACAGGCCTTTCAGCATACTAGAGAAGGCATGAATGGAGCAATATTTGGACACTGGGAGAAGGAAGGGAAAGCCTATCAGCTGCCAGTCCAATGGAAACTAGGGCTGTGCCAGGTGCTTTCTGCCATGTTAGCAACAGCGACACGTTTAGTCTCTTTCTCTGCCTCCAGATTTGTTCCCTGCAGTCCTTTTGGTCCAGATTTATAGTTCAAGTTTGGGGAAGTTTTGCCGTCACTGCGCAAGTTCAGCAGGGAGCCCATCCGGGCAGGTCCACGCTGGTGCACAGCCCCCAGCTGCTCCACAGCCCCACCTCGCCAACAGCAAATGGGGAACAGAAACCCCCGGCTGCCCCCCGCATGACTGAAGCCATTCAGATCAATTCATCCATTCAAGTCTGCAGTCCCTCGCATCGAGCTTTTCTGCTCAATGCCGTACGCCTCTATTGTATTCAAGGAAGCTTGCTAATACTTTGCTTCCTATCATCCAGCTAACGGCACTGGGTGAGAATACGGCAAGCATGTGCTGCCTCTGACTGCACCACTAGAGACAAAACACCCAGTGGAATAAATAATTACATTTTACAGATCTGCATCCTGGTATTCGTAATTAATGAGAAACAGAAAAAAACTGATGTGATGACAACATGCCCTAAAAGCAATGCATCACCATGGCCCTGAGTAACCTACCATCAGCTGAGCCCTATATCTACCAGTAAATCTTATTTTATAAAAAAGAAGGACTTTATATTCTAGAACTAGCTGGAAGTTCTGGAAAACAACATTGTGAGTATACAGTCTTGATAGGGACACCTACCTCAGGCTTCGGTGAAAGACATGTTTTCTAAGGTATATCCCTCTGAGATCCAATACTGATCATAATGGTCAGACATGCAAACCCAGATAGTATTTCTCAGCTCCTCAGTGGAAGAGTCTACTCCTCTTCCCAGAAAAGCCTTGGGGCCTGATACCAGCAATCTTGACAAATCAGACATCAGAAAATTGTCAGGTTGGCAAGCTGTGATCTTTGAGATAACCAAATAGAATTCAGATTCCACCTCAGTTCACAGGAATGCAGTACTATTTCCAAGAGTCTACTAATTCAAACATATTCCTGGAAGACTTGAGCCCTTATTTCTTGACAAACAAATACCATAATTGGGATCATTAAAAGACTGGATTGAATTCAGAAGGTCTTTTTGAGTATGTTCTACAAAACTTTCACAATACCTTATATACAGATCTTCAGCATCCAGTAATTACAACTATTATCTTTAATATTTCCCCTGATCAATGACATTATGGAAAGGAAGAAAAGGAAGAAAAGGAAGAAAAGGAAGAAAAGGAAGAAAAGGAAGAAAAGGAAGAAAAGGAAGAAAAGGAAGAAAAGGAAGAAGGAAGG
>VFFE01007679.1:1339281-1358898 GCA_008921705.1 Burhinus oedicnemus
AGAAAGAAAATCAATCTTGTAGAAATCTGCTTCTTTGTCAAGTTTTTTTTGGAGGTAAGAAATAAATAAAGGGCTGGATTTTATGCACCAAACCTGTTCTCTAACCAGTATGGGGTTTTCCCTGTTCCCTGCTGCTGCGTCCCACTTACCCGGCTTTTTCTCTCAATCCAGCACTCCTGAGAAGGGCTGCACGAAGTCAGCATTCTTCGACTGGATTGTTCCAGTGATCAATAGAGAAAGGACAATGATTTATTTATAAAGCAGCAATGCAGCACTGCAAGAATTAGTTCTCTCCTGGAAACATTTCCCATTTTATGCATTTCCTACATAAAAGAATGCACAATAAACTTCAGCATGAATTGCAGCACAAACTACATTTTAACATTACCACTTCATTTTTTTCTCTTTTGGAAGTATTGTGTGGGGTTTTTCTATTTAAAGCTTGTTGTATATTGATTTAGCAAGGAATAGGTAATAGCCATATCAATTTTCTCACAGTGAGATGTATCGGTAGAAAAACAATTTTATAACTAGAAACAGAAATGACTGATCTATTGGCTATTATGAGCTATTCTGGTTATATTATACATAGATTATATAGTTGATACATATATAAATAACATAGGCAAGCTTTGTATTTTAGATATGTTTCAAATAACATAGGCAGTATTGTTAAAAGCAAAAGGTCCACGTCAGCAGTATAATATACTAGAAATCGATATTTTGCATAGGAAATGGAATATATGTCTCTGAGTTTCTTATTGTGTTGATTATTACATTTTGGAGAAATAACATTCACTCGTATTATGGCAGTTTGAGAAATAAAAACATATCTGCATCTGCAAAAAATACAGCTCATAACACTCTGGGCACACACTCAGTGTTTCACAAAAAGTAAATGGGATAGAAAGTATGTTTTACATCTTCAAAAAGAGATTTTTTTCCCCCCCTTTTGGGTTGCATGTTTCTTCATAATCATCATTTTGCAATATAATGTCAGAATGAAGCACAAAAGGGAAATTTTTTCCAACAATTGGAATTGCCATGGCAACACCCCAGATCTCAGATAAAGTTTGGTCCTGTACCGATAGTCACATTAGCATTTGTTTTTGTGCTAAGCGCAATACTGCATGTGAAAAGCACTTTGGTTCTCTCTAGTTAAGTACAAGAAGGTGTAATTTGATTATTTCAGAAATGTGAACTGTAAGATTTCGACAGCTCCATAGAAAGCTTCATCTTTAATATCACATATTTTTGAAATGACACAAATCATCAAAAGAAAATTAGGTAAGACTATCAATATTGAGCAGTTGTTTACATCTCTAGTTTCAGTTATGCTGAATTTGAATAACTGTCCACTGTCCCCTTTCCAGTATCTCTTAACTTTCCCAAACATGTTAATCTTCAGTCTTTGTATTCACATATCTATATAAAGAAACCAATGAAATTAAGTGATGCCTTTAAGCCACTAAAGAATCAAAGGAGACTATTTTTCCCAGACATCTTTATGAGGATAATTTCCTTACACTGATGCAAAGAATCAGTTGAAGGTTAACACAGGCATTTCTTTTCTGACACTCCAAAATCCTATCCAAACTATAAGGAAATTAAAATCCTTTAGATTACAAAATATTCTAACCTGGCAAATCTACATATCTACAGAGCATATACATGTAAATATATTTAGGATGTGTTCAGGAGGTTTTTATTCTGTAACACTACTCTGTAGGCTTGTAGAACAACCTACCAGAAACAAAATGCAGAGGGAGAATACAAGACCATTCGAGCTGAAACCCGATTCCTCCCCAAGCAGAAAACAAAACCAGAATATACTTTCTGTCAAAGCAGCATACAGTTCAAATTTCAATTACAGATTTTCTCAAATGGTGTAGACAAAGACTTTGTTTTCAAAAAAACGTGCTGGAATATCTACGAGATAACCATAATTGCTCCCAAATAAACTAGCTAACAAATAGACAGAGTGCCAAAATACCTACTAGGAATTTTAACAGTTCTGATGACAAAATAAATAGTACAGAATGCAAGATGATACTGAAATTCTGTTGCAAAAATTAGAGATTTCAGAACGATCTGATTATCCATCATTGGACAAATGTCATGAACCACACAAACAAAGCAATACAAATGTGTGGTCTCGGTATACTCAAGCAGGTATCGTATACTCTGTAATAAATACAATGAAGAATATAATACGCAACATGTCCAGCTGGAGAGGGAGTAACTCAAACACAAGACCTGTGTCTGCTTTCTCTTTAAGGGACAGATGGCTAAACAGCATTGGCTAGGAAAGGATCTTCCAGGAGCCTGACATTAAACAAGGCAGTCACAGCTGTCACTAGAAAGATGCTAAATTCTAACATCTTATAAGTATATAGGGTACACTTGAAATATATACTGGTGTTTGAAGCGCTACTATTTTCCTGTTCATATTATAGATATAACTTCATGGGCCCATGATGACAAGCTTAGCTCCTCAAATGAAAAAAGTCACAAGCTGCAAACTGTGTTTAGGGGCAGAACAAACCAAAAGCAAAACCACAAAAATATGAGGAGAAAAAAGCCCAAGGCCAAGATACTGTTAGCTGTTGTGGGGCTCAGTTTCCAAGCACCCAGCACAACTTTAAGTCCCTATTTACTTGCCCAAGAGGTGTCCATTGCTCCGTACTGAGAATGTCAATGCCTTGATACACTGGCATCCTACCTGAGACACACAAGTACTTCAAGTTCGTCGAGGAGTCCTTAACCACTTCTGAGATCAACAGCCTCAACGGTTGCAAAGCCTTTGGCAGATAAAACCTGCATGTCCCACATGAGGTCCTGAGAAGCCAGCAACATGTGCTGCATTAGAACCAACTTAAATGTGATTCATTTTTAGTATTTACTGATGGATACTAGGAAACAGGAAGGAACTTCTTGCTACAATTCAACATTGTTCAACTTTTTTCTTTATCCTATTGATTTCCGTTCTGCAGAACGAACTGCGAGCTTTACGATGCAGCGATCATCATTTGGATTCACCCCTGCTTTAATGCACAAATTCTTAATTAAAAGACCTTTCTTACAGAGAAGGCAAAGCATTTCTGTTAATGCACAACATCTTCTACTCTCCCAAGCAAGATGTTAGCTTTGTATGGGAAATAACTGGGATCTCCTTGAAGACATAGGCATACTTTGAATCCGCTTTTCCAGATTTCATACTGTTAGGCATGAATTATTATTCCCTGTGATGTGAGGCAATAAATGAGTTGAGCTATGAAAACTCAGTATTTTGGAGATTGTAAACCAAAACAGAAAAATTGGGACGGAGCTGGGAAGAAAAAAACAGACAGCAGTGAGACTACACCACTGAGCATCTGGGGTTTTTTACACCTTTCCTTGCTGCACTACAATTTTTCTAGTAGCTCCTCTTTGAAGGGAATAATATGTAGGTAGCTGTGACACTGGTAGCTCTATCTGCAGCCCTGCAGTTGTGATTTTATTATGCAGTGTTGTGTTTTAATAGCCATTTGAAAGCATTATTGAAATATCTCATTGCACATTATGATGACTCTTGTACCAGTAACTAAAGATGTAGTCCCCAGGAAGTGCCATTTATTTCAGTGGAGCACAGCTGCACTAGAGGAAAAAGCCTGGGGCACCCGCAGCAGCAACAGGGAAGCAGAGGGAATCAGCAGCTTCTGTCGGATTTGAAAGAGGAAACATCTCTTTGAAAGTATTTATTTGCAAACAGCTTGCACAATTACAGACATTTCTAGAGGAGTCTCCTATTTGTTTTATTTCTGAATTATTTTTTCTTCAGGTGTTTTCATGATTTTGCTAATCTTTTCCTTTGCAATTAAATCGATTCCTTGTAAAAAAGTCTAGCAGTTCTTTTTTTAGTATCCAACATGCCCACACATGGAAGTTACACACTGAAAAACATATGCCCCTTTTCAACTTGGGCTTGTGCTGTAATGGAGGTAAAGCAGCAAGTCTCTGAAATGTCTTTCTTCCTATGCAAAAATTTTGTTTTCTTTTTTTCCATTTTAGAAAAACATTACTGAAATGACAATGGGAAACAGTAGTTTCTGAAAACCATTTCAATGAGGTTTACAACAGCCACTGTAGTTATAATTATTTCTGTAGAGCAGCATAAAAAGAATAAAAATAAAATTCAAGCTAATTCCAAACCCTTCACCTTTTCCTAAAAATCAGGATTACACTTCTGATGACTCCAAATTCAGTAGTTTGGGCTGGGAATCTACTTCTCATGTGGTCAAAGTTGCGTGTTGTGATATGGAACAGATCACTTAATCTGTATCTGATGGTTTTCTTCTTCCTTCCTTAGCTGTCTAATTTATACAGCGAAATATCAGGACAGACTATAACACTCTGCTGCCGATACAGTGCATAGAAAAATGAGGCATGATCTTTTAAATACAGTATTCATTATAATACTGGCATTGGAAATGCTTTACTCTTCTACGATGCAAATAAGAACATCTTCATTATGGAGGTTACCTATACACGTCAGAAGCACATTTAAGGACAAGCAAATATATGAAAAAACCAGAAGAATCTGAATGATGATTACATTTCATGGGGTAAAAATCCGATCATGAAGGACGCTTTCTGCATAGTGCATAATGGAGGGTACAGTGTATTCATTTACGTTCCTCAAATGTGTACATTTTCAGTGTGTACAGTTTCAGTAATTAGAAAAGAAATTTGGATGCTAGAGTTTCCATAAATAACAAAAATCACCAAGATGCATTTTTCTCTTGTGCATTTTTTTTCTTTTTATCCAACTTACAATTTTTTTATTTCCTTCATGTGATCTCAAGAGATTAAAGTCCAAACCACCTAGCTATATCACTGGCAAAATAAGTCATAGGACATGCTCAATTTTTACAGTCATTAGCTATCTGCAGACATCGTCTTAAGCAGTGGAGTTAAAAAACCTAAAGAGAAAAAGACAGAATGTATCTGAGGGTAAAAAGCCTTTGTGGGTGTTGATGGAAGTATATGGAAGAAACCAGCAAGAACAGTGGATAATGGAAGATTGCTAGTGCAGGTAGTGGGCTTATCTATATGACAAATTGATGAAGAATGAGGAGGAAAACTATGTTGATTTAATGCTGGCAATTTGAAGCATAGGCTGCACAGCTGTTTCAGACAGAAATACCAAGATAAATTCAGAAGCAACCCCTGCTCTGACAGATTAATAAAATACCAGGAATTATTTGAGCTTCTTAGAGGAAGGGATCACTAAAGAGCCCTTCGAATACCCAAGATATTGCACATAAGAATAAAAGAACAGCTCATCCAGCCCTTGCCTGCCTGTTATCAAGAGCATGCTTTAAACTGATAGCCAAGCTTTTCCAGCAGACATGAAAAAATACATATTAGAAGTGAAAAAGTAAAGAATAAAGTGAACACCTGCTACTGATACAATTTTAGAAAAAAACCTGTCGGTGGCAGAGCCTTCAAACAGGACACCTAAGAAAGGCTTACCTAAAATAAGAAAAAGACACCATACGGGGTCTTCTGTTTCAACTTGTGCTCCTTAAACTCATTACTAGCAATAGGAATGTTTATCCAGGTAAATGGAAAATCTAGGCTTTTTACACTTCAAAAATAAGACAAATCGATTTTGTGTAAACATTTTCACCGCTGCTTTAAACATGGCTGTGAATGCTGAGCCCTCCATTCTCTGATCAAATATGAAAGACCACATTTCCCTGTTTCTGCCAGGTGTTTAATATGTGGTCTCCATGCTCACTGCTAACAACAGCAGTCTACCCAGTCATTAGAAAATATATTTTAGCACATTTTCCTAAACAGCCAGCCATGCCTCTTGGCTGGATTTCTGAGAGAAAGTTTGATTTACAGGCATTTTTGTCCAGTTCCAGACAATCCAGCACTCTCAGAAAGGCTACACTGTGTCAGCAGCTTTCCACTGCTCTGCTCCAGAACCCTTTGGAAAAATAACATGGATTAATTTACAGACCAAAGGATCAGAGCTGAGAGTTAGTTCTTTGCTGCAAGAGAAACTTGCTATGGAAGAATGCTTAGGAAGTGGTAAGACCGCAGGGTAGCATTAAAAAAAGTAAAAGTAAAAAAAAAAAAAAATTAAGTAGCTTTGGTGTCCCTCCCCTCCTCCCGCAAAAGAAGGGAATACTTCTTTGGAATACTTCAGTGTGATGGCTCACTAATGAATTATTCACAGAAAGGTAGGACTCGCTTTCTTTCCCAGGGGTTACAGCAATGTCAAGTGAAAACACGTCAGTCTGCCAAGAAATACCAATGGTGTGGAATAATTCTACCGGAGATGACACAATCACCCCTCTAATGATATGAGCTCTTTTGATGAGTATATCTGAACTACATTCCCACAAAGGATGCCTGGCATTACTAATAATTTGATATTTAATTTTGGGAAAACTTGAAGATTAAACAAGCTCCTCTGAGCAACTTCTAAAGCCATGTATTATTTTTAATTTATCAGCATTGCCTAAACTTATTATTCATCGCACAGTCTTCTTCCAGTGCTATTTTTAACAGCATAAGCACTCTAAGCACTAATTTTAATACTAAAATGACCTGTGTTGTAAAAATGCCCACCACCTCGTCATCTCAGTTCTGGGAAGAACTGCTCAAACCTCGGTCCAATGGACAGTCCCAAAGCGAGGGGAAGAGCATAGGTTGCAAAATGTAAGTGACTTGCTCTCCATATTTGGGTTGAGCCTATTTTTCTCGCAGTCCCTTTAGATGTAGTACAGAAAATGTATTTAGGATGCTTTTTATCAGGTTCTCGTGGTCAAGAAGGACATTCCTTTATTAGGCAACCTATTGGGAAACATCGGTTGTAGTTTTTCACCTCATTGACAACATCATTGCTTAAATACAATTTAGAAGTAATTTTTCTAAACAGATTGCAATTTACAACTTAATTTACGCTTAGTGCTAGTAAGACGTCTAAAGCACGCACCTTCCAGGACAAAACTTGAAATTCATCTAGTGGATGTGATTCTTATGGGAAAATCTTTGTAGACTCAAGTGTGTTGTTCACAATCTCTCTCTCTCATCCTCAAGAAGAAAGTTAAGACCGTTTCACAGAGTTAGCTGCATTCATAACTCAGTTGGAGGAGAGTCTCACAGAAACTCCATAATCTGTGTTCTGCAGCTATATTAAGTTTTGATACTTCATATGAGAAAGTTGTAGCCTACAACTGAAATCCATGTTTGTGCAAATCTTGATCTGCCCATTATGTACCAAAATTAGTTTACGGGCAAGGAATTAAGAAGAAATGCTAGGCTGGCCCATGCTCAGACACTTTAAAAAAATATGTCCAATATTACCTAAAGGTACAATCTGTTCAGGAGAAGCGTTTCAGTCCACAGGCAGGGTAACCTGGCCCCTAAGAATGCCTGGTCCCCAATGAGGGTAAGTGTGTGCGCATTGCCCGCAGCATGCTGCTAACATCAGCAGTCCTGTGATGGTCCAACGCTTATAACCAAGGCTGGTATCAGTCAAGCATTTGCAGGTACAGGAAGGATTCCTTCCAAAATTTCTTCTAAAACTTCAAGGCCGGACTGATGCACCTATAACCACCTGAATCATTTTTCCTTCTCCCTAATCACCACATATTTGCTGTCATATGGTATCAGATAGGAGAGTTCATGAGCCAGTCTCTTTCTGGTCAGGAAACTGTTGATCACCATCCTTCACTACATCAAACTGCTTGTGTTTCGCGTGTATCTCAGGTGCAATGATTTTTATTTTAAAGCCTGTGGACTCATTCATGCTAGACAACCTCCATTTCCCACCACAGTCAACAGCAGCATTTCTAATGAAGACAGAATAACGCATTTTCTTATTTTTAGGGTCATGCATTTAATCTACAGTGACCTCATGTTCTTCTTAGTTGTTTGTTTCTGAAACTGCTTGCTTAAGGCTGAGTAATTTTATCACATTTAATATCCAGTGCAAGGTCTAGCTCTGCTTGACTTTTGTTCAATTCTCCTTATTCCTGTGCTTCTTTACCTCTTTTGCATAGATTTCTTTGCCTGTCAGTCCTTTCTGCAATCTTTTTTCATTCTGCTCACTTATTTTTAACTATGGCGCTATTCATCCAGTTAGAGTCTTTCTAGAATGTTCCCTTCTTTGTTCTGGATATTAATTCCAGATAGTTTTAAAACTTCTGAGTAAGAAAGTTCCAGACATCCTGCACATTTGAGTTTCTGAGCTTCTTTGGTAGATTGATTTAATCTTTCACGTCTGTAGAGTATTGAACTTTGAAATCCTCAGTTACATACCTATTTGTTTTACT
Source organism: Burhinus oedicnemus (assembly GCA_008921705.1). Lineage (NCBI taxonomy): Eukaryota > Metazoa > Chordata > Aves > Charadriiformes > Burhinidae > Burhinus > Burhinus oedicnemus. The sequence goes on from VFFE01007679.1 coordinate 1,347,615, forward strand.
CTTGTCATTTAATTTTATCTGAATCACACATCATACGTTCTTCAATCAGCTCATCTAGAATATCTTCCCTACTTAAATGAAACTTTAAAGTTGGCCTCTTATCAATGAAGTGAAAAAACTGTCAGCTATTATCAGCAGAAATAACCAGTATTATTAGCATTTGTTCTCCAAGCTATACTGAAGAAGTTAAATACTTCCATATGTGGGCCTGCCCACCCATATGGTCACAACTCCTGGTAGTACTTAAAGCTTTAACCACGCACAAAATGTTAAAACATAAAAGGCTTTAAAAAGATCCCTTTTGGTAACCAATTCCAACCCTACAATATCCTACAGACTCACACAATTAATAGAATTTTTCTATCATTTCCTGATTTTGAAGCTCTTTTGATTCAAACAACGTAGCAACACTATTGCTACTTCTCTCTTTAATCTGCCTCATAAATTAATGTGCAATTCTATCTTTTTTGATTACCACACCCCGTTCCCTACCTGTTTTTCCACTACATTCTTGTAATCCTTCCAACTTCCCACATTTTCCTGGTCCAGCTCATTATATTTGCATACAAACATTTTAATTACTGTTTCCTGACCATCAGTTTTTACCCTGATTAATCAAAATCCTTCTGTTGATTATAGCACCTAACTATAATCCCGAGGAACTGCTCTGACCTGTTGCTTTTCCCTCCAGCAGGGTGGGCTGCACTTCTCTTGCCAAACATCTGACCCTTTCCTCCCAGCTGTACAACTGGCTACCTCTGGCCAGCCGCAGAGGAGACGCACATAGTGGCACGTTGCGTCTCCCAAAGGGGCACGTCCATCGGTGCAGAGGCAGGCAGCAGTGCCACGTTGCGTCTCCCAAAGGGGCACGTCCATCGGTGCAGAGGCAGGCAGCAGTGGCACGATGCATCTCCCAAAGGGGCACATCCATCAGCGCAGGGTTGAGAGAACAAGCCCCAGTGAGGAATCCATCCCTCACACTGCAGAAGCTGGGCCAGACTGGCCTACCTGACTGTTGTTATGCAGATCAGTATTTTCTCTTCTTACTGCCCGTGTTTCTGCTCGCTGCTAACTCCATCAACATTGGAAGACACTTGAACTCACTTTTTCTGTTTACAAGAGATAGATTGGGCAGTCCAAAAGTCTCTCAGCCTTACCCCTCATTTCTTAGTTTCAGACTCATTTTACCAATTATGCCAATCTCAATTCCCAGAGGAAGACTGCCAATGCTATTTCCTTATTTTCAGCTTCCTCAGTATGCAGCAGTACATGTCATTATTTACCTTTTGATCAATTGTGAGATAATTTGTATCCATTCCACTCTGCATTTTGGTTACCTAAAAACTGGCCGATTCATTTGTAAATAGGCATAATTTTGTTTTAAAGCTATTAGCATTTTAGGCCATAGTTTTACTGGACACTCATTCCTTCAGCTTCTGTACTGATCTGTACATTACTTGCTTTTCTGTACTATAAAAATAATAATGAAAAAAATGCTTTATTAACTAGATTATATTTTTAAGTATCTTGAGTAACCAGAAGATTATTCAAACCTTTTTTCATCTGGGTTTAAGTTCATAGCTACTGTGTTTGCATTTATTGTTTCCTTTCGCCTCCTTTCCTCATTCTTATCAGGCATGTATTTGCGTTCAGGTGTGCGTGTAAAATTAAGGATAAAGTTAAAAGGCATCCACACACCAGCAGCACATTTTCATAGGAACCTTAGGCCAATTTCTTTGTTGTCTTGTGAGTAATTCGCATTAGTTCTGCTAGGGCACAGGAATTATGAATCTTCTTTGGGAATGCTCCTAAAGCCCTAAAAAGGCACACAGATATCAAAGGAGATTTTCTCCAATCTCCCCAATAACTCTTATCAAGCAGAGAGGATAGCTGAAGGCAAGAATGGCCACCTTGTGCTCGAGCACTGTGTCCAAAATACTTGTGTTGCCTTATCAGTACAGGGCTTCAGACAGAAACCATACAGCTTATTGGGAATTATATTAGACATTTTTGGCAGAGTGGAAACCAAATCAAAGTCTCCCACATCTTATATCATTCATCCTGGCAGCATGAATGGCTTTCTGAAACAAAGAGATGCAAATTCACGTGATGGCACTCCTAAGCTTTTCCAACTTGCTGAAGAGCTGAAGTAATTCCCAGCTGATCCAAAAACAAATGAGTTTACCAGTGAGACCCTCAGCTATTGAGTCCGGCAGCAACAGATCTTGCCCATCTAAGAGGCAGTCTAAGAGATGCTAGAATGGTTAAACTGGAGTTTCCTCTTGAGCAAACCCAAAGGTGCTCTCAGAGATGTCGTATATGGAAAATGAACACTTTCCACCAATTGTTCTCCATTCATTGCTGTTTTCCTCACGTATATCACACAAGAACAAGAAAGGTCACCGGTCTAAAATTCTAGCCTGTTTCATTAGTTTCATATACAGCTTAGAAATGTGAATAATTTGGTAGTATAAATCATTAAGTCAATTTAAAGAGGAATTCTTACAGAACAACGAATCAACTACTGCAGCATACATGGCCACAGATGAAAAATGCGGTCTAGCAGATTGCTGTCTTAAGTGATATGACATAGAAAAAAACCCCATATTATTCTGTTAAGGCTTCAGAAGTTCAGTAAAGCCAAAAATAGCATGCAGCTTTGCTTTGCAGATAAGGAAAGCACTCTTAAAGTAGAAGGAACTGAACTCTCCGATTTCCAAACTTTTTCACACTATGGAGAAGGTTAAGTGTAAATACTGTACCACACACCTCTCAAGTTCTCCTATATTCCTTCCATTTTCTTAAGTCTATAGCATCCTTCTAGCAATTGCTTATCAGAAAGACAAATAAAGAGAAATTTCCTATATTGAAGCTTTCATCTAATATGACAGGGATTTAATTCCTAGGAGCTGGGGAGGTACACCTACTCTTCCCTGCAGTTTCATCTTGCCTAACACTTTTTCTCTCAGTGGAAAACAAGTGCCAGTGCGGTCTAACTACAGTGTTCACTGTAACTCATCACAATACAGTATTTCAATGCCACAGTCCATCCACAAACCTCATTTTAAACACAAATTCTCTCACAAGTCCATCGGGTCAATGTCTTAAGTGCTCTGCTATCACATCATCCCTAAGTGCAAAATCAGTTGAATAAAATAGGGACCTAATTAATCTCATTGTTTCCCCTCTAAGATACAGACCAATCCGGTCTTTCTCATTTTCTCACAACACCAAACAAAACTACTAATAGTTATTTAATAAGAGAAAACTGCAGGAAGCATATGACTGCTTGTGCTGCTACTGTAAATCACATCTGTTGGAATACTTCCTTCCCTGTCTGATCTAGAGCTCTTGCAGCTGCAGTCTGATCACACTGTCCAAAGTCACTGTGTATCTTGGATTATGTCTCGGTATAAAGTCTTGAAATTTAAATTGTTTCCTCAGCTATTCTTTTCTCGAACTTGGCAATGGTTCTTCTCAGTATTTGGAGACAATACTTCTCAGTTTTGAAGACAAAGAGTCTCCAAAGTTGTACACAGTGCAAACACACCAACACATGCCAAGGAAATAAAACGAAAAAAAAATAAAATCCTTCCTTGGACTACAAAATTAATCAAGTCTGCTCTCCTGTGTATTTGTGCCACATCTCTCACACGTTGCCTATATAGCATTCCCACCAGATATCTTACATGCCTTAGCTAATCCTCAGCAAGACATGCAGTGGTGAGAGAACAGGCAGGAGCTGGTTCATTGCATCTCATTTGTTCTGAGCACAGGGAAATAAATACTCTCCGGCACTTTACTGTCCAGTAGGAGCAACTGATATTTTTAAAGAATGAAGATATTTTGGGGGGGTTAAATATAAAATAAGTGGATAAACAGCTGTCTACTACACTACTATACTATCAGTTTCATATGTATGTACGCTGTCAGGAATATTTTGAGGTTTCCCCAGAAGTTTTGCCTAAGTAAGGGGTAAAATATCAAGTCCAAATGTAAAAAATATTCTACCAATCTATCTCAGCTCTTTTAATGGTGTTGAAACTACTTTTGAGCTATTTAGTAACTTTATAGCAAATATTGCAAGGAGAAGAATCTTCTGTTGGACCAACTGCCAAGTTTTCACACAAGGGCTTTTCCAAATATTAATATTTGATAAGGAAACTATCCTAAAATGTTGTAAACACAGCTGTTTCCATTCTAGGATTGATTTCTTCTATGTCAGGCAAGCTCAGTGCTCACAAAGTACCCTAATATTACTCCTTTGTATTTTTTACTTATCCATAAGCCTGCTTCACTGTCTAATCATATTGTCTGATAACATACATTGTTCTTTTGGTCACTTCTGAGTCTCACCAGTTTCCAGATTTTTAAAACAACCTCCACTATTAATTGACATGCATCATTTGTTTGCAAGGACTTAACAGCAGCTTTTCACAAACTGAGAGCAGCCTTTGCCTGATATGTTGCAAAAAAAATCAGTTACGCTCTGTGTAAATGGCAAGAAAGGTATCCATGAAGTAAATTCAGAATTTACACCTGAAGACACTGCAGTTACCCTGTCAGGCTGTGTGGATTTTCTTCCAACTCTGGCAGACTGTAGTTGTTTACTTAACCTGGATATTGATTGTAGTTAGACTGCTGGCTCGCTTCCTTCGGCTGCAATTCCCATTTTGGCAGTTTCACATACATCACTTAAAATTCCTCTCTGCAGCTACGTTGTTCACATTCTTTCCTCTGGGTCATAACCTACTATCCATGACCATACTTTTTTTTCTGCATTATGATGTGGGAGTTTTTTTATGTGTTTTCTCATCTCTGTAGAACAAAAAGGGACAGTTTTTAGCAAGAATGACCTTGAACCACGGTTCTTTGCAATTAGTATTGTACAGAGTTTTATGGAAGAGATCAGCTCAGTGAAACAAGATAAAAGTGAGAGATTCTGTGGCAGTGTAGCTGTAGAATGAATTTTCCACAGGTTTTAAGAATGACTATATACATATAATTTTCTATCAATATGTAATAAAGTGTTAATTAGGTTCTATGTAGATCCCAATTTTATGTCAATAGTTCAGGTGTGAATTTGAGGAGTAAAAAACCTTTCACATAAAAACTTTCTTAATAGTCATCCTGGCAGTAATAAACTAAGGCAAGAGACACAAGCTTTCTGTCTAAAATAAAATAAAACTAGTGAAACATCATGAACACGGAGGGTTAAATCAACCACAACGGGCCTCCTGGATTGGTTTAAGTAGGCTCACCTACCTGCCAGCTCCCTTTGGTAAAGTATTTTAGCGTCACTGAAAGCATGTGTGAAAAATAAAAGATTGGTAAATCCTTATAAAGCAATTCTGTAAAGGCTAATAATCCTTGAAACAATGGCAAGCCCTGTGCCTAAAAGGTCAAACAATGGTCACAGGTTTCCACAGTATTTTCGGAGCCTGTGCATTATACTGCAACAGCTGAAGTACAGAATTCTTCAATTTAAATGGGTTATAAACAGATATCTGTAAATGACTAACATTCATATCAGTCACTGTCATTTCTTTCCAGTTATTTAACAAACAGGACCACACCTGGTTATTAATAAACAGCTTAACTGAGGTCCAGTATTAATCTGTTTTACCTAAATTTCGGAGTTCCCAAACTAGGCATCAGGAAAAATAAAAATAGAAAGAGCTCATATTCATGTATCTAATTAATTCAATAAGCTTTTAAAGGTACGTTAAATATTAATGTATTCATTGCATACTTTTGGACTAGGAGATACTCTAATATTTCATGCCATGAAGTAGAGATTGCTAAATATACTAGTCATCAAAAAACAAGAACAGCAGCAATTATTTGGAAACATGAAACCATTGCTTCAGCAGAAGAGACAATGCTAGATTAGAACAGATGGACTCTATCTGACAACAGTGCAAAGTATTACGAAAAAAAAATCAATGCTTTCATATCCAATGAAGCTTGGCAACTGTTTTTAGATATTGTAAAAATTATGAAACCCAATAACGCTTCACCTGGAATATTTTCATGTCTAAAATTTGGCAGAGTCACGTAAGTTAAAAGGATAGCAAGTCTGTAGATATCGATCAGGGCTTTGTACATCTACAATGTCATAAAAATGATCTGCAGCTATAAAAGAGATAACATGATTATGAGTACACTACATTGTAATTTCCTTTGGGCCATCAGAAAGCAAAGACAGTCTGATAGTCTCTGAAAAAAATAAGCTTGGAGGATATCCACTGTCTGAGAGATAAATCATTTTAAAATATTCCAATTAAAGCACCTTCCAAACTTAACTAATAACAACAACAAAAATAACAAAAGAGCTTAACAGTTACCTTTCAACCAAAACACAACAGGAAGCTGAAATGCTAAGCAGCTGACAACTTGTCTGGGAGCTTTAATGCTCCGACTCCTTTGCAAGTTCAGGCAGGGAACACAAATAGTTAACCTTATTTTGAGCCATTATATGGAGCTTACTATAAAGCTTGCTCTAATAAATGGTATGATATGAAGGTCAGCCCTTAATTCACCATCAAAATATCTTCTGGGTGTAAACATAATGACTTCTGCTTATACACTATCCAACCCTGACAAGAACACTACTTGACAATGCATTTCAGACCTAGAAAAATGTTCTCATTTGCGTCAAGGTGCCGAATGTCAGCAGATTCACTAATATGCTTATTATTTGCACTGCAGTGGTGGAACAGAGTAAAACACCATGAGCCCTCCAGACCCCGCTACTGCCTGGCTAGGGAGCCGATGAAATAAAACAAGATTTAATCCTGTCCATATCACTGTGCAGTTGGTGAAACTCGGCGAGTCAACATTAAGTATTCAAAGTGGTATTGTGGCCTAAAGGGATCACATGCAGCCTGCACATGAGAGCGAAGGAATAGCTTGGTTCTGCTTCGGTGTTTGTAAATTTAATTTGTTCAAGAAAAAGCAACTCTGGAAGGGATTACTAGCTAGGATCAACACTCTTACCAAAGAAAAAGGGAAAATGCAAGTAGAAATAATATTGACATTTTTGCAATACAAAATAGCTTTTTGGGCTTAAGTGAATAAATAAAAGTTGGAGGCGATTGCAGCTCAGCCCTGGCATATGCGAATACTCCACTCGGCGTTCCCGAGTAGGAGGGCCCAGAAAGGTTGAGTATTTCACGAAGATCGTACACGTATTTAGAAAACACTGTATTTTACAAAATGCTAAAATTTATTTAGCAAAATATAGTCCAGTATTGTCTTGCTGCAATAGCTATATCTTTAAATAAGTGGGACAATAATAGTCATGGCATAACAACATCTGACATATCGACTCTGAATTATTGCCAAGATCTAATTCCACAGGTTCAGGGAAGGATATCTGTGGTTAAATGCATAAATCCCAGGTGCTCAGCAAACACAGAGCCTGCCGGCATATGTGTGGACATACACACGTTGAAATGAAGAATAACCAAGACCTACAGCAACGCACTTTTGAAATAACAGTACAAGAGAAACCTGTAAATCCCCTCTCGTAAGTGTAGCTCTGAATTTATGCTACCTCCAATATCTCTGAATAGCACAATTATTCAACTGTTTATAGTCGTCTCTGGTTCTTCAGCAGAAAGTGAGCAACAAATTCTTGAGTCTGTAAAAAAGCTCTTTTTGCAAAACACTGCATGGGGAGAGGTGCTGGCAATCCCGCTGGGTCTTGGCATGGGAGGGAAGGTGCCCTGAAGTCACACTTACTCCCTGGGCCCTTTCAATAGAGATTAGGGACAACTGGGGTACAGGGTGGGGAGGGCAGGTGAAAGCGATGGCAAAACGGTCTCCTATTTTGTTCTAGCATGGGTCCCTGCAATGATTAAAACTCCCAATAACTGTTAAACGTAATGCGCATTTTCCTAGAGCGAAGGACAATGAATACCTTTTCCTCACAGACTGGTACTTCAAATATAAAGCGCAGAAAGATAAGCACTGCCAGCGAGGAATCTAAAAATATGTCTTGTTAAGCTTGATTAATGAGCTAATAAAAAGCTATAATAAGAAAAAATCCAATTAAAGCATCTTGTGAGATTTCTCTCAAACAGAAATAAAGAACCCAAGAGAACGGTAAAACTTTGAAAAATTAGTATGATCCAGATGACAGCCTTAGTATTCAAGCCTACAGTACATCAGTTTTATATTTTCTTTGACTGGCTGTCCTTTATTTATCATCTCTGATGTGTGCTGTCTGGAATTCTGATCTTTGATGAGTTTTCTTTTATTTTGTTATTGCCTCTCAAGTATAACATCTGAATTTAAATACAGACATACTAAAAACTCATGCATTATATGGGTTGTAGCTACTTACTCTATTCAGAAAACCTGTAGGCCTCCGGCGCAATGCGTAGCACTTAGAAACAGTGAAACAGAGGCAAAACCAGAGGAAACAAAACTCATCCATCACCTATATAAAGTCAGAAAACAAACTAGCTACACTTGTCTTGTCATTGATGTACAAAGGACAGAGTAGAAAGAGTAGAAAATTTATACTGGGTCGGGGCAATCGCATGCACAAATACAGGCTGGGCAGAGAATGGATGGAGATCAGCCTTAAGGAGAGGGATCCAAGACCCTCCCCAAGGTGTTGATAGATGAGAAGCTCAACATGAGCTGGCAATGTGCACTTGCAGCCCAGAAGGCCAACCAAATCCTGGGCTGCATCAAAAGGTGGAACTAGATGATCTTTAAGGTCCCTTCCAACCTACACCATTCTATGATTCTATGATATTCTGACATTCACTTTTCATCAGTATCTGCTTTCAGTTGGGATAATTTTCTTACTAGCAGCTGGTATGGTGCTGTGTTTTGGATTTGGGATGGGAAATAGTGTCAATAGTGCACAGGTGTTTAAGGTTGTTGCTAAGCTCTCAAGGCTCCTCACACCTCCCCACCAGCGAGTAGGCTGAGGGTGCACAAGAAGTTGGGAGGGGACATAGCTGGGACAGCTGACCCCAACTGGGCTATTCCATACCACGTGATGTCATGCTCAGTATATAAAACTGGGGGAAGGAGAAAGGAGGGTGCCTGATGTTTGGAGTTACAGTGTTTTGCTTTCCCATGTAACTATTATGTGTGATGGCGCGTTGTTTTCCTGGAGATGGCTGAACACCTGTCTGATGGTGGGAAGCAGCAAATGAATTTGTTGTTTTGCTTTGCTTGCACGCACGGCTTTTGCTCTACCTATTAAACTGTCTTTATCTCAACCCACGAGTATTTTCTACTTTTACTTTTCCGATTCTCCCCCCCCATCCCAACTGGTGGAAGTGAGTGAGTGGCTGTGTGGTCCTAGTTGCCGTCTGGGGCTAAACCACACCACCGAGGGTAACCAGAGGATACAGAAGCAGCGAGAACACCGGAAAGGGACTGTAAAAGATGCAGAGGTGGGAAGAGCTGTAGGTTGGCGGTGGATGAGAAGCACCTGCACCACAAGGAAGCCCAGCCTGCACCTTGCAGAGCCCAGAGGCGAGCAGCACCCGGCCAAGGGCCGGTGGCAGCCTGAGAGGAACGTAATGCACCAGAGAAACCCGAGGTTCCTCAGAGGCACAGAGCTGGGGCACAACAAACAGCAGCAGGACAGGGATGGTCTACACAGAGTCGGAAGGAAAAGAAGCCTGAGGATCTTGTATCAGGGCCAGCTGTTACTTTAAAACTACAGAAAGCACCTATTTTAACGTACTGAAATATACTCTGCCACCAGCGAGTATCTGAGTGCCCAGGAAAGGTGCATCCCATCTCCCTCTGGTGGCTGGTCCACAGATGAGAGCAATTTACTGCGGCAAATGCTTGTCTGTTAGCCAAAATATGTGCGATCACTTCTGTGTGAAGGTCCACCACGCCCCGACCCACAGTTCCCTCTGAATTTTAGTTTGTGCTTTGTGTTGTTTTTGTTTTTTTTTAAACAAACATGAAAATGTCTTAGTACGCATTCTCTAATTACACAGGCATATTCTTTTTTCTCTTTGCACAGTTCAGTGAATATTTAGTGTTGATTTTTATCTCTTTCTTTCAAGTTGTGGCTCAAGACTTCACTGAAAAGCATGAAATACCAACTGAATTTCCTCATCAACTGCCAGGAGCGTTTCACAAATGAACGCTTTTCAAAATAGTTTCATTTGATTACGGGGTTTGCCTTTTCTAATTTGACAGCAAGGGAACCAAGGCACACAAAGATTATATCTAAGTACCCGCCCAGGACTCTCGAAGCCTCCCTTAACAACAAACTTCCCACTGACTTCAGGTAGAGCCTGTGAGGACGTGCCTTGTCCCACACCGTGCGAAGGGGGGCCTCGGTGACAGGCCCAGCGCGGCGGAGGCGCTGCCCTGCTCAGCGCAGCCGCCGCCGGTGGCGCTGCAGCCCACCGCAGGTGACACCGGCCTCCGCCCTCCCCCGACCCGCCTGCTCGCTTACCACACGTCCCCGGCTCCTGCCCCGCGCGGCACGGCTCAGTGCTTCCTACTCAGCCCTGGCAGCTTCAAACCCCCTCAATTCCGATGTTCTGACTTTCTGCAGCTTTACTGCTCTTAAGTGTTTGGTGTCACTCTCCCTGCTCCTTCTCACGTGTAAGGCGGTGTCAGTTCCTTCTCACAGGGAAGTCTCTGACCCCAGAGCAATCTCTGTCCTCGACACCACAAAGCGTGTCGCACCCCCACGACAAGGGGTAAGCGACCGCGCCTCCGGCTACAAACGACAGGACGGCAGCGAGAGGCGAGAAGCAAAGGCGCGTTTCCTGCCCGCCGCCCGGCTGGCGGGGACGCGGGCTGCGAGAAGGACAGCCTGGCTACGCCCGTCCCCGCCGGCCGCCCCGAGGGCTGCCGGGGACACAAGCCCAGGCCTGCCCGGCTCCGCTCCGCTCTCTAACACGCTTCTTCCAGTGACACGGGCCAGCAGCAGCAACGTCCCCCGAGCCCGCCCCCGCGGGTGGCTAGCCCCGGCCCGGCCGACCCGCCCAGTCCTTCAGCAACCCCGCAGGCGGCCAAAGCGGGGAGCTGGCGACACGTGAACGAGCCCGACGCCCCCACGAAACCGTCCGTGGGCGTTGTGAGCTGCAGCTGCCCCCGCCTCCTCCGCCTCCGCCTCACGGCCAGCCTCCACAGAGAGTCTGTGGCCTCAGCCGCAATCCCGCCGCCCTCCCAGGCCCCACTTCCCGCTTCCTCCCGTCCCGGCGGGGCAGGGCGGCCCTCCCACCGCCGCTTCCACCCCTGCGCACTGGGCGCGCCCCCCCGGGGCGGGCCGGGCCGGGGC
>VFFE01007679.1:1358918-1463534 GCA_008921705.1 Burhinus oedicnemus
CCCGGGGAGCGGCTCTGGCGGGGCCGCCGCCCGCGCTCGCAGGGAAGGATGGAGGCAGAGGCCCGGGTACCGGGGCACCCGCTCCCCCCGCTGTCCCCCCGCGGCGGGGGAGGGGCCGGGGCCGAGGCCGATCCCCCCGCCGGTGCCCCCGGCGCGGCCCGGGGGCCGCTGCTCGCCGCCGCCGAGGTGCTGGCGTTGGACGATGAGGAGGACGACCTGGAGGTGTTCAGCAAGGTACGGCAGCGCCCTCCCCGGGTCGGGCCGGGCCGGGGGCGGGCAAGCTGCTGGCCGCTCCCTCGCTCGCCGGCACTTTGCCCTGCCGTGCGCTGGGGGAGAGCCGGCGCGGCGCGGGGGGACGGGACGGGACGGGACAGAGTGGCCCCGCCCCGGGCGGTGGCGGCGATCGCGGCCTCTGCCCGGCCTCTGCCCGCCTGCCCCGCGCTTGGCCGGGCAGCCTCCGCTCCCTGCGCCCGGACAATGCAGCGCCTGGGCAGGGCAACTCCCGCCGTGGGCCGCTGCCCGAGGAGAACTCGCCCGGGGCTCCCGGGGCCACCGGGCGCTGCCCCCGGGCAGCCCCGCGCCGCCGGGCAGCCCGGCCCGCTCAGCGGAGCCCCGGGCGACTTCTCCTTGGGCACGAAAAGCGGGGTTTGCTGCTTCGGACGAGCTGTGCAAGTCGTATCTGTGCTTACCTTAAATTTGCAAAGTAGTCTGGACTCGCTGTAACCTTATAATCGCTTACGTTTGTCATGTACCATATATGTATCTGTAAATTAAATGATCAGTCATATTTAGTACTTGCAGTTGTATTTGAATATAAATAAACATTTCCAAGTTTTAGTTTGAGTTTTCTTTTGTAAGATGAAGGGAAGTCTAGCACTTTCACATGGGAGGTTTGAGAAGGTAACATCTGTATTTTGATGAAGGGAATAAAAGGAATATAACTGACAATATATTAGGGTCCACGTTCTGAAAGCACACAGAGTTAGCTAGGTACATGCGCGCCAGTCTTGCCAGTACTGCTGATTTTAATTATACCAATGAAGGGCGCTATGGCTGCCACGTGTATTGTTTCTCATTTTGTACTGATTTGGTTAAGACAAGACTTACCTCTTCAGCCATTAAAGAAGAGAGCATGTCATGAATCTATGGCCTTACCAAGGCAGCATCTAAAATACAACATAAGGACATACAGATAGCTAAGGTGGAACAAATATATATAGGGGGCTAAGGCACTTCTCACCTTCTGAGACTTCTGAACTGCTGTGTGACAGGATGTGTGACACTGGGGAGAAACAGCAGATATGTTTCCTCTTTGAAACTGTGACACCAAATGTATTTTCAGTAGGACTGATTGTCATATAAATTAAATGTGTATTTTTTGTATTTCTGTAAACGAGATACATTTTTTTGTATGCATGAGTAAAAACATTGGAATAAGAGCTTCATTCTTAGGAGCTATGTATTTAAACTTTGACTGTAGTAAAATTCTTGAAATTCACGGATTTTAAGGCCAGAAGGGACTATTAGGTGGTTTAATGGTCTGTAACATGCAAGAGGTCAGGCTAAATTTCACCAAGTTATCTGTGTTTTTCTGAATCATAACTAGGGTCTAGCTAAATCATATTTTCTAGAAAAGCACCAGTCTTGATTTGACATAAAGAGATGAATGATTCACTGAACTTGCATGCAAAAGCAGTGCTAAAATATAATTCTAGTTGTTTGTTTCTTACTTTGAATCCTTTTGGCTTTACTAGGTAAGCTCAGGCAGTTCTGTGTGCAGGTATCAGCAGTTATGCTACTTGCTTGTCAAGAGCGATGCTCCTTGGGAATCAAAAATAAAAGCAAGTCTAGTTGATACGAGTTACTATTGTTATACAGCAAATATCTGTATCTTTAAATTTCTGCTACCTGGATTCATGCCAAATATTTCTTACTTATATTAAATCTTTACTATTATTAATGCATGCCACATGGTAACTTCTTCCTGCAAACAAGAAAATTTGTCATACTGTGTGAAAATACAGCATTCTTTCCAAAACTTGGACACCTGCGTTTAGTGGTTATATATAGACCAGAAATACAGGTGCAATTTGAGGGCTGATCGTTTGAGCTGATGAAAATCTGTGAGGTCTGTTGGGGATTACACCCCATTTGTTCATGTTCTGTGTATTCAAGGGAAGCTGACAGGCTAAATGTACCTTCAGACTAAGTTTTGTAAAACCAATTTTTCCGTAACATACTGTTGCAGGACCACCTTGTTTTAAATTGTATCTTAATGGGGTTTCTCACACTGCTGTCTTTAAGGTAGTGGTGTAGCATTTGCAGGCGAAGTGGGACAGCAGCAGCAGTGCAGTGTTCGGTGCCTGACACTGGCATCGACTTCATTTTTCTCAGTTTAGTCAATGAAATGTACCAGCTACGAAAATGGTGAAAAATGAGATTCTTAAAAATTGTCAACCTCAATACCCTAAGTTATTACTCAAGATGTAAACACGGGGCTTTTATTTTATGAAAATTCATAGACATTTAACCTGATAGTGTCATACACCATTGACCCGGTATCCTGTGACATATCTCAAATATTACGGACTAGCATCTTCTTCAGTGACTCTGATAAAGCATTTCATAATGTGACATGCATTTCACTTTATCCTAGTTTCCGTTACCATGGAAAAAGTTCTGAGGTCTTTTTAGCAGAGACAGCTTCTGGGGGCTGAGTTATGAGTCACACAAATACAATGTTTTCAACCTGCTTTCTCCCGTTAGTTTCAACGTATAGAGTACCACCTGTATCACAATACTCATTCAGTTAGTCTTCGCCTTCCTTGTTAACTGATACAGTGACCAAGCATTGACAAAGCTGTCAGCACTTCAGTTAATACTTAACATCTTTAGCAGCTCTTCTTTCAAACTCTGTTTTACAGTGTTTGCCTCCATTTCATAATTACAGAAAACTTAATTAATGGTATTTCTGGAAAAGATGTACATGCCACTTCAGAATTGCATAGAGGCTAATTTTTCTTCCAAAACAAGCTGATCAAGGATTTGAGACTGATTTATAAGTGAATTTTTTGGCCAAGGAACTATTCTGTCTTCCTGAATCTCTTTGCTTCTTTGAAGAGTTCTCCAACAACTAAGCTATTCTCTTGTAAGACAAACTTTGCCACCGTGTCCTTTATCACCAGACTTGCTTTGGATCCCTGGCCTCAGAAAACTGCAAGCTCTGGATCCTTGCTGGGAAGAAGGGATGGATGGATGAGGCATGGAGGCAACCCTGGGTCAAGGATCTATGCTCTGGGGAGGAGCAGTGTTTAGGCAAACCCCCGGGCTTAACATCTTCTACCAAGAGCTGAGCTGTGTGCTCAGCCTACTTTGAGGCTGCTCCTGCTGTATGAATGTTTTCCTTCCCTTATTTATTTTGGAGTCTTACTGACCGGTTACAGCCAAACGTGAGAGTGAGATAGGGTAACTGCAAGTATTAGAGGAAGGAGATCCAGAACAAGTCCCTCATGCTGCCAGGAGCTCGCTGATTGTCTGCTTGGTCTCCTGGCCAGTAAGTCAAAATGCTTGAACCTATTTGTTGATCGGCACATGCAGCTCTGCCAACTGCTTTCAGTAGTGAAGGGGCTTGGAAAGGAGAAGGGGTACTGCAGGTAGGGGGGGCTGGGGGAGGTGTGGGAAAGGGAATCATTATCTGGGACAGGACCTTGGTTCTCTTTGCATGGATGAAGAGGAAAAAAGTTTTTTTTTAAAAAAAGTTATACAACCCAAGAGCTAGAAGAATTGTCTGTTTTTCTTGTGCCACAAAACTCCTTTTGCCCTCATCTGTATGCACACAAAAACACAGTCCCAACCACAAAATTACAACTGTGTAGAAAATAGAAAATTATCATCTTTTTTTACCATGTTTCTGTGATGATGTTAGACTTATGTCACATGAACTTCAAGAACTGCTGGAAGTAAACCTGAATTATCATGAGGATAAAGAAAGAGAAACAGATGCCTTTTTAAAACTCACATGCACTCATTCATGTGCAGATGAACACTAGAGCTGTATTGCAACAGAACGGAAGACCTGCTAATTCTATGGATTTTTATTGCCTGTGTTTGTTTCACAAACCACATATTCATAAGCCCTTCCATATAAAAATATACTTTCAGAAACCTGCCTCTATAAAGCAATTTTTAGTAGCAACCTAGAAGGAGAAACAAAACATTAAGATGTTAATGACCCATGGAAAATGAGAAAATATGAAACACATTTGCCTTGATCCAGTTTAGGCCTTGCAGGGTCATTATTCCTCAAGTTATATTGCCATTCAGGTCCCTTACATGCCCACATGCATTTTTCTTTCCCTGGAAATTTCCCATTGTCTCAGCACTTTGAATCACATGGGCTGCTCTGAACTAGCGGTCCTCATTCTTCATGTAGAGCATGGCCAGCTAGTGCTAGCGGGCAGTGAAAACAGCTGCTCTGTTTATCCTCCAGCACTCGGGACAGTGCTGGCTGGATACCAGTGTAGAAATCATGCACAGGAACACACTGAGTAAAACCAAAATGACTTACAGGTGTACAAGTAAGCTGCTATATATTTAAAGCATTGCCTTTAGTCTTCTGTCCTGTTTTTGTCTCCCTGTTCAAAGAATTGTACCTAAATGATGGGGGGAGAACTGGTACATCAGTGCTTTCTGTGCAAAATTCTCAATATAAATTTCTCCTCCATATTTGTGGGAGTACATTGATAAATCCAAAGGAGAGGGATGGCAGTAGGCTATGAGGTGTAAGGCAGCAAAAGACCAAGAGAGGAGAACACGTTCCAGAGAAAGTTTTGATCCAGTTGAATTCAATGGAATAAAAGCAACTCTCACCAAGCTCATCAGCACTGTGGTGGTGTGCTCTTCGCTCCCGTGAGATTGGCTTTGGGATGATGCTGTGTCTAGTTTCTGCAGACTCCCACATTTCCGCTCCTGCGATTTGAGCAGTTTTCTCTTTAGCAACATCCTTTTTCTCCTTGTTCCATAGTTAGTGAGGCACTGGAAAGGGCAACTCATTGCCGTTTGGTAGTTAGTGTAGCCTACACTTTTAGAAAACTTCTAGTTTTAAAGTTTGTTAGAAAAATACTTCATTGCATTGGATATATTAGAAAAAGTGTTTAAAATGTTTGATGTCTAAAACATAGTGATTGATTTTTATTGCCCAAATTTATTGTTTTTAGTGTTTTATTCATTTATTATGCTGTTTTATGGCATTAGTGGATTTAATTTATTTTCCTAGTCACTGTATCCTTCAAAGTTTTAGATTAGTAGATCTCATCCAGACTTGCATCTAAGAAAGAAAATGAGATTTTTTGCCTGTTTCTAATTTCCAATCAATTCTCAGCATTTGAGTGATCACCATTGAATGCACTGAGCAGAAGCAGCTGCTATGGGGGCAAGTTCTTAGAGCTCTGTGGTGGAAGTGGTTGACACTATCAGAAAGTGGTTTCCCACTTCAGCAAAACAGTGGTTTGACTCTTTTTAGAAATCAGGCAACACATTTGTACTGCATCCTTAGTCTTTTTAAAAAGATTAAATTTATGTCTCTGTAAAAGTTTTCCATTTCAAATTTTATTTTAAAATGTATGCAAACTGAAATATCCAATTCCAATAAAAGTTCTCCTTTGGATTTTGTCATGTTTTCTTTTAAAATCATCACTTTTTATACACCCTGATCAAGTTATTAGAGATAATTCAAACTTTGTAAGTCCTGAGTAACTGGCTTCTAACAATTTTAATAAAGCTGGTAAGTATCCTATGCAAGTACTGGGTGCTTGGATTCGTAACTAATTTTAGCATTCATAGGCAAGTTCTCTTCCTAGCTATGCATAACATTCTTGTCAAAAGGTAGCATTTTGCTCTTTCATCAGTTTTAGAATAAATCTCATTCTTATTTCTTACATCCTCACTGAAGCAAATACTGAAAAGGATAATAGATTTGCCATGTACTATACAATTCTTTCATCTGCTCTATGTTTTATCTGTTTTGCCAGACTATTTAAAAGCTTGTCATTTTAGCGTCTGAGACATATGCGTTTGCATGTGTGTGTTTGTATATACAGATGTATTGATACGGATGTTTTCATGTCTTATCTGTAGGATACATCACTGGGTGAGGTAAACTCATTCAGTCCTTCAATGCCAATATCCCCCTCATCAATGATAAATCAGTATAAATTTGAAGATGAACCAGAATTAAGAGATCTCTTCATTACAGTCGATGATCCTGAAAGCCACATTACAGCCATCGAAACATTTATTACATACAGAGTAGTCACAAAGGTAAGCATCTACTCATGGCTATAATGGCTTACATTGATAACAGTAGTAGCATTTTCACTCTTCTTGCACACCATTCTCTGGGATATTAGTAAATTTAAATTATACTCTGATTTTGCCATGAGTTATAGGCCACTAAAACTGTATGAAACTGTGCAGTAGATTCTGAAAAAAAAAATTATTCTACACACATAGGTGCTTTGGGCTGATAAAATAGCTAATAATTCTTCAACAGCCAAATCACTTCTACATGAGAATAACATTGTCTGTTGTGATCTTCAGCAGGAATATGAAACAGCAGAAAGACTGGTTCAGTTCAAAGGCATTATATTAGCCCAAGTATTTATGATTTTTGGATCGCTTGCAGGCTAGCGGTCTTTTGTCTTGCATAAATGTTACCTGCCTCAAAGTCTTTCAATTCCATTCTTTTGTAATTACAGCATGCACTAGCACATGGACATTTGTTTTCCATTTACAGCTGCATGTGATTTCTGGGGAAACTGCCACAATTCTCCAATGAAAAAGTACTATTAGGAAACAACTAAGTGTATTTTTAGCTGTCCAGAATACAAATTATTTACTGGAAACAAGGAAGAAAGTCAGCCTTGTGAAACTAGCCAGCTATTCTGGGGTTACCAACAAATATTCTGCAGGCTGCATTTTGAGAATTGCACTGTTAATCTATTTTACTTTGAGTTCTTTTTAAAAGATTCATTTAAAATCCAATTTTCAAATGGGAATTATTCATCCTTAAATAAAAGGAGATATCAATTCCTCATAAAATATTTAGAAAGTAGGAAAAGAGCTATCTTCGTTAGGTTGCTAGCAATAATTTTCACTTTATGCATCTTTTCGTAAACGAGAGAACATTTTTTTCTTCAGGCAAGTATGGAAGGCCTGTAAGGTGGATTGCTTTTGCTTTTTTATTTATTCTATCCTTTCTTATCATATTTAATTTGAAGTGCTGGTTGATAGTGATAAAGTAATAGTGTTCCTCCCACATGCCTTGAAAAATTTTTATTTGACCCTCAAAAATGTTTAGATTACATAAGCGTATTTGAGATTTTTAGAATTTACTTGCATCGCATTATAATCTCTGTGCAACAATGAATGCTAAACAGCACACATTAATGAAAACACGGGCTGTTTGTGGCTTGATTCTAGAAGATAGAGCAGTGATAAAATAAATCTCCTGGTTTGACAATTTTGCAACACTGTAATAAGCATTTTTTCTAGGCTTTAAAGGTTTGTTGGCAAGTTCTAACAAAGGGCTACAAAACTGGAATTGATGGTGGAACGCAGAATCCATTAAGCAGTGCAGGAAGTGTTACTGCTATGATATGCTGAAGTTTTCATATTTTGAATGTGGGGATTGTTGACTAGTGTCAGCAGGTCCCAGGGATGTATGTCAGCTATTTGGGGTTTTATTCAGAATGCTAAAAAATGGACTTTCCTCACTCATAGATTACTAATCACTTTAAAAGAAGTGTCCCAAAAGTAACAAATATAACTGTGATTGCTAAAAGGAAAATGCCACACTAAAATAATGATTGAAATCTTTTGGAAACATTGCAGTAGGCTAATTATTGTAAGTCACTCTGTGTGCAGTTTAGTGCTTGCTTTTCATGTCTTTTTTTTTTTTTCACAATAGAACTTTGATTTCGTGCTAAAATGGAATGTGTTTTATCTCTTCAAGTGGTTGATCATTGCACTTTTAAAAGCAGCAAGCAAATAACAGGCAAAATAGAATCATGTACACACTCACTTCAAATGCTAAGTTTTCTCCAACATCTAAAACTATTTTGTTCTTTTTTTCTGGTATTCTAACCTGGGCCTGTTTTTTCTGCTTCTGGTTTTCAGACATCTCGTGGTGAATTTGACTCCAGTGAATATGAAGTTCGAAGACGGTATCAGGATTTCCTGTGGTTGAAGAGCAAACTTGAAGAAGCACATCCAACACTGATTATTCCTGTTCGTTTGCCAAAACTTAAGTTATTTTTATTTGTTTATAAGATGGCTCCAATTTTATAGAGAGATGTTTCTTCAGTTTCTGAAATCTCACAAATGTTAAACCAATCTAGTTTCACTAGCTTTATACATATGTGATAATTAGAAAACCCATAAAGGTATTTCTTACATTTGTAATTGTGCCATTTGCAGTAATTTATGTCCTTCTTGTATTCTCCTGCACTGTGTGCTATGAGAACCACGTTATACCACTGCTGAGTGCAATAACTTTATAACAATTTGGTTTTTGCATGGTGGGCTCTACAAGGTATACCTATGGGTTTTAGTAAGTACAAGAACTATTATAATACTCTTAATATTATGCAAATTATACAATATATTTTTTCTTTTTTCCTTAGCCATTGCCTGAAAAATTCATAATGAAAGGAATGGTGGAACGGTTTAATGATGAATTCATTGAGACTCGAAGAAAAGCTTTACATAAATTTTTGAACCGTATTGCTGATCATCCAACTTTAACTTTTAACGAAGACTTCAAAATTTTTCTTACTGCACAAGCCTGGGTAAAATGACTTTATTTTTATTTATAGTTATGTGAAACCACGTATTGTGTTAGTAGAGTATATCAGGAGTCTCCGTAGTTCAGTATTCAATAGTGTCCTCCCACGGCTTGTTACAGAAGTGTCAGAAGTAGGCAGGGGATTTATGGAATATTCATCCCCGGAGATAACCTTTTCTTGTGTGCTTTTGGTAATCATGCCTGTTGCTGTTGCTTCCAAAACAGTTTTTGTTGCTGCATTTTGGATTTTTGTGGCAAATTTACGATATTCAACCCTGCATGCTTTTTGGTATACATACAAGCTTCCAAGATTATATGAAAAGTAGTATTTGAAATTAATTATTGTTTTGGCATGGCACTGTCTTTTTCATCTGCTTTTTTTTTTAAAGTTATATTAGTCTCATAAAAGGGAAATATAGCCTTTGAATTTCATGTTGTATTTTTGCAAGATGAGTCCAGTTGAAAATTCAAGTTTTGTGCTCAGAAAAGCCTGCCTCTGAACTTCAGCAAAGGTTATTCCTGCAACATATAAAGAGAGTTGCAAGAAAACCAGATGGATTACTTCTTCCAGTAGGAACATTGTTTGCTTTTCTCAATGACTTATTTCTGCAATCATTGCCTCTGCTTTCTTGCTCAAAAGGCTAAATTGCAAACTAGCTAACTCACCCTAAGTAATGAAAGGGTAAAGGTTCTCTGCCATCTTTAATCACTCTTGTGAGAACGTGATACACAACATGCTTGTGTTTGCCCAGAAAGGCTTAGCTAAATAAATGCACATGACAGGTACGGTTCTGACACTTGTCTAATAATTTTAAAGTAAGATATTTATACACTAAAAAGACACACAGAGGCTTATTTATGTAGTTTTGGTTTTTTAAAAAAGCTTTAATGTATGCATTATTTTCAGAGAATTGAAAAAAGTACATGGAAGTAAACACAGCTTGTTCTGTCTGTAGGAACTCTCCTCACACAAGAAGCAGGGTCCCGGTTTGCTGAGCAGGATGGGACAGACCGTCAGAGCTGTAGCATCCTCAGTAAGGGGAGGAGTTAAAAATCGTCCTGAAATGTTTACAGAAATGAACGATTACATGGAAACATTTAGTCAAAAAATAAATGTACTAGACAAAATAGCTCATAGGATTTACAAGGAAGAAAGGGGTAAGTAGAAAACAAGTACCAGTTTTATTGATTTAAGAAATTAATATAATGCAAAAGTAAATTAGTTTTCATTGTGCCAGGCAAAATACTTTTTCCAGCAAGCAGGAGAAAAGGGAGATTTGTGTTTATACTGTGCTTTTCATAACGGTCATTGTTTTGGCAGACCTTCAAGTTAGTTTGAATAACTTGTTAATACAAAGAGTTTGAACATATCATTGAACTACTTGATAAGGAACTTAGAAAGAAGAAAACATAGCAAGTGTGGCTATCTTGTTACTTTTGCTTTTTGGAAAGCTGCATGACCTTTTCGTTTGTACTTCAAGTGGAATGTAAATAGTCACAGTTTTCTGTGCTGCCTTGTACTGGCATAATGCTGTCTAGGTTCCAGATCTCTTTTTTTGTTTCATTCTGCACCTTTTTTCTGTGTTAACCAAGTAGATTTTATTTTTTTCAATAGCTTTACTGTTGGCCATAATTTCTGTCATGGGAAACTGTGCCTGTTAAGAGTTTTCTTAAGAAGGATGACTTAATGTCAATTTTTTCCTTAAGTAACAGCAGTTTGAACACCTACTTGGAACACTAAATTACTGACTTTCTGAGATTGACCTTGATCTCAGACCGTGCCTGTTCAGTGGAATTTCCACTAGTCAGCACTTGAGGGATTTTATTGTCTATATAATATAATTTGAAGAGCTGCACTTTGTTCTTTAATAACTGAGCCTTTTTGCTTTATTGTGCAGTACCAGATCTCAGCGTGTCCTCACTAAATTGGAGGGGTCTTATAAAAGGAAAATACATGTTGGTGAAAAGAGTTTCTTTTGATATCGTTCATTTCAGTGGAAATAGCTGGCTGAGGTCTGTAGGTTCAAGGCATCGGTGCCAAAATATTTCTTGGAAAACGTCATGAATTTTGATGTGCTCCCAAATGCTTCAGGTTGTATCTTCTTTCTAGATTTTCCAAATAGCACTTGGCAGAACACTTGTGTGCAGGGCCGCACTGTCGTGGATATGAACTGTTGATAGCTGTGATTCAGAGAACATTCCCGCTTGCAGTAGCTTAACATGGGATTCTTAGTTATAGCTTCCATGGAGGGTTTTTTTATCCAATTAATCTCAAAGTAAACATTACACTCTTCATGGCACACATCTGCTTTGCATCTTTCTTGGACATTTCTTCATTATAAATTCAGTTGTGATGAAATTGTGTTTTCAATACACGACCAATGTGTTCACAGTACCCTCCTGTGAACATGCAGCTTCCAGGTCATATTCAGCCATGCTCAAGATTAGTCCTGCCAAATGGCACAGTGAATTCTGGACCTTTTTCTTTCTGCTTACAGATTATCACTTGGCCTAGAGACATAAGAGAAATAATTCATAGGATATCCATGTATTTAGATTAATAAAAACTACTAAAGAAGATAACACCTGCAGAACTGGAGTGAACTTCAGTGTGTCTTCTGCAGCTTTTGGGACACACCAAGGCTACTAGTTTTAATAATGGGATTTGTAGCATTACTGTAGCTGAAGAATTCAGGGCAGTAGAAGCAAGTCAGACCAACTGCTGCCCAGGCTGCTATGGCTCATGTCCCTCTGTATGAAGACAATGTGAAGTAATTCAGATCATTGGGTGAACTGAATACAACCCATCAGGTCTAAGAGTGTATGTGTCCTTTTAAAATGACTGGACCATTTTTGCTGATAGATTTTTAGGAACTACTTAATTAGAATACATTCATTGATTAGTTTATTCATAAACTGCAGCTTACTTACCTTGATCATTTGAGCAAATTTAAACATTAGCCTCAGTCTCTTGCTTTGTTACAGTAAATACAAGGTTGCAATTAGTATCACTTAGACATCTATTAATGAACAAAAGACTAACATGTGAATATATTCCTGTTAAGAGTATTTTAATGAAATGAAGGAATACGGTCCCATCCACACACTCTGGTCAGCGTCGGAAGAAGATATAGCAGACTCCCTAAAAGGTGTTGCCAGCTGCATCGACAAGTGTTGCAAGGCTACGGAGAAGCGAATGGCAGGGCTCTCGGAAAACCTGCTGCCAATTTTACATGAATACGTTCTCTACAGTGAAATTCTGATGGTAAGGTTTCCTTAAGGATTGCTTATGGCTGTATATAAAGTTTGGCTTAGTCCAGTGACAAACACTAGAAGAGAGTTTGCAACTGATGAAAATGATTTTGCAGTCCCTCTATTTACTGTTGTTACTGAACATGCACAGGATAGGATAGCTGTCCACTAGCAGGGAATCCGGTTTGTCCTGTTTTCCTTGTTAATCAGGCAAGAGGCACCCCCTCCAGATGAGAAGAGCTTGATAGTTTTGCGTGGCAGACATCCCTTGGCAGCTGGGCTAAAGAGTGTCTGGTTTTGCCATCTTCAGAGAGCTCTGCATTGTAGCAGAGAGGGGGGAACACAGAAAGATTTGGGGAACAGCAGCTGAGAAAGACCTCCTCTGGCACTGCTGAAATATGAACTCATCGAGTAACAGATTGTGTGGGGGAAAAGGAGTGGAGAGGTTTTTCCCTTTCTAGGAGATGTTCCTAAACTATGTTTTCTTTTTCCAGAACAGCAGGGAACTTCCAGTCCCTGTGCCATTATATAAGCACATGTTAGTCTTTGCCATAAGGTGATGCTCTCAGTTCCCTTTACGTACGTATTTTTCTCACTTTTGGAGAGAATGTAAAAAATCAGACTTCAGAATTGATAAACTCAGTGCTGGTGGATAATCAACATAATTAAGTAACTGAATTCAGCATGTTGTAATTCCCACTCAGCTGCCTCCAGAAAGCAGAAAATGTGTACAAACCCTTCTTTGTTTAGGTTTTGAGCAATGCAAGCTGCAGTATCTGTTCTTGCCTCTCTGCTGGGAACCCAGCTCCTACTGCAGTGGTTTCTGAGTAGGGGCTGAGAGTGTGTTACAGGCCATGGGTAAAGCAAGACCCAAGTTAACTCAGCCTTTGCTGGCACTGTGCAGAGCGCTGCCAGCTTCTCAGTAAGGCTTAGCTACTGAGAGGTTAAGAATCACTGCTGCAATGACTGCTGTCTTTAAAACCAGCTTCACTGAAAGAGGGGCCATACAAAATGTCCTGTATCTCACAGGCCTCATTATTTACATGTACATGCAGGTAGATGGAGGTAGGTACTGCTTTGCTTAAAGGTCTGAAGAGATTACCGTCCTAGCAGTTGCAAGTCTTCTTCCTCTCCCCCGCTTCCAGTTATTCTTCAGAATTTCTAAGTTTGTTACCCATAAGCCATCCCAGCCTTCACGCTATTGAAGAGATGCTGTCTGCTTGTTGCCTTCTAGTCTGCAGCCTGGGCCACCCTTTCTCAGCTGTTCTCTCTTGTCCAGAGCACAGAGAGCTTTCTGTGGACAAACCCCAGAGTGACTACCTGGCTCTTCACACATGTTACAAGTAGCTGTTGCCCATTGCTTTTTTTTATGCTTGCAGTGTTCTTGATGCAACACTTGCAATGCAGCGTTAGGCTGCCTTCAGGTCCTGTCCAGAGGAGAATCTTCCTCCAATAGATCATCCCTGTTCTACAAGTGTTCTTTTCCTTTAATTTGCCATGGATTTTTATTTTTCCTATAGTTTACTTCCCTCTTGCAGTTTAGAGAAGGACCTACTAGTCACGTTTAAAATACAATAGGGGAAGTAACACACTACTAAAACCTGCTTTCAGAGGTGTGTCTAACGCCTCATCACAGGGATCTTTGTGTGGTGCTGCCAAGATTATGTGCAAATGTGCAGAAGAAGGTGTGGTCAATACAATACAATCCTTGTATTTTCCAGTCTTGGGAGTTCAGCCTTAAAAGGGGGAGAGAGATGAATTCATAGCTAAAATATTTGCATCTGGACTGGCTCCTTCCTAACTGACTCACAGAACAAATCTGGGGAGTGTGGAGTAGTGCTGTGCCTCAGGGTACAAATTGCACCAGTAAATTGGTTATGGGTCCACATACAATTATTTGAGGGTTTTGTGGCAGGGTACCATTAAATATTACACCAAAAAATTGTAAAAGTATAATAATATGTTTTAAAAACACAGTCCTTCTGTTTGCCGTTAAAGGCAGCATTTGTCTATAGTTGTGGCACGTTAATATTAAAATCATTTGTTTTGTCTTGTAATTTAAGGACTGTTTGTGATAAATTTGACAAATAGTCATTAAAACAGTTTTAAAAGAGGCAAAATAAATAGTGAAAAAGAGAAAGCATTTGGAATATGAAGGAAAGCTGTTCCAGACATATTTGTTTTGCTTTTATGCTTACAGCTAAACATTTTCTGTATTTACCTAACCAAAAGATATTCTGAGTTTTTGAAACGTAGATTTATGAGCATTAGGATATATTGCTAGTCTATTAGTCAGAATTATCCAAAGTCAGGTTTACGAAATTTTTCTAGTGAGTACCTGTTCAAAAAGAAACACTGAAAAATTATTTGAAAATTAACCTCCTAAATTATTCTATTATGTTTGTTAAAGTGACAAGAATGCAAAGAGAGCTCAGTCAAATAAGACAGCTAGAGAAGGTAGAGCTGCTTGTGCCCTGTGCTGTTTCAACATGCCCTGTGCTAGAGGTAAATACTGAAAATCTCTTTAGTATATGCAGAAGAAGCAGTAAAACCAGTTGTGGCAAGGTAATGTAAAAGAAGGCTTTGAGATTTGTAATTATGTATGTCCTGCTTCTGAGGTTTTTTTTATAAGGACTAAAGCCTTGCAATGTTTCTGCAAGATAAGCACACCTGAGCGTGCTTTTACAGATGAGGAAGCTAAGGCAAAGAGAAATTTGTAAGGCTTCCTCAAGGTCACAGAGCAAATGAGCATCGGAAATGGAAATTTAATCTGTAATACTGTTCCTGTTTTGTAGTTTAACAAGTAACGTTCCTTCCCCTTTCTAATTATTTTTTGACATTATGCTAAAAATCCAATACCTGATACAACAGTTTTAAAGGAGGAAATAATTACATATAGTGAAAATAAGCACATATGTCAATGTTAGAACATCTATCATTTTTTTGATAGTTTTATCTGATTTTACTGAACTACATTTGGCACTTAGAAAATAATATTGAAGGTTAAAGTCACAGTTTCAATAATGCCTGGTACAGCATTTGTAGTCATTTATTCTACTTTATATTGTAACTTTTACTCAAAGAAGATACTTTTGTTCATGGGATTTGGCAAACTCATGTTGCTGTTTTAAAATAGGAATATGTAGTAAGTTGAGCTGATACTAAGTAAACTGCTGTTGCAGTTTTTCTTATACAAACAGCAATGATACTGTGTATGGCAGATTCTTGTGGCACTGGTTTTGGATTTACTAAGATTCTTGAAAAATGCGTAAGATAAAAATACAGGTATTGAAAAATAAGTCTTCACTGCATGATGTTAAGATTTTTTTTGAGGAAAATACACGTATCATGTCAAAATTATTAAATGGCATTATTCTGTGAGCTTGCTTAATTTATTAAATAGCCAAGTTGTTTGATGTTTTTTTGAATAGATGGCTACAATTTGATGTGGTTTACTTCTTTTTTTTTGTCTCTTCTATACTAAGGGTGTTTTGAAAAGGAGAGACCAAATTCAAGGCGAGCTCGACTCCAAAGTTGATGCTTTAGCCAATAAAAAGACAGAAAAGGATCTGGTGAGTATGTACGGAAAGCTGAAATCTTCCAGGCCTTATTCTAACTTCAAAAGATGATGCCCTGAACAAAGTGTGTCCTCTGAAGCCATGCTTTGTAACGGGATGGTGTCTCTATAATTCTCATACTTACTCTGAAAAGGTTTGCTCTTTATAGCTATGCATGCCAGGCAAAGGCAATCATAAGAAAGATGCAAAACTTCAGTAGATAGGCTGCTGGAGCAAAGGACCAGTAATAGTGAGAGACCACTGTGTTTTGTCAACACAGACTGTACCACGGCTTATCTTTAGTATTTCTGTTTACTTCCACACTGGGAGTTAAAAAAAAGTAAGATTTGCTGCAATGGTCTTGTAGCTGCTGTTCCATTGATGTAGGAGAGGGAGAGGAGGCGGTTAGAATCAGCAAAGCCATTCATTAAACTTATTTAAAATAAAAAGTTCTGGATTCTGTTCTTTCGGGTTTCTGTCTTACCTGGTTGGGCCCAGGGCTATTTCTTTACTTCCAGTATGACACCTTCATTCATTCTAGTGAAGTCAGACTGTAACTGGTAGCCTGTGGGGGCAGGCATCCCCAAACCCATTAGTGAAGCTCAGTGGGCTGATTAAAAGGAACTTCTGGGATGAGTATTGGCATTTTTTATATTTTTGATTGTTTAACTCTCCAGCCTAAATAATGTCCTTTAATCACAGTGTTAACACAAAGTGTTATACAGTGCAAGTAATATATAAAAATGACTAAATAATAATCACTGTAACTTTTTTGTACATCAAAGGAGAAAGTCCTTGACATTTCAGATACTTTTTATTAGGGTTGTTGTAATTAGCTTTCATGTAAAGATGAGCTGTTTAGATAGTGTTGGCACTTGAAATGCGTATTTTTATTTGATTTCTTGTCACTGAGCTGAATAAATAAGAATATATTACCACTGTCTGATATCTAGGATGGCCATGGTATATTTTGTAACAATTTCCCTCTGTGTACTGCAGTGGGACAGTAAGTAAATACCTCTGGTGTTGTTTTTTCCCAAAGTAGAAATTCTGTTTACTTATATCTTATATTGTCCTCTCATTTCACTGCCTTTGTGTTCTCTAATCTGTTTTTGTTTCTCTGCTTCCTCTGCCGCTTCTCCTGTCCTTTGTCTTTAGTTTACATATAAAGTTTGAAGCTGTTATAAAATGCACGGAGGATGGTAAGTCGGAGAAGGCCCCTAGGCTGGGAGTTGGGGTAGCGATGGCAGGTCCTAGTCCTCTGCTGGCTGCAGGCCACCGTATTCCCATGTTGCCTTGTGAGGGCACGGGCAGACCCGCTCCTCCCGTAGCCTGCCCGTGTCCCCAGCATCCCACGCCATGGGTGCCCCACGTGCCAGTAGCACGCGTTCGTTGCATCACATGTAAAAGCACGGTATATATTAAGAATGATCCTTATGAGTCCTTTCCAACTTGAGATGTTCTGTGATTCTATGATTCTAAGAATTTATTCTGGCAGAAAGGAGTTTTATACGTCATTGTGTAAGTTATTTGTATGCAGCTAGTTCTATCAACTTTTCAATGCCCCTTTTAATCAGTACTTCCCATTTGTACAGTTTGTTGGCAACCTACTTGAAACAGTTGCGTTTGCACAGAGCGATTCAGCGATGAATTCCAATTTCATACAGTTTATTTAGCAGCTGGTCTTATTGCTGTCCACTGTAGGGAAGGTATTTCTGTTATAATCTGATGGAGTCCTCAGACAAGGTGCATGCACTCTTTTTTCCTGAACTGTTCCAGACAAAAGGAAATATTTTTCCCTTTAGCATAGTATTGATCATACCATGTTGATTTGATATTGACAATGGTTTATTCCATAATGAGGTGTTTGTACTTGCTTCTAGTAAAATTTTGAGCTCACTTTGCACAACCTGGTCTTTTTTCACTGTTTCTGTGTTTACACTTTTGGTAAAATCCTTTGGACAGTGTGATTACCCCAGTGTCCGAATCTTTGCTTTATCTTTCCAACCCCTCTATTTCTTACTCATTTAAAAAAATCCTGTTTCTGAGAGCCTGATTTTCCTTGCAGTCTCACGAGAGCAGTAAACAGATGTCTGTTAGTCTAATCTGATCATAAAATTCTCTGTTCTCTAATTGAGTGGCAGCTGTATCCTGAAGACTTTTTCTTAATTAGAATTTGAAGGCTTTTTGTATTAATGATAGTTTGGCCACAGAAAATGGTGTACTGCTATTTTTAACCATTCAAGTAACTTTTAACTCTTTTCTTAAACAGTTTTTTACTATATTTTAATTTTTATTATGTATTGAGATATTTTGCTGACATTTCTAACCAGACTGATTTCAGAATAAAAGGTGGTCATAACACAAGTGCTGTTATTGGAATTGGTGTCAAACACTGAGTTTGGCTGTATTTGCACATTTCTATTCCTAAGCAGAACTCATGTAGCTTCTAATGATCTCATAGATGTCAGATTGAACTTGTCAGTGCAATCTAGTAGCCAGAAATTCTGCTGACAATGAGTGGCATGAACTCTAATCTCATTTGAAGTACATTTCCACCATAGATAAGGAATCTCAGACTGTCATTAGAGCTGATAAAAGGCTGTGAGATCTTTAGCATTGGTCACGGCAAACATTAAATGATTTAACAAACAGGAGGTTGTACCCCAGGAGAATACGAAACGTCCCCAAGGTCAGTGCAGCTGAAATACGCTGGAATCGCAAATTAAACCTTACGAGATGTCAGGCTCATTGGCTGGGAAAAAACATTTTCTTGAGCTGTGCTTCTGCCACCGGGCTTTTAGAAAGCTGCTTGTGGTGCTGCTAAAATGCCAAAACCTTGTGTCCCACTCCAAAATTTAGTCCACAAAGAAGGCAGTTTTTAGGGTATGGAAAGTTTGAAGACTGATTTTGGATGCAGGCTTTTACAGAGGTATTTGGGAGGAGTTTGGTGTCCTGCTTATCTAGACCTTTCTTACCTCCAGACCTCTGGCTGTAAAGATATTGGAGTCTGTGGCTCCATCGGTCCCACGCTCCATTCTGAAGGCATACACAGCAATGCTAGTGCATCCCTTTGTGGTTTGTGAGTTTTTAACAGTTTTGGTACTGCCACTAGTGGTAACAGCAATTCTGACAAAAGGATGGTATAAGGTGCTAACTTAAGGATTCTAGTGTTCAGGCTTGAAACTGAGTAGTAAAGAGATGAAATGCTGAATCTATCACATTCTGAATATACCTTATGTTTTAACTTCAGGATAAAAAGGGTTCGTATCACCAAGCTGTCAGATTAATTAATGTAGCAGATAGAAATTCATGCTGTTTTGCATAGTGAGATAGTGTAAACAGCTGTGTCACTTACTAGATCATTTGGCTACCGGGCCAAGGCTCTTTGGCTACAGGTCGCACTTGTTCACGCCTGGTAGTGCTCTGCCCTAGCAGTGTCTGGCTCCCACCTTCCTGTCCTGTGGTCCGATGTCTGATGAGCACCATGCTGTCCTTCTCTGGGGATCACTGTTTTGAGATTTAATTTATCACACCAAAGTGAGATCAATGTAAGAAAATGGATTCAGAATCATATTTAATTTGCAGGATAACTTGTAACAATTTGCACCTTGTAAATGAGGAACAGACTAGGTAGATGTTTTTGTTGAGACCAAGCCATCCTTTGATTTCTGCTGTTATGGCACCTGAAGAGGGTGGCATTTATGATTCTTTTCAGTTGTGAAAAAGTAGATCTTCAACCTCTCTACCTGACATGAAGTGTGGCCTAATGCTGTCTTTAGACCTTAAGTCCAGCCCTTGCCTTGATACAATACACTGCTTCTTTTGGGCTTTAGAGGTGATGTTTAAACCGCATATCCAGGCAGGGATGTAGAACAGAGTCTGCCTGTCCATATCACATTTTGACTACACCATGGAAGAAATTCGTAGTTCCTAGAAAAGGCAAGACAAAAACAAACAGTAAAATAGATGTCTAAAGATATAAAGAATGAGATAAGGGGAAGCTGCTGCAGCCAGATCTTCTAAGGTGAAGTTCTTTATGCGTGTAACCTAGCTCATTCCCATATAGCTACTTTTTTCTTGCAAAAGCAGAAAATGGATTCAACTGCCTTTCCTACTCTAAATCTTCAAAAAATATTAACTGTTTTCAGTATTCTGTGTGCAGTCATTATTGGTATTTGAAGGAAAGGCAATTAACTTGGGATATGCCCAAGATACCAAATCCAGCTGCCCGTAATTCCTTTAAAGGCAATTTCCCCACATTTGAACTTTGGATTAACCTTTTCATATTGAACACAGTGTTGGTAGTTGAAATTACCCTTGTCTATAGTTTGATTACTGGTCTGGCTAGATAATTAAATTGGGCTTTTCAGTAAAGTAGAAATGATATTTTGCATTTTGTTCTTGATTATATAACTAGTATTTCATTAATCTAGAAGTGTAGCAAGGAAAATCAGTGTAGAAATCAAGTCTAACTAAAAATGTTTATTCATCTGTGTTGTGGAATGTGGAGAAAATCCATTCAGATGAACTTTTCAGTTTTACTAGCTAAGGAGTTTTTGGCTGCTTTAAGAGCTGAAGCGTTCTACTGTGTCAAACTGAATTGGGATTCGTGGTTTGTGAATTAAGCGCTGGGCTCAGGTTCTGTCACCGTTTCAGGCAGTGCTCATGTCTCATGGCGGCAGCACTGCTGGCTGTTGCACTGGAACACTGTCCTCCCTGCATGGTTCAAGCTGGAGGTTGCATACCAAGACCTTCCACATCCTGCTATGAATTTTGGTATTTCTGCATTCTGCCAATAGCCTAAGCATTCCTTGAAAATCCTAGAAGTTAATCCTGGAATCCTGAAGTTCTTATCAATGAAAGCACCAGCACTGCAGAGAGCATGAGGGAGCTATTCAATTTTAGGGCGGTGTTGTATGAGGAAACAACAATTTGCCTCACAGCAGAATACAAGGAAGAAGAGGAAGGTGTATGGGACCTGAGTTGCAGTGGAAACAATACAAGGAGATTAACTTTTCCTGCTTGATGTTCCTTATTGGTGGTGTTTCTGCCTGACCTCCTTCCTGCTGCCAAGAGGTGCTGTGCAGTCCGGCAGACAAATTTGCACTGTAGCTGCAGATGTACCTCTTTCTGTGACCGGGTGCCAGCCAGAGCTGACACAGCTGATTAGCAAATGACAATAGGCAACAGAATTATTGAGAAGACTAGAAGACTCATTAAAGAGAGGGCCTCTGTCCACTTACTCATTCCCATTAGCAGAAAGTCACTTTGTGCCTTTACAGTAATTAGAAGAAAATAATGTCTGTAGAGTAGCCCTCAAGGTTTTTGATCCTGGATCACTGTGAAAGAGTTTATTCTCTGCAGAATCCTTTGGTTTAATTTCTTTCCCTGTTTCTGCATTTCTCCCTCCCTCGCATGGTCACACAGAGGTTAGTTCCACAAGAAAAGATGGCAAGGTCTAGAATGTCAGTTATGAATATTTCAGAAATTGTACTGAGTTATTCATTAAGAATAAAATTTAAATGTATCCCTGGGAAATTATTTCTGTCCTAAGTTAAATACCAGCCTTGGTTCTGCAGTTCTCTTTGTGTGCACTACAATCACTTGATTTCAATCACTTGAAATGGTGACTTTACTAATATTTTTTAACATTTACAATTCATATTTAGTTCTCAGAAGAGATTGGGAAACTTGAAGACAAAGTCGAATGTGCCAATAATGCTCTGAAAGCAGATTGGGACAGGTGGAAGCAAAACATGCATTGTGATATGAGATCAACGTTCACTAATGTGGCTGAGAATAATCTCCGGTATTATGAAGAGGTAAAACACTTGCTCATAGCAATGCTATTTTTTCATTGATTATTTCAGTGGAGAAGTCCATGGGTTGTCTTTAAAGAGGAATTTTTGCATTTTAGTTCAAACCTTTGTTAACTTTAGAATCAGTTTTTGCAGGAAGAAGGAGGCAGTTATCCTTAATTTCACATGTTTCAAGCAAAACGTATTTTATTTGTGCCCAAGTGGTTGATCCTGAGTTCATCAACGACAGAGGGCACTCTTGTTTTACTAACCACAGCAATTTGGAACATACTTTTTGGTTCAATGTCAGCTGCTATATTTCAGTTTGGAAACCTTTTCCTGTAACTGCATGAAGAAGCCCTCTGGAAAGTTCAAACTTGTGTAAGTGATCTTGAATGAGGAAAACATTTAATTGTGATTCTGTTTCAGACAGCCCATTCAGGAAGTCCTCGTTATTACTTCTCTAAGGAATTGTCTTTCATGAAATAATCAGACTTTACAAGGATAAAGACAAACAATACAATTTTGAGAAGTCAATATGAAATCTTATTGCACTTTTCAAAAAAATACAAATGCTGCAAGTGTATACAATTAATAAATTGAATCTTTTTATAATTGAAACTTAATACTTCAGAAATAAGGTGATTGAAATTAGATTTTTATTTTCAACTCAAATGCCACAGCTAATATTCTTACTAAGAATTCCCTTTTACAACAATATATACTAAGAAAGAGAACTTGAAAACATGTAACAAAATATGTTAAGCATTCTGTGAAGTTTCTTCATGGGGAACACATTGTTGATTGAAAATATTTTGAAAATATCCCAAATATCTTGAATTTTTTTAAAGAATTTCTCCTTATTTTGGGAAAAAAATTGGAATACACTAAGCCATCTATTAATCATAAATTAGTAATTTTCACAGATGTATGTTGACATCTGTAACTTCCAATCCTGTATTTTGAACTTTTTATGGATTGCTGGTTAGCCAATGACAGTGTCTTCATTTTAAAAATCATTTTGTTAAAACATAATTGAAAAGACAGAGCTCTTGATCATCACGTCTAATTAATTAACATACAGTCTGTGAGATGCACGGACATTGACAATCTGTTGTTAGATATTAAGATCAAAATATTTTCTGAAATCAGGCAGCAAGCTTTTGGCATCCTCTCACATTTTCTTCAGTTATTGATGATCTCTGACTTCTATATCAGCAATGCGTATGCTAAAACGATGCTAAATATATTGGAATATTTTGTTAATGAATTATTAGCTAAATTAAAACACAAAAATAGTTCTTTGGGTCTCTTTCCTTTCTAGAAGTGCTTTTTGCTGAATTAGAATTTTAATTCAGAATGCCAAAGCTCGTATTGTACATGAAATTACTACCATTAAGTCACAAACTGCAGAAAATGGTTCAGCTGTCTCTGTAACTGCCAATGGTTCTTCTTAAATAGCCTCTGAAATACTGGACAAATCAGTTTATACTGCGACATTATTCTTTGTTGGTGCTTTTCTTGAATATTGAAATTTGCATAACATGGTTTTGTTTGCAAAGTGAGGGCTTACCAAATTTTTCTGTTTTATCAGAAAATCATTATCAGAAAATCATTTCCATTTTATCAGAAAATCCTGTCATTCAAGAGAATTTGATAAAACTAATATTACATTGGGAGTTTTAATCTAAAATATGCATGTTTATTTGAGGTTAATTATTGGAGAAGTGATTACTGTCAAAGGCCCTTATATGACAAAATACAAGCGTGTAATGCACTCCTGAAAACAGATAAAACAGCCCTGGCATCTGCTTTCGCTGTTTGGAAGTGAAACTTCAGGAAGGGAATCTCAGAAACCTGAGAATCAGAATATGATTTTTATGCTTTAAGTAGAAAACAAAATCCTCCCTGAAAGACAATAGTTTGAGTCTCACTCATTAAACTCATGCACAAACACAGTGCCTGTTACAGTGTTTTTCACTTGTTCAGTCATTACTTGCATCATTAATGTTCTCTCACGTCTGAAGTTAAATTACTTGTTCATGCTTTTGATGCACCATTTGATGGTTACTAAGCCTTATCTTGCTGTAGCACCCCTCATCTTAGGTCTTGCCTGCTCCCAAGTACCATGGATGCCATGGGTATGATTCAGTTGCCCGGCTCTTCTGTCCATTTCCTATGAGGAATCATCTCCTGCTTTCTAACTCAGTCACTACCTACCTTTCCACAGCTTTTTTTCCTCCACCAGTTCAACTCCTCTTCTTGCTTCTCCATGAGCAGTGTCCCATTCCCTTCTCTATGGCAGTGTTTCACGGTGCTCCTCGTTATTCCCCCGTCTTGCTGACTTAATTTCCCAGGCACACAACCTAACCAGGTGACATTCCTGTCAGTGGCCATTCTCTGCATCCCTTAAATTTCTGAGAACTACAGAGTAATGAAAGACAGATATCTAATGTTTTCTGGTGGCTTTTGCAGTAGAGAAGCCAGTCCTTCAAGACTGTATAGAGCTAAAGCCAGTGTGATCAAGTACAACACAGCAGTGTATCAAAGTACAGTAGAATTTCTAAAATGTTCTTTCTTCTTTGCCACAATATGGGGAAAGAGTATGACCTTACATTTGTTTGGATTTTTCCTTAATTGTAGTTGCCTAAGGATTCTGCTGTAAACTTGTCAAGCATCACTTAACTAGCATAAAAGAGTATGACTTCCTTAAGCTGAATTAATTTTCACGTTACATGAAGTGCTACTTTAAAGCATTACCTGTAACTATATTTCTCCAGATTCACTAATTCAAAACAAGTAGAGGTATTTCTATAGACTTCCAGTTTACTATCTACATTTAATATAATTGAAGTGTTCCTTTGTTTCTACAGCTGTGGAATCGCCACTTTCTTTGTGCCTCTCAATGCTGTGGTAACAAAGACACTAATTAGAGCCCAATGTTGCAAATTTACAGGATGCTTCTATGCAGACCTATGAGAATGAAGGCTTTGCTGTGATAATGTACAAGCTATGTTATAATACATTTAAATATAATGTCATTTAGTAGCCAAGAATTACCATGACTGAACAATAATTTGGTATTCCTGTAGCTGGTCTCAAGAGTTCATAGACTTCTCTACTT
Organism: Burhinus oedicnemus; assembly: GCA_008921705.1. Taxonomy (NCBI): domain Eukaryota; kingdom Metazoa; phylum Chordata; class Aves; order Charadriiformes; family Burhinidae; genus Burhinus; species Burhinus oedicnemus. Next base: position 1,383,495 of record VFFE01007679.1, read on the forward strand.
CCTTTACTTTGCCTCTGGAAAAGAGTGGAATACATGCTTAAGTCTCTCCGTATTCCACAAATGTTTAAAGCCAATAACATATTGTATTAATAATGACTGTGAGTGCATTGCTAAAATAGGGAGGATTTTCTGAAACAATATGAAAAGGTTGTAATTTTTAAACATTCGGCACTTTACTCCTGTTTCTGAAGCAAAGAGCATCAATTTGTTTGCCTTACAGAGAGAAGTTCTTGAATGAAATGTGTTAACACTGTACCATTTATTTTACTCCTTTTCCCCATGCCTTCGGTGTGTCACTGTTGTCTGAAACAGCACACCTTAGTCCACAAGTGTCTGCCAAATGGTTGAAATCACCACCTGTCCACAGGGTGGAGCTTACAGCTGAGAAAGCTGATTATCACCAGAAGTATTTTCATTACGTTAGGTATAGATATTCTGCAGAGCTCGAAAGATGCAGCATTACTAAAACCAAAACAAGATAGAAAGTTATTGGTGGTGGCGGTGGTAGTACTATTTAGCTAGCATGTCTGAAGTGTTCCTGGTGCAAATTAGCAAAACCAAAGCAGGCAATGTTGAACTCTGGATTCAAAGAGCAATTAAGCATTTATGAATTTTTTCCTTTTGTGTTTACTACAGTCTCTAGGATATTAACAGCATAAAAGAAAAAGAAACACTTTAATTTTTCTCAGCAAAGAACTTTGTTAACCTATTCTATTCAGAAAAAACACTGGAATAAGTGGCTAGATTTTTACAGCCCAATCCGAAGACTAGTTAGACATCACAAATCCATCAAATATACCAGAGTTTGGTTTTCCACTGCTAATGAGGCAGTCTAGTAAATGCGGGAGGATTGGGTTTTTTTGATAATGTAGGATGATATTTAATTAGTTTTGGCATTGAAAGAACATGTTCTTTCTTGTGCATGGATGAGCCTTTGTTTTGAAGCATAGCCTCTAATTTTATTTTTTCTCATGTCAAACTAATCCTGTTAAACCTTTGCGGCTTAATCAGATAAAAAACTAAAGTGAGATTCTTACTGGTATTGACACAGCTTACTGTTTTCCAAAAATATAAAGAATTTCCTGATTTTTCTGAAGTATTTCAAGAATAATTTAGTTTATTTCTGTGACCTACATTGTACAGGCATAAATTGACCCAAAAGATTCATTAGGGCAAAACAATACTCCCCCATTACAGCAACTTCCCTGTAACTCCAAAGCCCTTATGTACCTCTCTATCTAGTATAAGCTGGAGAAAAACAGATGAGATTTGTTGTTTGCCCTAGAGGACTCTGTAGTGATGCATTTAGCTAGTCGTTTGGTTGCACAGCAAAAAGTTAGCTGCTCATGCGTGTTGATCACATCCTACCTTAGCAATGCCTGGGAATTTTGCTAACAAAGGTCATGTGGTTTTCAAAAGCTCCCACATGGCTGAGCCAGTTTGTCTCTGTGCATGTCACTTCAAAGCCAGGATCCATCTTTGAGTCCTCATTCACTTCAGCCATAAAAATATCTTTTAAATACTTTTAGGAAGACTTTTTTTTCTAGTGGGAATTGCTATTTCTATGCACTCTAGGTTTTGTTTCTTTGCACCCAGACACACACAAGACTTTATTTTCAGATTCTACTCCAGAAAATGCCATCATAAATGATATTTTTAAGGTATGAACCATGAAAAACAAGGAACTGGAACAGAAACACACATGGCATGTGACACACTGCTTCTGTTATCATCCCTACTACACATTCTATTTTTATATCTCCTTTTTAGTTAGATATGCAGTTGTACTATACGAGAACACTTTTGCTTTTTTTTCTAAAATTGATGTTGCAGAATAGATGTGTGACCTGCAGTAGTGATCAGAATATTTTAGGTAAAGTAGCCTTATTTAAGCTCTTGCTATTTCATTTTGTGTATTTAGGCTTTTTTATGTCTTCTGCCAGGCTTTTACAAGTAATTGGATTATGAATTTCAATCCTATGCATGCACATTTAATTTCCTGGGTTTAGTTTTTCTTTTTTTTCCCTTTCTGTCTCCTTTGTGAAAGCTGGCTGATCCTCTGTTTAGATCTCCATTTTCAGCCTCCCAGGAGAATGAAGTAAAATCATTCGGTAATAATGTTGAAGTATACATCACTAACGAAATGTCGTTTATGCAGTTCATGCTTCACAATATAAAAAGCTTGAGCCTAAGGCACAGAGACCTAGTTTTGTTTTGGTATGGTTAATTATAAAACTTGTCAGCTGTAGCGGCACTGTGATGTCTGACAGTGAAATGAGCCACCATTGCTCTTACATTTTGGAAAATGTGTTTTGGTTATATAAATGAGGATAAATTAAAAACTGAAGAACTTGTGTAACTGAAAAAAATACTTTGCCTCTTTGTCTGGAAAGACTTCAGTAGATTGTATCTATCTGGTTAAGCAACATACTGTGATTGCATATTAACACGTGCAGTTTGGCTTAGTGTTGCAAAGACAACAGAAAGCCATTTTTACATTCCAGCCAGTGCTGATATATGTATTTTAATTCCCATTACTGAAATTACAGAATTACAAAACATGGAGTTTCCTGGTATAAATTCAGCTATGGTTCAGAAAAAAAAGTCAGTCATTGCCAACAAAAGACTCTTCAAGAAACAGGGATCATTTCTTGTCCCACACCTAGAAAAAGCCTAGGAAAACAGATGTGCCTTGCAGCTTTCTAGGATGGTAATCCAAGTTGGACTCTAGCAAACAGAAATTGGAGTCTGAGTGCCACAGTGAAGACACGTTGCTAGCAGCTGCCTCATTGACATTGTAAAACCAAGATGTCACATTCCAGTACAAGCATCTCAGATAGACTCAGCTGCCACAGTGTCACGTGAAGGAGGGGAGAATCTAATGATCAAACTTTAAAGGCTTTATACAAAAGGTCAAAAAGACCAAGTCTGCAACACTTGCAGATCACTGCTCATGCTAACACTATTTGCACCGTTTCTCCCTGATTTTACATTTACCATTTCAAAACAACATTTCTCCAAAAGGTCAATGAAGAAAGTAGTTTTCCACATGAATCTTATTCTGTTACTTCTCTCTTTTCACAGTAATTCAAACCTTAGATGTGCTCTGAACAGCAGCATAATGTTGTTATGTGCAAAAGCAGCAGAAGCGAGTTGGGGATTTTGTCAGCAAGATCAGAAAAGAAAGACCAGGGGAGTAGATTCATGGTTTCCATAGTCCAGGGGACAATATATGAATATCAGGAACAGTCTCTGACGTGCCTGATAACGACCAAAAACCTATGCAGAAATAAGCTCCCGCATACTTTTTTCTTTGTGATCCCTTACGTCAGTCGGCTGTTTTAACCTCTCTCATTATCTTGCAGGCCGATGACATAATCACTGCTGACTTTTGTTTGCTGTTTCTTGTTACTTTTGTCACCCATAATTTTATCGGTATGCCTGGTTCTGCATCCTCATGTCATCATGGATTCTCCAACTCCGGTCATCTAGTGTGTCTCCTTCATTTTGCTCTTTGAACTTATACTTTAACATTATTCATGACTATCAGATCCTCCCACTCATTCACTTGCACGTAGATATGCAATACTATCAGGACCTAGGCTCTTTAATGTAATATGATTAAATCTACATATTTAATGGCAGAGTTTTTAAGTCATTCACGAGAAATGTCTAATAAGACAGAGTTAGGTGGCTGTAAGTTCAAGCAGCATGAATGCTAGTGTATTTTCCATGTCTCCTAAGCAATGACAGGTAGATGCTAGATACTTCATTGTAGCTGAGCATAGCAAATTACTGTGGCTTGAACAGCTTACGGCAAAAGTTTTCACTTATGAAATGATGCTGTTTTCAGGGTACTGATTTAATTCAAAGTTCAAATAAATGGAGTATGCTGTCCAGGTTTTAATATAAAAGATCTTTCCTGAGAAATTTCAGAAGACTTATTTATTGTGAATATTTCAGGTTCTTCATGAAAAAAACCTGTGTATAGTAAGTAGTAAATAAGCTACATTGTCAAGAGCAATAGATTACGAGTGCGTAAGTCAAAATTTTATTAGAACATTTCAGTTTCAAGGTGGTGGTTTTTTTTCAATAGCATCAAAACAATAAAATTATTGCATGAGTTTGCCTGCCCTGTTCTAATAACAGACTTGAAATAGTAGAAACCTAGTACTTCGGGTAACAAGCATCAGCACACCGCAGGTTACATAGTGATAGCCTTGCCATGACTCTCAATGCTAATCTATGATGTATAATCGTTTGCCAAGCTGCCAACACTCATTTAAGCCAAACTGAACCAAAGTCATTTGAGGATTTTTTAATTTTTTTTCATTTTACTGCCTAAAGTCTTGGTGCTTCAAATAAAAAAATTAGTTTGTACAGTTATAAATACATTTTTCCATGAGGAGAGAAATGCCGCTTGTTGTAAGGATGACAGTGTCCCCACCCCCCCACCCCCTGCCTTTCTGGTCCCATTTCTTTCCCATTACTCGGGGGGAAAATGAATTCTCTGTGTGTTTAGAAAAAAATTGTTTTAATTTAACATGGAAGGAAAATTGGGTTTACAATAGGAATCCACAGAGATTATGAGGGAACTGTGCCCTGACAGTGCACTTTCTATTTGGAAGAAATCTTTGCCTGTAACTAAAGGGAGAGATTAAAGAAGAGCATAATTAATGTTAGCATCTTCCATGCTAACACATAGAATTACGATGCTCACACTGTGCACTTGTCATAATGTAAAAGTGACCTTTACAGCTCACTCAGCATGTTGGCTAACATTTTGTGTATCACCGAGCTGCCTAGGAAACCATATTTTGCTCTTACCATAGTCCCACAAAAGCAGCTTGTGACAATACATATGTATTCTGCCTTTTTTTTTTCTTTTTTTTTTTCTCCTTGGCTACCAGTTTTACAGAAATCTTTCTGCTATATTCATATGTATCTGTGTTGGGTTTTTTTAAGTGCCTTGCTACATGGGAGTCCTTCCTTGCATCTCAAACAGTGGATCTTCATGTGGAAGAAGATTCTGAAGACAGGCCTTGAGTAATATCCCTGCTCGATCTCTGCCTTTTCCATGCAGTTTCTCCCAACCAAAGAAGTGCTTTATACAAGATCAGATACATTATTAAATTTAACTGTTAAAAATCAGTGAAATGCAGGAAACCAGCTTATTGAAAACTCAGGTATTCTAGTCCTGAAATACATTTTGGAACATGCTATATATTGCTTTATATTGCTTAGCTGTGATTTTACATATTTTTATGCAAGTGTTTGCATACAATTGTTTTCATAAATATTGCATAATTTGGATATAAAGTATTTTAAATATGTAAAAATAGCTCAATTTTAATAAAAAGTTTAATAAGGAAAGCTTGTCTTCATTCTGTGTCCTAGTCTTTAAGAAGTATTTTGGTATTTCAGCGTGCTTGTTATATTCTCTTGGAAAATTACCTAGCGTAGTCTTCAAGGAGCTCTTTAGGGTTATTTTAATAGATTGTGCTAGTCACCCGATGGCAACATGGTGCGGAAAGATGCTGAACATGTTCTGTGAGATTAATGCTGCTTTAAAGTACTGTTAATTCAGTTTTCAATTTGCAGTACTTATGTGTCTATTAAACATCTTCAATTTGACGTTTTTTAAAGGATAAAGAAGAACTGACAGGTCATGAAACAGACTTTCTACAATGATACAATGTGAGTCGCAGCACTGATCCTGCCAACACAAGAGCTTCCGTTTGGAGTTTGCAGGGTCAAACCTTTACTCCCATGGCTGACCTTCCTGTAATCCTTAACGTCCTCCCGCTTTGGATAGCCAGCGTGGCAGAGAAAGGGATAAGAAAGGAAAAGAGTTTTGCATTAAAATTATTAGCTGATTCACTCATGCAATATGCATTAAAGTGTTCCAGTCATTGAATTATTCCACCCAAAAGGTCTGTCAGTCTGCACTTGTAATTCCTGCAGTTGTTCTCCCTGGTAGTTACGGTCTGAGCAAGTCTGAATATGGAAAGAATGAGGTGCGGGAATCAGGGACAGCCTAACCGCGGCTCTGGCCTTGCAGAACAGCAGGGCTTCAGCTGTCACCTTCACCTTTTGTGGTGGTATTCTGTGAGCTGGCTCGTGTCTGTCACCTCATGGCTGCGGGGGCGGGGGGGGTCAGTTCCTGAGCACAGGGCTGTACTTGGGTGGCTGGGGACCTGTCCAAGCTGGACAAGTCATTTTGTGGCTTTGATCCTAGAAAATTTAGATTGCGAGACCTGGAATACCAGCACAGCTTTTTCAGCAACGCAAAGACGACTGCTGTCATGCTGCTGTCGTGAAGTATTAATGAAAGCTCAGCTCTTTTTTTTTTTTTTTTAAGCTATAAAATAGCAGTTAAGATGCTTCTTAAATTCCGCAGGAAGCATGCATCTCTCCCAGCGTGGGCAACTCACAGGTGAGAGGCGAGTGAGTCCGTGTGAGGAGGAAGGCAGTGCAGTGCTGAAGGTCTGTGCCGCACAGTGTCGTGTCCAGCGGTGCTGGCAGCGGATGCTCGCAGGAGGCATGGAAGAGCAACGTGGCTGGACTCTACTCTTTTCCCATTCTATCCTTTCCGGTGATTTTTTTTTTTTTTAACATCAGAGCTTCTGTCAATGTGCTTAATAGCCCTTAGTGCCTTTTCCTCTGCTTTATTTTCTTCTTTTCCATCTAAACTTTTAGGATTTACCATGCTGAATATCAATGGATTCCACAATTTAATTTGCAGGAAAGATCAATTCATTTTGTGATTTCCTAAACCAGCTACCCAAGAATTTCAGGTAGTGCCCTCTGCCTCTTAAATTGTGAGAAGAGATGAACAATTGTTTCCTATTTGTCTTCCCTGTGCCTCTCAAGAATTTACAAACCTCTAGTGTGTCTTCCAAGCGCTGCCTCTTTTCCCAGAGGAAAAGCTGTAGCTTAATATCAACTTGTACAAAAGGCATTTCACATCTGTGCTCATCGTTGTTGCTTTTCTCTATATTTTCTAGTTCTTCTGCAACCGGTGTTCAAAATGCAGCCACACCAGAAATGTACATGTTGCAATAATTATGCTTTGATTTTTTTCATCATTCTTTCCTACTAATTCCAAATTTATTTTTTGAAGTACCACTGAATGCTGATCTGCCATTCCATAGAACTGTCCACTAATATTAAGAGCTATTCTGAAGGTTACTGAATAATTTAATTTCTATCAGTGTGTATATATAGAAGTGGCTTTTCCCCAGTGAGCATTAATTTGCATTTATTAATACTCAATTTTGTCTGCTGTTTTTAGCTCCTAATCTCTCAGTAGTGTGTGGTCCTATAAACAGGATTCCAACAAGATAGGCAGCATATCTGTATACCAGATAAGTGGAAATTCAAGAAATTGAGCTTGAACAGGCTTACCTGGAAGGATACGCGCGACTCTAATTTAGGCTTCTCTAAGAAAAGGTATAGTCTGGTTAGCTGAGATGAGGAATGCCAATGTGCGTTGCATTGATTTCACCAGTATGTTCTGCCAAAGCAGAAAGCTGCTCTCTGAGGCATTTGGAAATCAGAAGCACCATCAGAGATTTTGCATTTTGTTAAAAATATGGGCTGCGATTCATTACGTTCATGATTTATTTTTTATTTCTTTTCCTCTTTAGCTAGGCCATAACTTATGGGGGGAAAGACTTTAGTGATTAGTTATATGGAGGCCATGTTGTTATTTTTCTGATTTTCTAGTGGCAGTATCGTAATGCAAAACCAAGGTCTGTTGTTAAGTACAATCAAACATTGTCCTTTTTGTGCCGTGCAAATACTTCTGAAACTTATAATTTTAGAAAATCTATTGTGTATTTAGACCTATTTCCAAAGATTTTTATTTTTATGGAGTCTCACATTCCTTAGGCTAATGCTTAGAAAGTGCTTAAACTATTTGATTACTCAAAATCAATCTGTCTATACTTACTGGATTTTCTTTCTGCTGTTTTCAGATAGCTTTGTACAGCTTGTTAGAGCCCAACCACTTTAAATAACTCCTGAAGTGCCAGAAGTCTGACTTTCAGGTACCTATAGCTAAGAGCTTCTGTCTGGAGGTCTCTACTTCCTTCTACAGATTTGCAGACTGAAATTAATTAAACACTTAACAGGCAAATCTGAGCTTCAAGAAAAGAAACCAGTGTAAAACTGGTGTGATGTTTTAGTGTGTCTGTCTGCAGAGAGCATGAAACAACAGCTCTGAGTGGTAGAAAGTTTCCCATCCCATTCTCTGTGGGTTTTTGTTCTCAAATTCATGTGAGATCACTTGAAAAACATTAGTGTTTTAAGGTAAAATAGAAAATTCAAACTGTACCTGCAGTTTCCTAGCTAGATAATCAACCACGTGTAGAATACAGAACGGGCACAGCTTATCAGCTTCCTCAGGCAGCCAGAGACAATGTGACCGAGTGTGTTTTCTTGGCCCAACAACTCCATTTTTTGCAGTGATGCCTCTTCTGCCCAGCACCAGAGACAGGACCATTGGCAGGTAGTCAGGTGTTACTGGTCAAATACCATCAAAATGCCCATTATAGCATTCTGAATTTATGTACAGTTATACTTGGGAAGCACAGGTCACATAAATACTTAAAGAAAAGAGACCTCCTTTTGCTCAGAGTTCAGTGTGCGAACCCCAGCTCCTGGCTAACCACAACCAGCTTCCCCAGAGAGTGCCGTGATTGCACAGTTTGTGGGGCTGCAAGGTTTAGTCATCGTGGTCCGTGTCTTGACCATAAAGAGGAAAACAATTCCAAGACAGAAGAAAAGGTCATCTGTTGAGAACATGCTGCCTCTTTACATGTTAGTGGTTCATACCTAGGGCCTGTAAACAATGCATTTCTCTCTCTTGTTAGACTGAAAACACATACAAAGACAAGAACAAAAAGCTTCTCAGCTAGCTAACAGGGGAGCTGCCACTAGTGCAAATTGCCGGTAATAAAGGTAAAACAGGGATGGCTTGTATGGGTAAGACACCAGTGGCTCTAAGCGCTGAATGATTTTAAAAGGTTGCTTGGTGCAGACTCCATCTCTTGACAAGCTCCAAGTGATCTGTGGCAAGACGCATGTCCAGAGAAAAAGGAAATAAATATGGACATAAAAAAAGAGCTGCTGGCGCCTGCTGCTGTCAGCCTGCACCCAAAATAGTGACTTTTCAAAAAAATTTGGGCTTTATATATTTAAATGCATTCATTTGCCTGATTGCTATGGACAGGATATCACTGATAGCATCACTAAAATAAGGATAATGCTGGCATAAATTAATCATGAAACCAACCTTCCAGCAGGAGCTTTGCAGGCCAGGAGGAATATCAAGCGGTTTTCTTTCATATGCCCAACTCACGCTTTAATATTACATATCAGCATTGCCCACTATATTGCACAAACAGTCCCTTGCAGCTTAGCGAAGAATGGACAAGGGCAGAGGTGCATGTAATAGGCTCCTCTGATATGTTTTAAGTTTACTCAAAGAAATGTCTAAATAAACCTTTTCTGACAAATGGAGAAGCTCCTGCCTGATAGCTGGCGGGGCTGACTCGAGTGACTGGAGGATCAAATTGTACAGCCTTAGCAGAAAGCACCCGGACAGCAAAAGGTTCAGCTTTGAAGCCTTTACTGTAAGACCCAATTATGAACTGTTGATTGGCTTTCTGTTGCTTTGATGCTAGCCCTGCCATCATTGTGGAGAGCAAAAAACCTTATCTACGCAATCCCACAGAGGCAAATCAGTGAATACAGCGTGATTAAAAGAAATGTTGGCCAACAGACTGAACCTCAAACTCCTTCAAGAAACCTACTGTGCTGCTTTTCCAAGCTGCAGCAACGTTTGGGCGCAGCCCCGCTGTTGGCAGTGGCTCAGCCTCGCTGGGAGGGACAGAGAGGCGACAGCTCATCCGAACCTGCAAGGGACGGCCACAAACTTTCAGTGGATTCGGGAGGTTTTGGGGACCTGAAAAGTGAAGGTACATCCTGTTTTAGGTCAGATACACAATTAAAGAAGCGCAGAACTGTAAAAGGGTGTCCTTGTTTAAAATATAATCAGAAAAATGATCAAAACCCATTGTATTAGTTTTCCTACAGGCAAAAAGCAATACTTTGAGGTTTAAAGTTTTTGATCTAGGCTGTGACATGACACTGAGTTTTCATCAGGAATAATTCCTTTGATAATTGTGTTGCTTAGAAGGTTAGTTAAGGAATAAGCATTATTATGTCTGCATTAATAATTAACCACGAGTTGCCAGTAAGCCATTAACTGTCAAAGCCAAACTGAGAAAATTCCTTGGAATCAAGGCAAGGTTGATTACGTAGTGTGGGGAAGATTCACTGTTCTTTAAGTAATTGTTACAACACTATGTCAGCTTAAAGAGCAACTGAATTGCCTTTTTGAATTAACTTCTTTAATCAAAAAATAAGTGGTTGCAATGTTATAATGTGACTTATTTTGTTTTACAAGAGTAAAGCATCTCACCAGATTCTTTTGCAACTGAAAAGAAATGAGATGTTTATTTTTTTATTTGTATTCTGGAATTGTGTTAATTTAAATAATAAATTAAGCTTTCACCAGGAGGAAAAAAAATAGGATGTAAAATGAAAGCTGAGCAAGAAGCGCCTCACTACTAAGCGGAGAACCGTTTTTTCACTCGGGTGCTGCATTATTTGGCTGTTGAGTTCCAAGACAAAGCCAGAGTTGCCCTGAACATCTGCACCTCCTGCCCAGGAGCCCGTAAGAATTGCTTGGGTCTCACAAAGCTGGTACTGAGCCCCTACGGCTGGCAGGGACGACCTAAAAGAGCAGCAGCTCATTGAAGTTTCAGAATCACTAATGCTTTTTTCATCTCTTTTTTACTGCTTCATACTTGAATATACATGGCACAAGAGTCCAAACTTTCTATCTAATAAAAGCAAAAGAGGGAAGTTTATGAGGGTCCCTTTCAACCTAAAAAGGATTCTATGAGTCTATGAAATAAAGTGAAAATTGAGAGGAATTCTATGAAGAGAAAAACTATTACAGGAATTCAGTACATCCTCTCCTACTTTTGTTGACCAGCAATACCTTTTGCAATAAACAAAAAAACCTGGCAGATACTCTGCTGACATAAAAGTCAAGCTAAAGCAAGGTTAGGGAAATATTTGCAATTGGGTTTGAGAGAAAATAGCTAAGTGAGAATAACTCTTTGGAGACTATGTGTTCATTTACTGACAGGACAGTACAAATTTTGTAAGCAAATGAATTGTGACAGCTTAATATAGTAAAGTAAGTTGTTCAATATTTATTGGTGCCTTCCAGCATGTTGCTTTCTTCCTGTGATTGCACATATTTTGTTACCATCTCATTGTGGGGAAGAAAAATAAGTGCAAAATATACAAGGAGAGGCACAAAAGCAGAAAAAGCAACTAATTTATAATCTTCTGTGATGATGATGGCACACTGTGGCACACAATTGTTAAAAGAATTTTAAAATATTATACAAATGCAGTTGTGCCTCAGTTTGTCACATACGGGTGCCGCAAATGAAGAAATACACTTCTGCTGAAGACTGAACCTAGAACTTTTTTTTTATATTAGCCTTTTCTTCATTTCCGTGTTTTTCCTGAAGCAGAGAGACTCTCAGTACAGACCAGCATCAGCCCTATCCAGAATATCCAATACAGAAAGGCAGTACTGGGTCAAGCCAGCAAGTCTTTGCCAGCTTCTTTTAACCAAGGTAAAAAAAGCCCTGGCTAAAATGCAGAGGCGCCAATAGAAGCCATTCCCCGATTTATTTATTTTTTTCCCCTTTCTGTAAGAGCTGCAAAGCCACCTCCTACAGGTCCCAGACTGGTTCCTGCTCACCTGCTGAGCACCTCACCCAGGTTTAATAAGGGCTTTTAGGACAAGGTACGCAGTCCCCTGACGGAGGGGCTGGCAAAGAGCAGGGCACGGAGGGCTGGGAGCCTGACACGCGCTGGGGAAAGGCAGCCCCGGTTCTCTTAGCCACGGTGCTGCCGCGGTGCTGAGAGATGCTGAGGAGCAAAAGGAGCTACTGTACTTTGTTGCGTTACTCAAAAAAGCTTCTGGGAGTGGTACAAAGATAACTGTCATCTGTCACTTGGATTGCAGTCTATACATAGATTTCAGAATACAGGAGGTCAAAAAATAGCACGGAAGGAAAAAAATACCTTGGATACAATTAGGATATTTGCTTTCATGATTTAAATTATATTTAGCTTAGTTTTTAACCCTTACCTCAAAATGTTCCTGCTCCTACTTGATATGGCTTGCTACCTACACCGGATGTGTGCTGCGCCTGAAGTTTGTGAGGGTTGCCATGGGAATTCTGGCTTCACCGCTCAGAAAGTCATTGTCTGCAACTCGACAAAGCTGATCAACGTTATTGCTATATATGTTCATTTGTTCTCAGAAGCATTTGTCTTATGGATGATCTTTATGGAAAACAATATTATTTCAGATCTGCTTTTTAATATGTCATCTCATTTATCAAAAGTATTTATTCAGAACAAATAAACTGCAAGGCTGTCAAGATTTTCCTTGGGAGTCCCTCTCCAATAACACAGATCCAGATGTTAGCTTGTTCTAATTCATTATTTGTGGCACAGCGATTTTATAGCAAGGATGTAGGAACACGTGTGTAACTCCATGAAACGGCCAGCGCAGTGTCACATGGCACGGCCGTGTGCCCATAAAGCTGGCAGCTGACATTAGCGTGCGGAGAGCTGCTCAGTGCAAGGAACACTTCAGTATTAATTTTAGTTTTTCAAAAATCTGAGAGCAGTTCAGAGCAGAATTGAGTTCCCTGCGTAACTGTAACCATGCAAATGTATTTATATGGTGCTTCTTGTTTTTTCGTCTGTTCATTCATTCTGGGATACGTGAATATTGCCGATGTGATCGCTGACCACCCCATCATTATGCTGTGATCCAGAATCCATGGAAATGAATGAAAAGACCAAAGACTGTGTTCAGCTCTTCTAATACAATGTCTCCTAATTAAGCAACATTCCAATTTTAAACACTATTTGGGGAAAATTTCCTCATTAAAAAGAAACTGGAGTAGAAAAATATAATCGATATCTTGACTTTACTTTTATATTTGGTAGTGACCACAGGGTTTCTGCCATTTGTTTCTAAAAGGCTGGGGGTTGATTTTTTTGGGGGGGGGCGGGGGGCATTTTCCATTGTCTGAACTTAAGCATCTCAGCTGTTATCCAGCAGCAGCAACATGTGTTTAGAGAGGAAGCAATAAAGCCTTAATTATAGGGCAGTGTAACAGCTACAAATGCATATTCTACTGCTACACGTTCTTCAGAAGGATGTAATCAATTCACACTGTTTTTGAATGATGTTTCATATTGTGATCTTGTAATCAGAGCTAAAAATAGCCAGTTTATAAAGAAAGCTAAATCTCTATAATTGGGAGAGCTTTTCTTTTTTCCAAATTAACCCTAAAAGAAAAGTGGGAGGATGGAGATACAGCAGCTTTGATTTTGAACCCCCTACTGAAGTAAAAGAATGCTAATAATTTGAAAGTTGGTTTTGTTTTGTTTTTTGAAGAAAAATGTACAGCCATTAAATAACATACACAACAGTTAAACATGGTGTGTCAGTGATGAACTTAAAATGGTGTTGCTGTAATGCCAAATCACTATTAATTAGTTCAGATAGTGAACAGTGACACATTGTTTTGGATTTCAGTAAGAAAACAAGAAAACAGACTTGACAGAATTCAGCATTTTCAGATTTTTTTTGTACCATATCCTTTAACAAGTGGCCAGTGGCTTCTGTTGCAGACCATGATGGTGAGGTCCTGTTGAAAGCTCAAATGTCTTGTGAATTGAATTGTAATCTTGGGTTTTAAACATGCCACCAACTGAGGCTGATAATGTACCATCCAGGAAAAAACTAAACTGATGTTTCATTACAGCAGATTTGGAGAACGGCTGCAAAGTCCTTGCCATGGAGATGGATCTATAGTGTATCCGGAGCATATTTCATCCTTTGGGGTTAACTTTGAAGAAGCTGGGATTGATGGATAAATCACAGTTATAACAGCTCTATTCCAGTATCTGTAGCTTTGAACTATGGTGTCATGAGAAAGAAGGACCTAATATGAATGCAAGGTAATCAATGTGGCTTACTGAAAAAAGCAAATTTTAGATGATCCTGTGGCTGAGTAAAGGCGAAGGGAGTTACACCAGCTCTCTGCTTGGCCCTCTTGCAGAGACATGGCCACTGAACACAGGGGCTGAACGTTGCTGAAGGTGGAACAGCTCTACCCATGAGCCAAAGTGGTGTGAAGATGCCACTGAATCAACTTTCAGTTGCTGAGGCATACCTCAGTTTTGGACTGTAGTCCTTCTCTCCATTGCCACTTGCCAGCAAAATCCAGCACGGCTGTCAAAAGGTGATTAACAAGCTTAGAGTTTCCATGTTTGCTGCATGCGAGTGTCATTTTGTGTAGTAAGAGCTTCTCATCTGGGTCTCCCATATCACAAAACGTCAGATGAGGATCCCTGTCTGTCTTATTTATCATTTCTTTGCAAGGACAAGTTCATAAGTATGTTAATGATTAGTGAAAAAAGGTATGTCTGTTTGGGGAATATTACGTCTTTTTACAGTATAAATGATTGTTCTCAACTGAATAGAACCAAAAGTATTAGAATAAACTATAAACTGCTTTTGCCTAACCTCCTGAAGTTGCTTAGGACACAGTGATATCCCCACCCTGTGGCAGAGGGCAAGAAAAGCTTCTCACTTCTCTAAGTCTTCGACAAAATACACATAGTAGGAGGGAGAAAGGCTGTCGAGTCTCTTGGCCTTTTCTGTTTCTTAAGTTTTATCATGTACTTCTGCAGCATATGGGTATAACTAATTACATTTTCTGAGCAGATGTGCAAAAGATGGATTGATATGCCAAGGCTGGTAAATGTCCAATGAGGAGGAGACTGGTGTGCCCATGACAGATTTTGTAAATGAGACATTTACGGAAATGGCGAACGTAAAAGATTTCATTTTAATATGTTATTTCTGAGGTTAAAAGAAGCCCAAGTCCATTGTCAATGGGGAAAAAATGTGTAATGTGTCTCCGTTTCCACTTTTTAAAAAAATTAGTTTTTTCAAAATCTGTTTGGAATATGTTGGGGTTTTTTAAACTTGTTTCCTCTCTTCTCTCCTATTTTCTACTTACTGTTGAAAAGGAAGGTAAACAGGAAAGGATCTGGAAGCAAAAAAAAAGGTTACTCCCTCTCTTGCACAAAAATAAGATTAAAAAAACCATTAATTTTTCAAATGTTAAAATGAAGAGTCAACTGGTAAGACTAGTGACAATCTGTACACACTACACCTGAGCAAAACAGCAAACAAGGAATTAATGACGTTGTCACTTGATGTGGTATGTCAGAGCGGATTTGACTGACCCCTCACGTGTGCTTAATGGCACAGCAGATAATGCTGCTGAATGTGCCTACCTAAAGCACAACAGAAGCCTTATGGATTCTGTCCTTAAAAATTATACAGCCCTATTGTCCTAATTCAATGTTAAGCTGGTGGTCACTTTGCAAAACAAAAGCAACACATTATTTGATAGTCAAAATGGTATTTTTCCCCAAGTGTTACTGCCCTTTTGTAAACCAGTACTTCTGATCGTGTTATTCCCTTTAGCCAGATCTAGGTATATTCCCACCTGGCTAACTCCAGAGGGTCTTATTTCATTTTCTTTGCTTTGTTTTTAAAAAGAGCTGAAGGAAGTTTGAGAAGTTCGCATATTCTTTGTAGAGACAAAGAACTAAAGAGGAAGAGTATTTTGCCTCTCAAAGTGATGAGTAGTTGTCATCCTTTTTATTTTCTCCCATTAGTATCTTCATTATTATTCACATATCTCAAATCTGTGTATTCACCTTCTCCAATTTTCAGGTGCTTTTCCTTCATAGTTAACTTCTTAAAATTAAAATCCTTCATTTCCCGCCAACACCATGTAATATTTATTACATTAGTGCTAAAGCTGCATGAATAATTTATCAACTATTTTGCCTCTTTTCCTATTCAAGTATGGCCCATAATGATTTACTTGAAATATTCATTATTTGAAATGTGTTGCTGAATAATTTTTGCAAATAATTCTTGGTCTGTGTATTGTTCAGAGGTGCAACCAAAAACCAAAGTGGCAATGATTCAACACTTCCATCCAAATGTCCCCTGATGGAAGCTCTTCTTCTGATCCACTGTTTGGTGCACCTGCTGAAAATGTCCCCACTTGAAACTGGCTTCCTGAAAATACTCCTCAATGTTCACTTAAAAGTTCTGATATAGAAAAAAAATGCCCACCAAACAAGTGCATATTTTTAGACTACTAGGAAAGGAAGGACATGAGAGTCAGTGGTCGAAACAAACTCATTCGGCAGTGAGAGTGCTATCTACAGGGAGCGTGCTCCTTGTTCCACTGGCCGATGGGCTGCCCACGCTGTCTTCACTCAGTCACTCCCTTCGCTCCTCAGCACCATCAAGCAGCATAGGTTACCCCAAGCGACAAGCCCCTTAAAAGTGAAATGTTGTATACATGATTTACATAGCCAGCCTTCAGGAAACCTGAAAGAGAGAACACTGATACTAAGAGCAACGACAGTGCTGGGGAGTTTCCCTTTCCGCATCGATGCTGGCAGCAGCAAGAGGTCAGCATCCATCCTGGAGTGGAGGGATGAAAACAAGGGGCTTTGCTTATATTCAGCCACGTATTTTTCAGCCACCAGTGGCAGTCAGGATGTGCGTACTGTGTTTACATGGATGAGGGAATGCCACACTTCGGGGAGTGAGGGGCTGAGCTTTCACGAGTCTAAAACCTGGTGGGATCAGCAGGTCCTGTGCCCAGATCCCCACCTGCCAGCAGCTGGGTCTGCAGTCACTGTCTGCTCTCATCAGGGGAACAGCCATTTCCCAGCGAGCGTCGCAGACTATAAATCCCTCTGTTAATGAGATTATCAAGGGAAGATCCTTGGACAAACCCGTACCTTGTATCCCCAGCTTCCAGCTCGTTTCTGCACCTTATTAACAGGTGGCAGTACTTTCTTGGCTAATTTGGCTTCTTTGGCGAGAAAATTGGTGCCATAAATAAATAGTGACAACAAATTTTAGTAGAAACATGGTGATTTTTTCCAGGCATTTCTGTAAGCATCTGTGTAAATACTGCAGTTCCTTAGATTGTCAGCTGTCAAGGCTGGGGTGTGTTTCAGTTTTGTTGATAAAGCACCTAAACACAGCAGTTTCTGCTCTGAAGTTGGGACTTCCGCTTGCTACTACAGTGGAATTAATATTTCCTTCTGCACATGTATTTTTGGCATGTTCATGTTTGTAGTAGGAGCAAGTAGTCATTGCAAACTCCGGAACAGGCCCCAGAAAAGTGTCACCTATAAAATGCAGTAAAGCTGTTTGCAGAATACTGTCAGTTACAAAGTTAGTTCTCAATGACATTTCTCTTGCAGTAAGGAGGCTGCTTTTACTTTAATTGCTAATTAAAAGTTCAATCATTTACTGCTTAATATTCCCAATATTAAGTGATATAATTGCTGCTTAAGTCCCTGACCAAATTGGAAAAGGGGGACGCCAAATTGGTGAGGGGGCAACCTTTCAAAGCATCGGGGCTCGCTCTGTGCTTATGCCGATTTTCCACCCCCTCCTTTCGTTAGCAATGCTAAGCGGGGAGTGCTGACCCTCAGGGTTAGCTTGTCTTGAATAAAAAAATTCAGTTAAATCAGTGTGGCTATCTGCTGTGGTCTGTGAGAGCCGCCAGCTGTACCGGTGCTCTGCGGAGGCTCTGGAGTCCTGTGTCCAGGGCAGCAGGGAGTGACGCCCAGAGAGGGACAGACAGCACGTACCAAATGGAGCTCTGCTTTGAAGAGGACAGAGAGAAGGTGCTCTGTTACACACCAAAGCAAACAAGTGGAGCTACCTTGGAAGACAGTGAGGAAAACAAATATATTTTTTCTTTCTGAATTTCTAATAAAATCTTGATACATAGAAATATATGTAAGGAAGATCGCAAAGTAGACAATTGGTACTGAGAAGTAGACTGTAAATGATTGACTGTAGAAGCTGTGACTTTTTGGAATTGTGTCATTTTTTTCTGTTAGGCTGAGCTGTCACCCACCGTAGCCACAGTCTGTGGATGAATGTGTACCCTCTAATTAATTATTACTTATTCTTTTTCTGTCTGACCCCTGGAGTTGGTTTTCATAAACTGCGAATTGTCAGAATCTGATTCACATTCAGTGCTACTGACAGTGGGAATGATCAGAAGAATTCACTTAACAAATATAGATGATAAAATAAAATGTCACATTTTATTACATACTTTTGTTCCATCTGCCTGAGCAATTTTAAATGCCAGATTTAAAGAAGTGCCAGCAGGCCACGTCTTTCAGGGGTGCTTACACATAGCTGCACTGGCTTTTAGCATTTCCTTTCTATTAAGAGGATAATTTGGCAGCACGGTAAACTCCTGGAAGGGGCGAGAGTACATGTGTTTGCTGTGGGACACTCACCCGGGCTCCTGCCCCTGTGAGAGCTCACAGGGAATTGCCCCCTCCCAGCTTGCCTCTCCCTAGCTCACACAATTGCTTTTCGTGGTATTGCCCTAGCTGGGAAGCTGCATCGTCGTCTCCATGCAGCTTTTGAAGGTCACCATCACTCACCTCCATGCTGCTTGCTAGTAAGGCCCTACAAGAGCATCTCCATTACTGTGGGCTTTTCCTATCGCTCACAGCATTTCTCTTGTTCGCGTACCAAATATTGAGGCTTCGGAAAAATTCAGATTATCTTTAAAGTACTTGTGTTTCCATCAATGAGGCAGAGCAATGGTGGCAGTGGTTAGGTGGCAGGTTGTGGTGCTTTTTTCGCTCGGCTGAGCAGCTCCCACCAGAGTGCTCCTATTTTGTTCTGGTCCTTGTTGGGAACGGTACCTGCCCCGCCTGCCAGGGCTGCCTAACCAGCCGGACGCACCACCCCGTCCTCCTCAGCACGGAGGGAAGTGAATCCACCTCAGCTCTGAAGTCCCTCAAAGACTGTAGGTTTTAAAGCTCAGCTCAAACTTGAAGCATCCTTGATGCATTTTCTGCTTCAAAAATGCTGTGAAAAATTGAAAAGAAAGAAAGACCCAGAGGAAATAACTCAGCAGAGAAAACAAGAAGGGGAAACGGAGCACAAGGAGGTAGAATGAAAAATCTAGAGAGTCTTTGATCAAAGATTAGAGAGGAGAAGGGGAAAAAGAGATAACAAATAAGTAAATGCTATATTACTCCATGTCCAAGCCCTGCTTTCTGTGCCAGCTCAGTGGCACTCTGGCTCTGATGCACAGAACTGGCGCTGCACAGGGAGAAGGGGTTTCTTCTCCTTGGTAAAAACTGAGTGGCTTTCAAGGGGGACAATGGTATTCTGCAGGACAACCTGTTACTGCCCCAGCATTAGTGCAAATAAGGTACAAACTAATGAGCTGCCAGGAGTACCTCTGTTGCTACGTCCACCCCCTGAAAAAGAATTCGCATTCCACGCTTCACCCTTTGCCGTCCTGTTTGCATTCCCTTTGAGAACTTGGCAACTTGCTAAAACATGTAAAAAAACCAGCCATGTTTAGGACTGGGGAACAGCTAGACAGTTCCCTCTACACACACACTTGCGTTTCAGATGGAGACACCTTAAAGGGTGCAAAATTTCAGCCCACAGATCCTTAGCGCTTACTGAAAAAAAGATTCTCTTCTTGTATTGCGAATTACCAGCTACTTGGAAATATAGGCCATAAGTGCCCTTCCACGGAAATTCAAATTGCATTTCAAAGTTGAAACTTGCACTTATTCTCAAGTGTTCACAATTATCTTACTTTTTTTTAAAAAAAAAAAAATTTGTGTTATTTCAGCTCATTTTAGGGGCATGTGGGGAAACAGGCAAAAGTGTGAAGGCACAACTGAAGCCATTTATTCCTCTTGGGCCTTAATTTTCTATATTGAGTTAATTAGAGTTGGACTTCCCAATAGTTAGAAGTTAAACTTTCATTTCTGTTTCTGTGAACTGGAAAGCAAGGTGGTAAATTGCTTTGGCTGCCTTTGAGGCATCTAATGTATTTTTCAGCGTTTCATTTAAAAGCTGGCTGTACAATGGTAACGGTCAGAGGAGAAGATGCCAAGCATTTATCAAGTTAAGGCTCATTTAAAAAATACACCAGGAAATATGTATCCCGGAGCCAAATACGCCACATATTTTAACAACCATCGAGCATGGTTTTGCTGAGAGAAGACACTGAATGTAACAAATACCCCATCTTTTCCTCCTCAATCTTTGAGAAGACATTGAATTTTTTTCCCTGGTTAAACTTTTATCTTCATGCTTGATTGCTGCAAATAATACCAGAATCGGGGCCCTTGTTCCCGAAATGATGTAGGTCATAAGGGGAGGTAACTCAAGTATTGGGATTTGAACGTGAAAACTTCGCTAACTCCAGGCTCCTATTAGTTTTGCACCCTGCCAGTGAGCAAAGTATGGATTAGACTTGCAGAAATACCCCCAACCGTGCTCATGGCTCGGGGCGGATTTAGATCAGACTGATTGTTCCATTAAGCTCCCAATCTGGTGAGAAGTCACACCAGTAATTTGCATCTTCATAAAAGAATTAGCAGAGCTGCTGCTTTGAAGTTCAATTATCCATGTGCATGTTTAAAGCCGAATATTGAAAATGCATTGTGCTGTTTGCACAGCTGCAGAAAGCTAAATACGTGAGATGTTTGCAGGTTTGCTATCAAACTTTCTGCCCAGCCAGGGAAACACAGGGCTATTGTGAAGTCTGCAGAAGGTCTAAAACCATGGGCAAGCATTGAAGCAGAAGTGAAGCTCCAAAGAAAGTTTATAACTTCATTTGTGGACACTGAGGATAAATTCAACAGGCCACTTAAGTGTTTATATTATGAGGTGCCAGCTGCAGCTCTATAGTTAAGGCTGAATTGAGCTTTGAATTTAAATCAGGGGTTCAACTTCATTATTTATGTGGATGATGTGGTTTCCTTTCTTTTTTTCCTCTTGTCTCAAAATTTACAGTACTTGCTCTTTGAGTACATGATGGATTTCCTGCTAACTAGAAAGTATATCAAGCAGTTAAGGGTTAAAATTAAACTGTAAAATAGGTACTTTATGAAATTAGATTTTGTTCAGAATACTACTGATTTTTTCACATGGTTATAACTGTTAAAATTCAGTTATACAATGTAAAAAAAAAAGCTGAAAAACACTATGAAAATAATTAATCAATGTTTACATAACTGCTATGATCAACAGCTTGTTTATACTTAAAGGGATTATTACGGCACCAAAGCTTACACTTATCATCCCTCCTCGCCAGCACGGCCATTCATTCCCACAGCACTCCAGGTTACTGCTTTCCATGCTACAGAACTCCAACTCGGAGGAGGGCAACAGTGCATTAGAACGCAGCTATGGCCCAGTTCTTGGCCCAGCTATGACGGCCCTCGCACTGTGGTGATCTCCGACCCGCGTGGCTGCTCAGGTGTGACCGACCCTGCAAGGCTCTGTCACGCTCCCTGCACTGCGGCAGCCCTCCAGAAGACCCAGGCGTGTTCCCCAGAGGACTCGGGGTGGCCAGTGGCTGCTAGTTTGGCACTTTAAAGCCTCTTCCTATGGACCTGCCTCAGCTCTCCATGCGGGAACACCTTGTGCTCCAGCCCGGGCAGCGCCAGGGGAAGCCTGGGGCTGCAGCTCCCACCTGGCGTGCCCCCAGGCACCACCTGTGGGTCTGGTAGCGATGAGATCACCTGCAAAAGCAGCTGAAAAATATGCTGATATCTGCCTGCCACCCCTCTCAGAGAGATTCCACTGCTGAACGGGGCTTTAGAGAAGCCACATAGACTAGGTTATCCATTATGAAACAGCATACGCTGTGAGAAAACTTACTATTAAACAGATTGGCCCAGGCAAGTTGCAGCTACTGCTGTCTACACAAGGCACTTGATATATGTATTATTTTATGTCCTTCATCCTTACATAATTGACATAATATTTCATGGACCGCTCTGCTTGCTGCCACCGTGCTACATCTTGGCTGCTGGTCATTTTTGCAGAGAACAGGAGGGATAGCTGCAAAAGGGACACGCATGACACATAATAGTTACCTATGAGCGAGGAAGATATTTTGATATGACTTTTATATTTATTGGTAGTGACTAATCAAAGTCGGCATCTGAGGATCAGCATTTCTAATATGCTGGCTGCCTATCTCTTAATCACAGCAACATCTTAACATCAAGGATTCTGTAGCCTGTGGCATTTATTACGGGAAAGTACTTCATCGAAAACCTAAGAGAAACAGACAGATCTGATCGCAAGGAAACAAAAATATTACAGCTCTGATGTTATCCAAATTAAATGACTCTCTTTGAACACGCTACTTTTCCTATAGCAAAGACAATTACGAAGGGAAATACAAGTGAGGAAGGTTTTTTGAAATGCGGTAAGTAACTAAAGAAATCTCATGTATGAAAATCCAGGGTGTTTTGTACAATTTCATGCACTGATGAATCTTTGCCGAAAGGAACAGAATTCCTTAAGCTTACAACTGTACATGTAATTAACCACATCAAAATGATAACCCACAGGAATTCAATAGTTTGCCCCAAAACACCATCCTCTTGGGTCTTGTGGCAAACTATTTGTTATACAATAAGACTAAAAGATTACAGAGTCAGATCTGTTCAGTTCACACATAGTGTATTGAGATAGCTGTGTCTTTCCAAATGAGAAACTTCAGTGGAAAAGATAACAATGTATTTATTTTATTGAAATACTACTGATCCTCATAAAACTAAGTTTGGGGTTAATCAGATTTACTGCAGTTTATTACTTTTCATTTATGAATTATTGGAAAACCATCAGATCCTGGTGCAGTCAAAACCCCTGAGTAAACTGCAGATCAATATAAAAATTGATCCAATTGGTTTCCACAGCACATGTCTTCCTTTTGGAGCAAGTGCAAACGTTATACAACTTAAACTGAACCACTGCAAATAATATTAAGATTATAGCTGATTTCTAGTAACTGCTAAACACCTCTAGCCCTGAAACCATGCTTTCGCTAACTGCACCACAGTGCTGATACATTTCTTTTCAGTGATTCACGTTCTTGTAACCTATAGAATTGTTTCTTGTATCTCTGTGTATAGCATTGCAACAAATAATGTCTTTTCACTGTATTGTAATTTCTTTAATATTCAATACTGTTCACACTCCTGTTGAGAATAAAAAAAAGGTCTTCCATAGTTTTTAATACTGGAAGGAATTCTGTCTGGCAAAGAAAACGAATCTTAAGAAGTATCAATGCTAAACCAAAAAAAAGTGCAAAGTAATTCAAAGAAGTCCATGTCAAGCATGCAGCCCACTCCCACATTCGCTTATCCCAGTGGACAGAGGTAAAAGATAGGTTTTGCAACATATGCAAAGGACTAATAGCTAATGTTGAATGTGATACTATGGAAAGATTAGACAATGTCCACATCGGACTTCTTTACAGGTGCAGTCCTGACCTGTCATATTTAAATTAATCCTTTCCTATTATTACATATTAAATGAATACTTGAATTATTTCTTAAATAGAAATCAAGAGGGGCATTTGCAGGCCTTGTTGCTACAAGCAGAGCAACTGCATCTTGTCTACTTTAATGGTCGCAAAAGTCAAGGGGAAGGGGACCAAAACACCATGGGAATGACTCCAATCCTTACATTATGCCCTGCTATGACTTGTTATTTTCCTTAGCTGTTTATGATCTACACGCTATTTGCTAGCTACACAAATCACGTTTGTCAAACTCGCAACATTATTGCCTCATTACAATGAGACTTCACCTTGTATTTTATTACTAACCACAACCGCTTCAACAAAACAACCCAAACCAAGGGTATGTCTTGATGAAGTGTTCGCATATTTAGCCAGGCAGAAAGCAGTAACAATGCCACATTACTGATTTGCTCACTTCTGATCCGAACAGTTTAAACTGTAAATACGAAACATTTTTATTAAGTCATTTGTAGCCAATTCACAAATATAAAATAGCTGAGAGAGGATTTGTAAGTGTAGACTTGACTCGAGATCCATTTAGTCCAGCATGTGGTCCCTGGTGGGTATCAGCACTGGATTTTTCACAAGAGGTTGGGTAAGAGAAAATATGAAATAACAATCCTATAGTCCTCTCTTCAGGACTAAGATTGCTTCCTTAGCCTAATGCTTTAATTATATTGTAAATAGCTTGAAATCCTGTCTACAATAATCATGAACATTTCCATCATCTATACATCTAAGTCTTTTTTCTGAATCTTACTAAGCTCTTAGCTTCAGCAAAACCCTATGGTAATACATGCCTGGAGTTAATTTAAAAAGTCATTAGTTTTAATCTTGTCTTGCAGAAAATATCCTTTGTACACACAGTAACAGCTCCTGAGGAGCTGGAGCTTCTCCTTTCCTCACTTGCTTACTTTCACCATGGCCTCTTTTACTTGTTGCCACATCGAACTAGATTCAGTCTTCCTTTGGAAGAAAATGTCTGTTTTGCAAAATTACTACTACTCAACACATACTATTTGTTTCTCTCAGTATTTTTCCTTTTCTTTGATAAAGATATATTCAGTTTTCTTGATGAAATGTTTTGCTTCTGTTTCCTTGAAGTAAAACCCAAACACCCTAATGAGGATGACTTTTTTTTCTATAGCCTCGTTTGCTGAGCGAGGCACGTACGTCACAAGACAGGTAACACCACAGTCATATTACAGCTGTGAAACCGCGCACGCTGCTGCTGAAGGCCTGGCTTTAACACCGGGGTTTTCCAGTGGCCGGAAACCTGCTTCAACAGGGTCCTGAGCTGTCTGTTTTCACTTTGGCCAAGCCCCAGCCTCCGGCAGTGCACTGTGCAGAGCCGCAGTACAGAAGGCCTGACCTACCTGACTACGCGCCTCTCTGAAATCAGGGACAGAGAAAATGCTGCTGACCATGAGGAAAAAATACATTTCAACAGCATTGTCTAATCTGTCTAAAGCAAATGCAGTTACTAGAAAATACGCCAAGCGCCAAGCCCCTCGCAGTGTGCTAAACATCAAAATAAGCCCCTAATGAGAAAAGCCTCAGAGAGCAAAGACTTTCGTCCCAAAATGCACACAAAGGGGAGTGGCAGCTGTAAAGAGCCTAGTTCCAAGTTCAGAAATGACAAAGGAGAACCTCAGCTTGCAATTCCATCAGCAACCTTTCTGAACCACCCTTCTTCCCAACAGAATGTGACTTCTCCAATACAGTATCTCAGATTTTCCCAATAAAATGTCTAATGAACACTGTGGGGGCCACAATTCCTGCTGAAACAATAAATCCTCCTTCAGAAGTGCCGATGCCAGGACTGCTCCAAGCCCCAAGGAGCAGTCGGAGGGCGTCCTTTGAACGGCACTCCTGGCACTGCTGTGGCAGGGCAAGGGGACGGCTGGATGGGTGACAGCTCGAGTCACGCCACATGGCTGCTTCCAAACCCGGCAGGAGGGAAGGGGAGGCAGAGGGAAATCGTCAGGGTGGAAAAATTAGCTCTCAGAAGCCTGAAATGACCTTCACAGAAGAAGAGATGAGTCTATTGTAACACCCGTGGGCACAGAGGGCACACTGCAGACAAAGTTAGAAGTAGTTATGAACAGTACACAGTACTCACAAGCATCAGCAATAACCATTAAAAAAAAGTTCAGTAATGTGTTGGAAATAGCTGTAAAAAGTGTGCAAGGTGACTGATTGAGTAAGGATAATTTCCCCATCTCATTTCTTGCACATAAGGTCCTTTCCACTCCCAGCCCCCTTAAAAAGTGAATTTTCTTTTCTAACTCCTGAAGGGGAAAAGGAAAAAAGAAAGGGGGAAAAAAAAAAAAGAATTACTCAGTTAGCAGCAATTCGGTACCAGAGAGAATTTATTGACACTGAGTCAATAAAAACAAAACCTCCACATGCTCTGTTTGGTTCCTCACCCACCAGACTGTTTCAGGAAGGTGATGTGTGGAGGATAACTATATAGTTTAATTGGGTATTATTATCTATAAACTACTAGGTAGGCCCTGAGGTGTTCTGAAATAGTCTGTAAAAGGAAAAAGCATCTGCAGTAAAGAGCATGAAGAACATCATTCTTTGCTTATTTACTACTTAGAAGTATTTTAAATCTTGTTTTTATTTCCAAGTGATCTCAGCCTGCAAATGTACAATGCACCATGATAACAGCTGCAGATGATATTAAGAGGACTGAATTGCAAGTACACTTTGGAGCACTGCACTGAATCATCGATGAGTGCTGGAGAACTCTTCTTCCATTATTTTAAATGTGTACACATTACCAAACAAAATAAAAATATCGTGTATTATTGATATTATATTACAGCACAGTGGGTAGGTGGCATGGAAACCAGAAAAGGATAACTAGAGTAACTCTGTAGTTAAAATATTTTAATAAAGTTTATAGAGTTTAATTTGTTATCTGAAAAAATTACAAAAATGAGGTATAGATATAGGATCTACCCTTGATCTCAGAAGGAATTTTATTATACTAATTGCATTACAGAAGATGCTCAGCTTTTGCATGATTTGTTTTTTTCATAGTTTAATCATTGTAGGCTTCTCTAAATTAAACAAAATGTTCAATTGTTTGGACAAAGAAGCATAAATTATCACAAATACATTAGAAAGTATTTTTAATAAAAGCCTGCTAGGCTTTACGAATGAATGGTGGTGAGGGCTGTAAAATTTCATTTTAAAATGAACTCTTGAACATCAGAGAAATATTCTCATGCTTAAATGCAAGCACACAGATTTTTCTCTAACATGGGAGCATTATTCTGCAATGAAATGATGGAAATGCCATAATATGTCATAAACACAATTGAATACTTTTTTCATTAGAAGACTGCTTGCAGGCACAAAGATAAATTTATTACAGCAGAACCATTGGTGCTTTCACGGTTAATGCCTGATAGCATTTTCATTTAAAATTTGTTTTTTTCCATGGTTTGTAACTTGATAAATTTGCTCTGAACTAAAACATGGTCCTTGAAAAGTAATGGTAGAGACCTCATTTAACCAAATTACATTTAAGTATGTATTTTAAAAGTAGTGGAAAAACATTTTCCGTGACTGAACCATGACAGCATGTGACAACTACTCAGGATGCATGGGAAACTGATGGGATGGTCAAAATGCAGTTCGTGCTCTAGAGCATGTTAAATATTACCTTTTCAGCAGCATCATGAGAGTTACCAATCTGGCCCTGAAAATCACCATCCCTGCATGTAGAAGCCCACTGCTTTATTTCACCACCAGGGAAAAACTATCGGCCCTGGGAAAACACGAATGATTATTCATGCTGCCACGTGTGAGCAATTAAAGCACAAAGGGCTTTCTGTCCTCTGAAGGGCCATCCATCCTCCAGTCACTCCTCTTAGATGCCTGCTTACTACCTGTAGGATGAGTCACACAGGCTTTTGCTTCCCAGCAACTTGCCCAGATTTCCACAGATAACCTATGTTAAAAAAACAAAACCTCCAGCCCTCCACCTACATGACAAAAACCAATTCAGTTCTCTAAACTTTTCCTTCTCTCTTCTCTCCTCCTTCCAAAAGATGTTCATCTAAACTGGAAGTTTTGAGTCAACATCAGAGGTATCGGCAAATTAAGCCTTGTGCTGTTTTCCTTCTGGTTTATTCAAAGACAAGTAGGGGCAGAAATATTATTAAATAACACGTGCTAAGTGCATGACGGCTGTATGCTGCAGAACTAGGCTTCCCTGCTTGAGCTTCGCATAGCTCTTTCCTGCTGCCCTGTAAGTGTGGGAAATCTCTTAATACACAGTAGAGGCAAAATGAAGTTTCTTTGCTTCTGAAGCAATATTCCAATATGGGGCTTAATGAATCCAGAGACTATGATTTCAAGGCAGGGCTACTCAGAATCCACAAATCTGCTGCTTAAATGAATAGCACAGACTGTGCTTTTCAAAGGCACCCAAAAGTTAATCCACCGAACTCCCACTGCAAGCTAAAGCATTTGACATTTGATTTCTACAGACTCTCAGCAAATCCCTCAGCTATGGTATATAAGCACGTTTTCTTGGCCCAAAGAAATTGCCTCCTGCGGACACTATTTTATGGCCTAACAGGAGTTGGCTGGGCAGCACCGGCACTGCGGCCAGCACAAATGCCCCAGCAGGGAGAAGCAAGGCCACTCTGTGGGGGAGAGCACTTCTCGCCATGCCCGTGCTCAGGGCGCACGCTAGAAGGGTGAACTTGTGGCCTGCCTTTTCCACCACCCTGCTGGAATGATGTATAATCTCTGCTTTTATACTTTTCATTCCTGGGAATCTTTCCAGGCTAATCTGTTCTGCACGGACTGTTTGGGCCGCCTCTGCCCCTGCTAAATCAGTGATGAGGCACTCATTGCTTTCAGTCCCTGCTGGCTGTGTCCAATGAGCTCATCAAGCGCTTGAGACAGATCCAAAATCTCAAGATGAGCTCCTCAGCATGTCTGGAAGCCCTTTGCTGTGTCTGTCCCACAGTAATGTATTTCCACAGCTCAGCATCCTATGCAATCATCTTTCTCTGCATAGAGCAAAAAAATTGACTTTCAGGCTGACCCTTGTAGGGTCATTCCAGCATCAGCTCACAACCGCCAGTACATTAAGCTCAAAGCCAAGTGTTCAGCCTACTATTAGACTACTTCATCCAGACATAGGCACATTCATGTAGATGTGGGCAGTTAATACCTTTGAAAAAATACTAAATTTTGAAAGCTAAAATGCATTTGTAAACTTTGGCCCAAGGACACAGAAAAGTAAAATTGCTACCAACAGTTTGGAAAAGCCCGTCAGCTGTAGCTCTACTCAGCTAGCTCTACGAAGATAGCTCTACTAACATCTGTTCAGGCCTAAATACAAGACTACAGTAATCAAAAAGAGATCCATCAGTATAAAAATAGCTATCAAATAAAATGATACACTTTTAGAAGTAATATAACTTCTAATAAGCATTTAGAGAACTTCTTTGACTTTACAAAATAATAAAGAACAACTTCATACAAAATACAAATTAGAATGTGATTTTTCTGTGAAGAATGACTTTCAAAGCATAGGCTACTAATTCTTACATTCAGTGCTTTCCAGACTGAATGTCCTGCTTAAAACACACTTTCCATATTCCCAGTTCTGTACTCTGTCTCTTTCCTTGTGCTTTCACACTTTACAATAATATGTTTCATGTATTTATTTCACTATCCTTCAGTTAATTCTATTTTCTACAGTAAGACAGATACCAAGGTGTGAGAATTCTTATCCACCAATCTCTGCCACAGACTTCAACTGAACCCTGAAAGGCCCTGCTAAGTAGGCTACAGAATATGCAAATATGAAACCTAGCAAACTACTAGCTGCCTTTCAAAATGAATTTATGGCCCTCCTTGCCCACAGATGGAGCTTTCCTTGTAATATTTCTCCTCACGGTTCTCTTTCATGGTTCATGAAAGTGTTTCCAAACAGGGTAAACATGAGGCAGATTTCATGCTCGAAAAACAGTCTGGACACAGTTTATGCATCTATCATTCTTGTGAAAGTTGTCTAAGGACCTTGGTAACAACATCCCCTAAGCTAGCGAGCCCAGACCACCATCCAGCACTGCATCATTGGGTATTGAGCGCCTGGCTCCAGGACGGTCAGCCTCTTCAGCCACTACCATTTTTGCCCAGTGACCACCTTGGATTGGCTGTTTTAGTGGAGTACAGCAACACTATACTAAATTGAAGAACAGAGAGTGAAAACCGTATCACTCTGTTGGTGGCACTGAGCAAATTAAGCCAAGTAGAATATACTTGGAGGTTAGCCAGAATACAAAACGTACTACAGATCTTCTCATCAAAACAGCTAAGATCTTGGACTACAACTCAGACTAAATTCCATTTAGAAAAGGAAACAAGACATAGCTACAAACTTATGCCTGCACCAAAGGTGACCTTTACAATACCATTTTTGAAGAGGGGAAGAGAAAGATGGGCTCAGATCTTATTTTTGCTGTTGTCTGAAATGTCCTGCTTCTTTGATACTAGCTGAGACATGAAGACCAGGAGAACAGAGAAATGGAAACAAAAGCAATGCTCACTTCTAACAGCTGCTTCTTTGTTGCTGCAAAGAGCAAGTTTCCTGAGGAGTGGACTCCCCAGGGCAATGGGTAGTTTTTAATTAGAGTCAGGGAAGACCACCCAAGGGACCAGGCCC
This sequence comes from Burhinus oedicnemus, assembly GCA_008921705.1. Taxonomy (NCBI): domain Eukaryota; kingdom Metazoa; phylum Chordata; class Aves; order Charadriiformes; family Burhinidae; genus Burhinus; species Burhinus oedicnemus. Next base: position 1,413,816 of record VFFE01007679.1, read on the forward strand.
TCTTCTATCAAAACTAATGCACAAGAATCAAACTGGCTGTTCTGGCTGAAAAACTAGTCAAACTGCAATGTGTTCCAATCACTTGGGTGACCACATTGGTCAGCATCCAGCAAGCCAAAATCACCTGCCTTTTTTATACATTTCTTTAAGCGTCTTTTAAGCTTTGAGGGTTGTTTGAATTGGTTTAGGATTGTGTCAGGTAAAAGAAATAAGAAAGCAGGAAAATAAAACAACTATTAAAAGGTATGTTTGTTTTGAGGAAATATGGCTTTAAGTTGTTTCCTAGTCTTTGCCACAGGAGTACCTAGTAAATCAACAGCAAGGAGAAATGCATTATTTTTTAAAGTTCTGAGAAAATTCAATGTCTCCAGTAATTTTTACTGTCTCCCACTAATTCTCAAGGGTTTACTTATCTGCCAGCTCAAGCCAAGGTCTTCTGTCACCAGGATCTTGCATTTCCTCTCCCCAAGCTTTGGTTCATTAGGCTAACTCTGAGGTGTGGTGCTAAAAAATGCACAAGACAACTGTAACAGAGAAAAAAAATTTAAAACTCCCTCAGTTCCTCCAAACCAAACTTTCCCTTCTCTGGAGTCTCCCAAGCGCATCAGAAATACCTGTACACCTGTAGGTGTAGCAGGGAGCAGGTGACTATAACAGGATGAAAAAAAGGTCTCTTACCATGATTTTACTTTTAGATACCACAATGACCAATTACTTTAATAGACGACAAGTGTGAATCCTCCTATAGCACCTTCTCATAGCTACAGAGTCCTGTAAGGCAGGACTGATAAATGCAACCCTACATTGTCACTCAAAATGCTGAGTTAGCACTCGCACTGCTGTAGAACTACTTTCACAGAATCACAGCATCACAGAATGGTTTAGGTTGGAAGGGACTTCAAAAGATCATCTAGTTCCAACCCCCCCACCACGGGCAAGGACACCTCCCACTAGACCTGGCTGCACAAAGCCTCATCCAACCTGGCCTTGAACACTTCCAGGGATGGGGCCTCCACAGCTTCCCTGGGCAGCCTGGTCCCGTGCCTCACCTCTCACAGAGTGAAAAATGTCTTCCTGAGATCTAATCTAAATCTGCCCTCTTCCAGTTTGAAGCCACTACCCCTCATCCTATCACTACATGCCCTTGTAAAAAGGCCCTCTCGAGATTTCTTGTAGGCCCCCTTCAGATACTGGAAGGCTGCTATAAGGTCTCCCCGGAGCCTCCCCTTCTCCAGACTGAACAACCCCAACTCTCTCAGCCTGTCTGTACAGGAGAGGTGCTCTAACCCTCTGAGCATCTTTGTGGCCCTCCTCTGGACCTGCTCCAACAGGTCCATGTCCTTCTTATGTTGGGGGCTCCAGAGCGAGATACAGTACTCCCGGTGGGGTATCATGAGAGCAGAGTAGAGGGGCAGAATCACCTCCCTCAACCTGCTGGCCATGCTGCTTTTGATGCAGCCCAGGATAGGGTCCCCTCAGCCTCTGCCTGACAAATCCTTCTCCTAGACCTCTCTGGAAATAAATGAGCAGCGAGAAACATCAGGACCCTGATACCTAGAGTCAAACTGCATCTAAATCTCCTGTTTGTTTGTCTAGAAGCCTCTCAACTGCTGTAATTAGAAACTGTAATGCTATTACCGACAGTAGCAGTTTCGATTGCTAAGGTTGTAAATTGCGTGAATTGGTTATAATCTCTCTTTCTAGGAGCATGGATGTATGATAAGGGAATCAGCGAATGATGGATTCAGCAGCCATCACCTTCAGCTCCTAAGCTGCTTTTTGTCTAGCTGATATCAGAAGTCCTGGCTGCACACCCACATTCAGAAAAACTCCACTTGATTGCGCACAGTGATCATGATGAGCTCCATTCAGGGAACAGCAGGTCAGAAAACAAATCCCTGTTACATAAATACAGTCTGTAAATATAGTCAATTTATACTTTTGTACACTGATCATAGACTGCAATCTCCTGCACAGGATGGCACAGCAAAAGGCTTCATCTTAGAAAAAAAGGCAGAAATCTATTTGCATTTCTAAGTGTTTATGTGGCTTCTTCAATAAAATATTTGGAAAGCTCCCTTTTTGGTGGAGATTTTTTTTGTAATTTTTCATCTGATATGCTTAGTTACTTCAGTAAGCAACTCTTCCCCTTCAGGATCTTAATATCTAAATAGCTCTTAAAATCTTTAGCTAAATTTCTTTCTCTCTCCTTTTTTGGTTTTCATGCCTTCCCCCTTTCACAGTAATCTCAATTTTAAGTCAGCAGCAGCACAGTTCAGCGGCATATGTATCCTGGCCTGTTCTTTCATGTTGACAGGCTGGCTGGAGCATCTCAGTTCTACGTCCACTGTTCCAGGTCTGCAGATACTGTGCTCAGCAGTGGGATCCCAAATGTCTCCTAGACAGATAAAAGTGTCTATAGAAGATTATGGATGACATTTAAAGGTCCCATTAGGGATGAAAGCTCCATTTGACGAGGTGCCTTGCAGACCCAGATACAGACAATTCATAGTGCAAAGAATCTACAGTCTAATAGATATAAATCACATCACACTTGTAGCCAGATACATAGTAAGAAAGCAAATACAGTCATAAACAGTGCTACTTGTGTTGTGTATTGGTCTTTGTTAAAATAGAACGAAAGTCAAAGGGACTAACAGTAGTGGGACAGTCACTAGAGGAAGGGAGTAAGACGAGGGAAGAGTCAATATTGTGTCACTTCCTTGGGAAAAACATGGTCAGTCATATCTGAAGGATGGATGTGAAAACAGATAAGGTGATATTTCCACTGACATATCAGCACGTTGCATGTTTGCATGAAGAGGTAGACAACAGAAAATGAAAAAGTGTCAGGGAGGATTCGCTTTGACCCTGCTGATACAGAAACAGAAGTGTATGGCCAAAACAGCAAAGTACAGCAGTGAACACGAGAGCAGGGCTCCAAAAGGACCACACCTGCCTGTGACAGAGCTTCCTCAGTCTCATGAGTGACTGCCAGGAGAGCCACGAGGACACACTGCTGCCCGGACCAGGAGGTCTCTCCCTGCTTTTGGAAAGTCTCACATTTCTCCTTGCCTGCACCTCCGCACTGAAGCCAGCACTCACATCCAATAATGCACAAACTGGCAGAACATCATAGTTCCACCACTGCCACAGGGACACGGGAACCTAGGTGTTGAAAAGTGCAAGGCAAAGCTATCTATTTGTCTATGATATACTCTAAGCCAAATGCTAAACTGCAAACCAACATCAAACAACAAGGAAGATGACACACTTAAACATTGCTGAAGTGTAAAACTCAGCAGAGAGGAATGGTACTGCAGGGAAATGGAAAATTTTTAAGCTAGATTAATGTATGCTGCAAAGCTCTTTATGCCATCTGGTAATAAGAGCAATAAAAGACCAATATGGAAGAGTGAATAAGTTCAAAAAGTAATCAAGAATAAGAAACTGGCATAGGAAAAAAAAGACAGCATCTGTTACAGAGAATGAATGGAAATCGCATCTATCTCATACTCAAGGAATAAGAAATGACAAACTGAAAGCCTATTCTGATAACATACCGTCCTGGAAAAGGGCTATGCCAGGATGTCTTAAAGCTTCTGGGAGAGACAGCTGATAAATTCACATGATAATTCCAGTCTCCATCTGGCAGGTGAAAGAGCCTTTCCTTGTTCCAGGGCTAACCATGGATCTACACGAGCTTGCAGCCTCCTGTCACAACTAAGTCTGTCAGGAAGAATGATACCAACAGAACAATACAAATGTGCAAATACTCATCAGCAACCATGGCCCAGCTTCCCACAGTATGCTGTCCTGCCAAAGACATTTGGTATCCTTTTACCCTAGTAGGAGGGCACATGGCTACGTATCTTAGCTCTGGCTGCAGAACAGCAGTGAGAGGGGAAGCTGCAGCTCTCCTGTGTACTCCTCACAGCTAATGCAAAAGCTGTGTCTGAAGCCTTGCTAATGGTCTGTGAGCGCAGGCTGGAGTGCGGGTGAGAGCAGAGGAGAGATGCACAGGAGAGGAGGTACTGGATTCGCATCGGGTGGCCTACATTTGAGGTCTAACTCAAAGCCTGGTCAGGGTTGGATATGAATTTCGGAAAGGGGACCTCTCAAAGCAGGAGGACACAAGGTGGCTGAAGGGGACTGATATGTTGGGGATTTTCCTGTTGCCTCCTGTATATCTTTGTTGGTGATTTTCTTTGAGCAGCTCTACGCAAGAAGCTTGCTTTGGAAAGGGCCATTTGACATATGGGAGTGCTGCTCCCAAATACCACGTATATTTGAAAGAATTAACAAACATATGGTCTGATTTGTAAATGATGAAAAGATACAAAACCATGCCTCCCACCCTCAGCTATGTCTCCTATTTAAATCTGGAACAAGTCCCCTGACTCCCACCCGGAGTTACACAAACCAGAATAGACAAGAGCAGTATCTAGTCCTTTCTTGACCAATTTTCTTTTCTGCTATATTGCAGAAGGGATGATACACACAGCCCTGCACATCTTTGCTTTCCCACTAGTTTGTGACTCATCACAAATTCAGGCCATACTTGTGCCTGTAAACATGACTGTCAGACCACTATCTGTAGGATCTGTAGTGTCATGAATTAATCTAGTATGATATGTTTGCTTTACCAGCTGTATAGGAAATTCTTATCCACTGTCTATAAAGTCATTGCACGTTATATCCTTTGAAATTCCACTTGTATTCAGACTTCAGCCTTTAGTTTAGATTATCTCACTCATCTTTATTATGAAATTCTCCTTACCCCTCCATTTTTTCTGAAACAATCTCATTTTCTGCCCTTGCACTACTCCAATTAAAATAATTGGTGCCTCACCACATTCTTCTACTTTCATATTCATATCTGCACCTGAAAAATCCATTTTATGTTGGCAAAGGCCTAAGTCCAGCTACACTGGCTGGTTATTACACAATGTGACACAGCAATACGTAACATCTAATGAGAAAGACAAACGCCAGAAGCAGAGTGAAAAGTGAGGACAGAGCACAGAGCCATATAACAAAAGAAGCAGGTATACTAAAGGCCAGTGAGCATAAAGAGGAAAGTTTTAGTACTATTCTCGTGTGTTGACGTGTATGTTTCCCAGCAATCTTCCTTCCAACTGAAACCAAAAACCATAGTGAAGTGTGTGGTACATTTGAAAACCAAATCACACACTTGACATCAAGCAGGTCATAAAGAGCCTTGCAGGTGACCAAAACCTTGTGGCATCTCCCACCACAGTGCTCAGGGCTTGTAGAAGCTGGCTCTTCCACTCTTCCCCTCAACTATGAGAAGCTTTTAGTTTCAGGCTTATAGTAGTATACAGGTAGAAGTGAGTTTACAATCCAAATTTTAAAAAGAAATTACATCCATGAGAGAGATTTTCTTAACCTCTACATGCAGATCTCCAGATTTCTGAAGAAAAATTCAATTTTATTCATTTGAAAACGCAGAATACAGCCTTTTACCTTAAATACGTAGGGAAGGCAGGTCATCAGGCAGCAAATAAAAAGCAGCAGCATAGTGTCCAATGCCATGGGAGCACCGACTTCTCTTAATCTGACAAAGAACTAAAGATCAGACAACATCTTGTGATTATCTGTTCTTCTACGCAAAATGGTAATTGACTGAAACGTATACATTATAAGCAGGCAACATTCCCATAGGAGACCCAGGATGACAGAATTCTGTCACATAATCAGCTGACATCAAGTCCCTACTCACTTGGTTTCTTTCCTAAAAAGACTCAGCGTGGGAAAGCTTTCACCCTCCATTGACAATATATAGTTTGTTTAGTCTTTCTATTTCCCCTCTTCTGCGCTGGTGTTCACTGTCTTTGAGTGTGATTCCATAGAATAAATATAATACAAAACCAAGGACATTCTCTGTTTCTCTCTGGAAGACTATATGCTCCAATACTACATCCTTATAATATTTTCTCTAATTGCTCAGAAAAAACCCAGGTATTAATCTCAAAAAAAGGCCTATCGCCTTGTCTTGACAACAATGCAAAGTACTGCCAAAAGGCAAGGGTCTTGTTTTATTCCTGGTGTTTCCTATTGCGATTAGCTTCACATCCCCTTCTTCAACGAGAGCCAAAGGAGCTTTTCTTTTGTTTTCCTAAATAAGCACTCCATTCTCATCACATCAGACTTATTTTTAGAATATCTGAATAGAATATCTTTAAGTTGTCAGTTGCCACTGTATAAATAGAGGTTGCTAAGGAAGGAACAGTAGCTGCTTCCCTAAGCAACAGTAGCAAAAAAGGATGAAACAGCAGATGATTTCTTAGCAGAAACAGCAGACTAAGAGTAGCAGTTCTCTTCTACTGGGTATTTAAAAAATGTAGAAATGTCATCCACTAAAGTATTGATATTTTAAGTCAGAAAAATATAGCAAATCTACCTCAAATTGGCACATTTGCTAAGGAGGGTAAGAAGGGATTTTCCCTGCTTCTGAAATTCATCCCCTTCTCATTTTGTAGCTCTTTAGTTTTTATTTTACAGTTGTATACATGTTTACTCTCTTTTTCAGAGGGCTCTTCAGAACAATCCTAGGAATTCACAACTCAAGGATCTCACATTCAGAACCATATTAAAGATTGCCAGCAAGGCTACAAGTTCCCTGTAGCTACAGAAAGCACGTATTAAGGTATAATATTGTTCCTTAGGGAGAGTTTGTCAGAAAAAGGGTTTGGTTTCTTATTTTTATTTATTCATTTATCCAATGAGAACACTGGTGCAAAGAATTTGGTTTTGGGGACTAAAACTCCTTACTGGGGCTTCTACTGAAGCCCCCATCTTAGAGGATGGATTCAGTAATTTCACAGTTGGAGATTACCATTGTGCCCATTCTTGATCACTTTCAGAGCGTAAGAGTACTGCTCTGCACCCAGTCCACTAATAAAGCCACTAGCAGGTGCATAATTTAGAGATGATTATTCTGCTGATGTGATCACTTCAGGAAGCTGGCTGCCGTGCACTGTTCTGGCTGTAGTCTCTAGGGGAAGATATTACAACAGTAGAGCGGCTCTGGGAAAAAAAAGGCTTAGGACTTGTCCACAGAGGGGACAATTCAGGACGGTTTATCTGAATTAGCTACAGATTTGCTGTGGATTAGTTAGAATCATATAAGCCTCTGGGTGTGTACTTTTATTCAGAATTAAATTGTCCTAATTTAATTCGATTAACTTACTTCCAAATGTTTTACACAGCTAGTGATAACAGACCAAGAGCAGAAGACATGTAAGGGTATCTAAAATGGTTTGCCAATGAACACGGCTGCTGTCCCCTTATGCCTCATGAGTATCACATCTCACAGCAGAATGTACCAAGAACCAACAACTGGAATGGAAGAAATTGAGTTCAAGGACATGACAGGCAGAGAACTGGATGTCACCATCATCTTCAGAAAACAGTTGTAGCTTGGGCACTAGCTGGTTATATTCCTTCCAGCTAGAGTGATCATCAAACGTGCCTGGATCATGATAACCTTTTAGGCAAGTAGGAGCTAACCATCTCTGAAGCTAGCCTTAATGACAGCTATCTTATCGCCAACTTGTCTGGGATACTATTCATCAGACACTGAGGACAGGTTTCACACAGGATATGCTGCGCTTCCTAGAATTCCCTACAGAGAGAGAACAAGCTCCAGTACTGAGCAGGGAACCAAGTACCTAATTTTCTGTGTTGGAAGTGAACTGGGGCTTCATGATGAGGCAAATATAGGCAGTTTAGTATCAAAAGCAAACCTATTAGAGTTGTAGCATGGCACAGCAACTCAGCAAGTGCTGAGGAAACAACCAGGCTTATTACACAGTCACAACTCCAGGGCTTCCAATTCCCACCCTGACAGTTTTCTGAGGTGTTCACAGTTTCCTCTTCCCAGAACATCAGGTCAAGCCTAGAAACCCTACAGAGCTTTTTCAGCCATCCTCACACAGGAGGGGATGACAAAAAGGCAACACTATGTTTTAGCAGAAATCCCCTGGTGGCCAATAGCAAGAGTAAAGCTTGCACAACTCCAGGCATGCAGTGGAGGTTTGAGTGAGCAGAGAGATGGTGAAGCTTTCCTTTACTTTCCTTTGTGGAAGTCCCTGAAAACCAAAAGGCCTAGAAAGTGGAGGAGAAGGCCAAAAGCTGAAGCCATAATAGGTCCCCATTCATTTGGCTTTCCACTTGTCCAAGTGAGAACTGGGCAGCTGCTGGCTCCAGCTGCAGTTGCGCTTGTAGTACACTTTGGGGTGAGGGCATGGTATCTTGCCTGATGTGTCCAGTTTCTCAAAGGTACTTGAGGGAAGATGAAAAGTGCTGATGTACAGCAGGAAAGTCTGGTGTGTTGGGATCAAGTCAGCTGGCAGAGGCAGAGGCAGGTGAAAACGCTCTTGGTGTGGTTCAAGGGAATTGCTGCAGGGCTAAGAGGTCTGGAGGTCTGCCCGCCCTTCTGCCTGCAAATGCTCCCAAGTGTCCTCAAGGCCAAGGTTATGCAGATGGCCAGGGACGCATCTGAACAAAACAGACCCTATCTGTTCCTAAAATGTAGTGCACTCTGCTTTCTGCATGGCAAGCCTCAGGAATACCAAAATTAGACTTCAGAAGAGTATAAAAAGCTCCCTGCTAACATAGTGTGCAAATGGACTGTCGCACTCGCTGTGATCTTGGACAGCAACAAAATTCGAAGGCAACAGCAAACAGCAAAGAAAATTGCAGCTGAAAAATACCAACATTATCCTCCTTTAATACATATTGTTAAAATGAAAATTTTTAGAAGCTGAAGAGATGTGAGCCCAGATGCTACCACCGTATGTCTTATGCAGTTCATGATTACGAATAAACAGCAGAATACATATAAGAGAATCTAAAATGGTATGGATACGAGCCCAGCTGGTGTCCCCACATGCCTTATGAATTCCATTTTTAGGCACACAGCAGCATATAGCATTAGAGATGCTTCTTAAACATCTCATTTATAAATAGAGTGGAGCTGTTGCACTGAAGTACACACAGAAAAGGTCCACAAGGATCATAAAACCAGCTGCATTCAAAACCACTGAAACGGCTCAACCACAGTGGTTTTATTAGAAACCACTCCGCACCAGAATATTCCCTGAATGAGGGATGATGCTTGTTTGTCATAGGCTCGTCACTGGGATTTTTTTTAAAAGCAGCCACCAGAAAGCCATTTTAGTCAGAAAATGCCAACTTACTTTTGTTTTGGCTTTTTCAGGTCCAGAATGGAAGAGCGAAGGCCCAAGCTCCAGGGCAGTGGAGAGGTACAGGCGTGGGAGAGGTAAATTCTTGCCACTTCTGAAAATCAATCAAAGTAGGGTCTGGAGCTTGGCCGGTCCACATCCTGGGGAGAGCCCTTCACCAACAGGCTGTGGACTCTTCTGCAATACAGCTCTTCCTCTCCTGCTTTTCAATTTCACCAGAACCACCACTAAGGGAAGGTAGTTAACTCTGGGGATTCCTGGTTAATTGTGAAAACATATCACCAAATGCAGTTGACTTAAAATCATCGTTTCATTATATGTATACTATCAACCAAAATATACCTAGAGCAGATATCTGAAAAAAATACACTACATATGAATGAAAAATTATTTTATTTAAAAATACATTATACAGCAGAGTGTCTCTCTTTTTTTTTCTCACTGCTGGTTCACAGAGATAATATGATAAATTTAACCCAAATATTTGACTGGGAAAGATCCTGAGAGAGAAAGAGACCAGTTACAAGCTGATGATATACAGTACACTGAAAGAGTCATCTCTTTTAACATAAAAGAATCTCTTGGTAATCTTATAAATCAGATATAAAAAATGCAGGTTTGCTACCATGCAAAAATGAGTGAAGATTTCATTTAAATCTGCACACAGAGAAATCATTAGTACCTTGGACCCTAAATAGCTAGACTAAGAGAAGGGTAAGTGTGCCTAACATGGTGATACAAACTTTGGACCTACTACAATTTTGTAAACACAGTTGATAGTCTAATAAAGGTGGATTTTCAATCACCTAAGTAATGCTGTTGTAGCTAAGGGCTCTATTCTACGACTTTTCTCCCCACTGATATATTTCTTTACTCTCAGCTTAGGACAGTGACTTTGTGAGATATACTCTATTGCACTCAAAGACGACTTGGCCTTGCCCTGTTTGCCAAGCACTATTAGGTAGTTGTGTTTTAATGAAAGCAGAGGTTAAAACAAAAAGTAATAAGCAGGTGTTACCTGGCTGACTATGTGGGAATGCATTAAAATTCATCATAGAAAATACATACCTGATTCTACAACCTTATGTTTCAACATCTTCGAACAATGATTAACGCAGAGGAAATAACACTGAATTAGGAAAATTTAAGGCCTAGAATGTTCACCAGCCTGTACTGAACATCACTATTCTCAATGCATCTATAGTGTTAGCGTTGTATCAGCTATTGCCAGAGGAAAACTTTCTGGCAGATGTTAAAAGCATCTTCAGCACCTACAATATTCAGATCCACTTGGTGCTCAGTTTTTACAGGACAACTTCACTGTGAATAGCCAGCAAGGCTGTCTCTGGAAGGGGAGTCTCAATTTGATTATTCACAGCGATAACAGAGATGTGATAACATTGCCTGATGTTGAAGAAAAATCAGTTCATTAATACTGCACAGACTGGCAGAGGATTTTTTTGCAAGAATATGGCCCTGAAACACAAACAGAGATAGAAAGATTTGTAGAGAGAAAGTCTGCCTGTCCTGGTCACTTAGGCTGAAGAAAATTAATGAAACCATTTTGTTTTTCCATGAGTGCTCCAACATGAAAATGGAGAGTAGAAGCTCATACGTACTTTTCTCACTGAGCCAGTGACCCTCTTCTTATCTTAGCACCCATTCTCCCAGCATAATATCAGGGTGTACAACAACTATGAGAAGATGCAGGCTTCCTTGAATAATTTGTTTAAATGATTTATGAATAGCATGGCTTCCCATCAGATACGCTGAGCTAAGAATGGAGCCCTTAACCTTTCATGGGATATCATTAGTAATAAAGAATATATCAAGGATCAAACTTTCTATATTATTTTCATTTCTTTTAACCTAGATACATATATATCATCCAAGACATTCAAGAACTACAAAACAACAATTCAACTACAATTATGTCAGGAAAATATCCAAATAAATAAACTTTTAATTATGATACAATACTTATTACAGTAAAAATTGGCATTTTTTTTTCTCTTCAAAAGCAGAAGCACCAGTCTTACATATAACATACTGTTTGAATGATATCTTACATGGAATACAGCGTAATACAATGTGCAAACAGCATTTTCATACAGAACATAATATATGTCTAGTTTTTATACACTGAAATCGCCTCAAATGGAAACATGTTCATGCTGAATTAAAAATGCAGATTTTAAAAATCAAAGTCAAATCAAAATGTGAAGTTCTGTTGGAATAGGTACATGAACCATTAAAAACAATGAGAAGCCAAAATAGAGGGTATTGTCAGATAAATATAATTAGTGCTCAGTTTGTCCCATTCCATCAAAAAGTAAACAGTTAATATTTTTGCTGGAAAGTAAAGTGACGTTCTAATATTTAAGAATTCTTCAAAATGTTGGTATCATTTTAATGATGTAAAAATCAAGTCAGAAATAGGACTTCTAAAAATTTCTTATTTTTGAATCACTGCAATTATCATGTGTGGGCTGTGAAAAGAGATGAAGTCCAATGGAGTGAATATACATCAGCGTCAACATCATGTGACTTCTGCAAAGGCCGTGATGTGGTTCTACGAGTTAAAGGAAAAACAAACAGATGAAAACCCAGAAACCACACAGATAGACATCAGTCGCCATTGTGAAAATTTTTGCCTCATGATTTAGGGACAGCCTTACGCTTAGAGGCTATTGCAGGATGATATAAACTAACTGATTTTAACTGCAGTGCTCTCACTCACCCCCATAGCAATTCTTTGTTAACTGCTGAAAGACTAGATATGTAAGTATGCTGAACAAAGTAATTAGGTGTGATGGTTCTACCATATTTTAGTTTTAGATGCGGTTTTTAAAATCAAGTAACAATGTGAATAATTGAGTTAGCTGTACTTTTATTGCTACCTTATTCATAATTTAAAGCAAAATTCCTAGAAATTAAAATTTCAGTTTCTGACATTATAATATTCTGTTTCGGTGTTAATACAATTTTAATGTTGCATTTTTTTAAAGATTAACTGCTCCTCATGAGTTCAATGGCACAGAATCAAGCAGCAAAATGCTACAACAAAATTGCATTCAGCAGCTGAGAACTCATATTCAAAGTTTCTTTTTCAGAATCACTACAGTGGCCTCTTCATTTCCAATGTTATTCTCCTCTTTCCTTCAATAGGACAATTCTTACAAACACCAAGATGTGTATCAGAATGTGAATATACTACGTGTGAGACTACACAGTAAAACTATAGCATCCCAAAGAGCTTTGCTGCTTTTTCATGCTCTTACCTAAGCAAGCGCCTCTGTAAACGTTTGCTAGGTGAAGGCTCAACTGCACAGTGATGTGCAGGATCCAAAGGAACCATACGTTCCCTTTAGGCACACAGTACCCTTGATTGCCACCATTTTTTATAAAACGTGTAAAACGTGTAAAATTAATAAAGGGAATCTTGATGTTAAGCCGCATGTTTGTTCCCCAGCACAATAACACAGAGGGAAATAATACCACGCAAAGCACTGCAGATTTCTCTCATCGCCTCCCCTCCTGGAGTAGACCAAAGTCAGAAGAGAGGAGATGTAAGCTGAAGAGGAGTGAGGGGCGTAGATAACTCACAGAGACTGGGATAGATCTCCTTTTTTTGGTTCAAGGGAAGTTGTTCTAAGTCCTTCAGAAAAATCCCTTATCGCACACCACAGAAAGTGCTGGCGAGAAACAGTGGCCACCGCACAAGTTTCTATTTCTCAGTTCTTTAACCTGCCTGGATATTTGTCCGTGCGGGGAGTGGGGAGGGAGTGGAAGGCAGGCAGACATCTTTCATTTTCACATTACAGAAAGGAATTTGGAAGTACCCTGAGTGGGAGCACAGGAGAGCTGCCTCTTATTCCCCCCTCTCCAAACATGGCTGGCAGCTTTGCTTCCTCTGTGCCATAACCGTACTGTGTCCAGGAGGAGCAGCTCTCTTCCCCCTCCCCTATAATATGCGTTTCAGCTCTAGCGATGGTCTTGCTGTATTTTATGACAGCTTTCATAAGAGAACACCACCAAATAGTAAGCATCCATGTACATTCTTCTCCAAAATTGAATCTATTTTAAATAAGTAACAATGATTAAATCATAGCCAGCACATTTTTTAAAAAGCATTAGAAAAAAAAAGAATCAGCATGCAACTTTCTGTGAAAATGTTCTCACTAAACAATATTAGCAAATGTCATTGTTTCCAGATTTTGATTCTGCAGAAGAAAAGCAAAATTAGATTTCCTAATTAGAAAACAAAACATTAACATTTCAAAGCATTTTAGTTAGCTGGCCATCTTCCGCTTTCAGTACAGGAAAGACGATATATTAGGCAACCTCAATGACTCTGGAGTTGCTGTGAGGCTATTATGACATTTTCCTCACCATATTTACTTTATTTTTCCTTATTTAGACCCGAAAATTATCCTGTGAACTTAAACTAGCATCAGTCTAAAATTATTCACTTTGTTGGTAAGTAAGATGGTTTAAAAATGAGGAATTAGAGGAAAAAAATGTCCTTGTTATTTATTCAGATCAGTTCTTTCAAGTCCTGCTCCGTGCTGTCCCTTTCTCTACATGACATACATTTGTCTGTGATGCAGAGAACTAAATGCTCTTTCATGTGGCATTAACTCAGGACTGGATAACTATTACTTAGGAAAGGAGAATGTGGTTCACACTCCTGCCAGCTATACTTCCAAAATGAGCGGGTCACCATCCTTGGAAGGAAGTGCAGAGCATGGGATATAATAACACCGAAGAAAATCCCCCTTCCTCAATAAACCCTCAGAAAGAACTGCTAAGCTACCGAACACAGACCTATTGATTTGGACCCTAGTGAAGACTTAATTCATTTCCAATGGACTCAGCAGGGTAATGCATAACTAGGTCAAAATTAATCACTTGCTGATGGCAAGAATCACTGATACAGATTCATGCAACTGTCGGGTATTCATGCTTTTCATATGTTATCATCTCAGGCAAAACTACAAATAAGCCTTGCTGAGATTCTTTACAGAAAAAAAAAGTAAACATCATCCCTCGAGAATACATTTCAACCCTCTTACTATGGTCTTTCACTTCTGCTTAGATTTACTGTGGCAAAGTTCAACGTGAAATATTAACTACCGTCAGCAAACAGATTCACACAGATGCAGGAGACAAGCAAAAAACCATGCACAAGACCTCAGCTTCTCTAACGCCATGGGAAATGACTTTCCCTACAGTAGTCAAAAGAATTAGAATATGCTGAGGGTCTGTTCAACAGCAGCAGTTTCACCGACGGGCACGCCAGCTTTTGTACTATTCATTCTAAATTGACAGAATCAGCTTGGTGTCAGCACCACGTGAACAAAGCATGCTTCATAACCGTGCTCTCACACCACTAACAGAAAAAATGAAAGCTAAAGGCTAAGCCTTGAGTGCAGGTTTCTGGAGGGAAATGATCCGTACCTGTGTATCTCCTGTTAAGATTTTAATTAATTTCTGTTTATAAGTGATTCTAAAATGTTAAAGCATTGAAAAAAATCCATGACAACTTTTTTACGGTTTGCAGTTTTCATTTTTTTGTTCTGCTCTCATGAATACATTTAGAAATATTCAAAAATAGCCATCATCCTAAAAAAGATTTTTCCATTTTTGAAAACAGGAATTTGAAAAATTGTTTGTAGTCCTTCACACAGTGGAGTTTGTTAGAAGAAATGAAAACATACTACTGTAGTAGTTCAGGCAAATGATAATTTATCATACAATTCTCCGGGTCAGCAAAGTATATTTTACGCTTTTACTGGACGAATCACAGTTTTAGAGAAAAGAATGAGTTCAAGTGCAATTCCCCATTTAAAACATTGCAGACCTGCACAGAACGCTGCCGCCACACTGCATCTGCCTTTGCTTCAAATCCACACACAAACACTCATGTGCGCTTTTGCGCACATACGTTTATTGCCTTATATGAAGATGCTCAAAACGGTCCATTCCTGATATCCAGGAGAAGAACCCAATGATGCGTGCTTTGAGGGAGTTTCGTGGCAAAGTATCTTCCTGATTGTTACTAATCTCTTGATTCTGTAACACCTACAACATGTATATTTGAGGAGGTCACACTGAATATATTGTTCCACGTCCTGTATTATTTTATTTGAACATTAGATGTAGTGATCACAGTTTTCATTCACACAGAAATAATTCTTGTACAGTCCCCCAGAACTAGATTTAAGCAGAAGAGTAGGGCGTGAATGCAAATTCAAATGCTTGACATTGAAAAAAAAATTGCTTATGGTCTTTTATGAGCTGCCTCTCCTGGGTATGTGTTTCTCTGTGTGAAACAATGTTGTATTACACCTCCTTTAACATACAGTATTATCAAGAGAGAACCATTATGACAACAGACATTTGAAAACCTGCCTATAAGCTAATGTAAGCACACAGATTCTAGTCAAGCTGTCCTGGAGACAAACATACATGTATTAAAACACTGTACGGATACCTAGGTCATGACCTTTGGTCATCAAGCACAACAGTATTTGGATACTTCTCAACCAAAATATTTTCACGCAACAGAAATAGATACAAACTCTCTCCCCCATTTGCCCATTGTATGATGAGCTAAAACATCTTTGTGTTTTGCTTTTAGCCTGTGAGCTCAGTGATGGGCGATCAGTCTCCCTGGAGAGCCCCCGGGACCAGACCGGGCTCCCCAGGCCACGCGCTGTGTACACAAGTGCACATACCAATGGAAGACTTCTTAGTATCAAAATGCTTAAGACCAAGGAAAAAAGCAGTAACACTGAGAATTAAAATTAAAAATACCCTTTTTTGACACTGTGAAGAAGCTGTTCTACATCTCATGAATAGTCAAGATGGAGTAAATAGAAAAAACATTACACCTTAAAAACAGAAGGGAAAGCTTCCCCAGTCTTAAAATATTACCAGAATCCATTGTAATATCTATACTTACTATTGTTAAAATGTTTTATCACCACCATTACCTTTGGCCCATAAACAATAGAACAAGAATTACAGTGTCAAACTCAACAAGATTTTTGAGATAATTCACCCTGATAGTCACTAGCAATTGGTATGATAGACAACAAGAATGTCACATATTGTGAGAGGAATTCCAAAGATTTATCATCATTTAAACATAGAAATGGCTGTGTCAGAGAGAGAGAGAGAAAGACCCTAAACTATCTGTTTCTAGTTCACAGTCATGCTGGAGAGTCAGTCCTATGGGTGGAGTATAAGAAACCTCCTTGTAACAAGGAACGGTGACTGTGTTTGGGAACACGGTTTGGGCATCGCTGACAGAAGGAGCACTATGAAGGAATGCCAAGCAGAGCCTTTGGGGATAAATGCAGCTTAGCTGTCAAACACAGCACTGTGAAGAACCCACTGTGCAAATTAGTAATATTGAACAGCTACAGAAAGCACTGATGATCAGACGCAGTAATCGTCTCATTCCACAGGAGATGAACCATAGTGCCTCTCCTAACTCAACACTTCCTCCTAAAACCTCTTATCTCAGTATTATATCTACTGCCTCAATTAGTCCTAAAATGCTCCATGTTCCCTTTGTATTTGATTTTTTCCAAAGCTAGAATACTTATTAAAAACACCCCAAGGCTAGAAGAGTCAGCAGTTACTACAAAGCCACATACGAGCCCCTCTGTAAGCCCTGGCCAATTTCAGGTGATTTTAGCATGAAATAATGTCAGTCTCCCCTGAAAGAGAAAAAATAGTTTGTGACTGCACTGAACGAAGCTGAACTTTAAACTCTTCCAGGTATCACCCAGAATATCCCTATTTCCCAGTAACTCTTGCAAAAGAACAGGAGTCTCTAACCTTGACTGTGGGAGGAAGAGAGCCTCCTCTCTATAGGAGAGTGCCAGCTAACTGAAACATGCATTGTCTTGTAAGAGATGAAGAAGGTCAGAGACAGGAGAGAAAAAGGAGCAGATGGGTGAGTGATGAGGTTTCTTGGCTTTCATTCTTTTCATTAATTTTGAGGATGGATGTAGTTAAGGTGAAAGCAGTAAGTCTGCATTGCTGAGCCAGCTCTGGCAAGGATTCTTCAAGGAGACACTCTGCAACTATGGCTTATTTGAGTGCATGAGAAGTGGGTACCCATGCAGAACAGCTTAATCATCTGCACGCGCCACAATTAAACAGAAGTGCCGTGCAAACAGTGATCTACCCTTGTCATTAACCAGCAGCAGCTCAATTCAGGATATTACAAGTACACATATTCCTACTTAAGTGCACTTCAGATGTAGCTCTTGACCTCCACCAGAACTCAGACAGTGGCAGCATGGAGAGCATGCCAAGCATGCCAAGAGCATTCGTTCTCCAGCAGGAAAAAGCACTGGAATAGCAAGTAGCAGATCCGGAAACACAAAAATAAGGCATTTCCAGGTCTGTGCGATGCACCATGTGCTTATTCACTTACAGGTGAATTTACAACAAAATTGAAATGAGTGAGGTCCCATGTGGTAGGCATTTCTAATGAAGACGTTCTTTATGACAGCATCTTTGAATTGCTCGCTCCCAGATACCCATATAGCTATTATTTTTAAATATCAATAAGGGAATTGCATTGCTTCATGCTAGCACTGCCTTAGCCCATGATAACCTCAGTCAGTCAGGATTTGTGCTACTCTTAGTAGCTAATTTCTGACAGTAAGCTGTCTTTAATACTGACAGAGGAGCTTGCAGACTGAGAATAAGGAAGAACAGATTTAAAATAAGCCAAATGTAAATGTATGTGCATTCAAATATGGAACTGGAACAGCCCTAACTGAAACATAGTGAAAAGTAATTTTCACACGGCTAAAGCAGGCAAGGACAAGTAGCACACAAATTATTCAGCACCCTTCTCTCTCCAGAGAAGAACAAAGGAGGTAAAATAAGAAGGGAGTTAAAAAGCAAAGACTTAGTTCTTGTCAATAGTAGCCAATTGAGATGGCCCAATTTAGACCTCAGTTCCATGTATTATTCTCAGTGCCTTCTATTTGACAGAGTCTGGCTTCTATTTAAAACTTCAGACTAAATATTAAAGAAAAAAAAAAGAAAAAATCCACAAAATTTCAACACCTAAAGCACTCGCATGTAAGTAACTTTCTCATCAATTATTTGCTAATTCAAATTTAAACTTTCTGAGAGTGGAAACAGAAGAAATCATTTCCCAACAAATAGCAAAGTCTCCATGTTATCATCCTCCCACCTCATCCTCTCTGTCTGGAAAGAAGAAAGGCTTTGCAACATAGACAAAGATAAACCCATGCACTGCGATCCCACCAAGCGTGACACCCTGTGGACAGTCCTTGATTCAACTATCTAGAGAGAAGTTCCATGACAGAAAAGAGCCACCCTCTACTGCCATAGGAATACAGGTTCCGATGGAAAAAAGCTTGTTTATATAGCAGAGTCACAAATAATAGAGGCCATCCTCAAGCAGAGCACACCTCCTGCCACCAACCCTTCCACACTTTCCCATAGCTTTCCCCACAACCTCTCAACCTTGCCTAGGCCAAGTCTCAGGAAAAGAACATTGTTCATCATGAGTGAGAGGGTGTCAAATCAGGTAGAAACACTAAGTTAACATGAGGTCTTTATCCCCAGAAAAAAATTAAAAATTTCAACAGCCAGAGAAGGCGCATTTATTACCTATGATGGCTTTTGAGCTGCAGAAATGGCTTCTATTGCAGGAGAGCCTAGCACATAAATAAGACATGCTCTTACTAATGTGGTATGTCCCAGGCCAACTGACATCTTGTTTTGTTTTGACATTTTACAGAAAGTTTACTGAATGGATTATTTTGATGATACACATTCATCATCTAAATGCTTGTTCAAGCAAATGAGATTCTGACCTCCTTATGACAAGATGTCAGCAGAAGTAGCTTAGACACATTTGGTTCAAAAAGGTGTGTTAGATCATTCTAAAAAGAAATTTTATTTCCCTTCAGGGAAAGGAATAACAAACCCAAGGCTAGCAGCAATTCTTACTAAAGGACAACTTCCACCACTTCCAAATGACTAAGACAGACTGGAAAGTGGTTAAAAACATTTCTTATGTTAAATATGAAAAAATAGCAGCATTAATTTGGATTTAAAAGAATGCCATAGAAACATACTTTTGATGCCCTACCCTGTGTAGAATTGTTTACTATCTTCAAACATGGGTGTAACACAAGAGATTTTAACAAATAATGACAGATAAAGTAATTAGAAAAAACGAGATTTGCTTTTGAACTTTGCATTAGCATCCAAACATTCCCCCTGGTAAAAATGCCTAAAATGTTTTCTTTATTTGGTTATGCTATCTATTTCAGTGCTTGTTTGCTCATAAAATGGTTCAGACATAATCTTACCTAACACTTACATACTACATCATCATCTTCAAAAAACATAATTTTTTATTACGGGAAACTAAAACAAATTTTAAACACATTACGATACTTGCTCATGCAAAAAGTCTTAGCATACCGAGGACACTATTGCTAGTATGTCCTAGTCAAAAATCCCATTTGCTTGGGCAAGAGATCATGGGTTTCATGCAATTACTGTATGACCCATGTTACTTTCTAGCATTATCACACTCATTAAGTTGTTTGCCCCGCTAGCGCAGATGTCAGATCCCCAGCGTGTCCAAGTGGGTGCCCTGTCCTGGGGCTAGCACGTACCTGATGAGAAAACCCCACAGCTGATCCAGAAGAGACTACATCCCATGCTCCACACTAGCCCGAAGACATACCCCGAAGAAATAGGATAAATGCCACTCGTACCTGAATTACATAACCCCTTGGAGTCAGGGGTTAGATTTTCTTTCTAAGCACTTCAAGTTCTGTGGACTCTCAGCCAAAGCATTATTTAAACTTACTGAGGAACACAAGGAAAGAGAGCCTCAGATCTACTCCGCCTGACTCCATGGACTGAGCAGTGGCTACAGCAGTAAACTGGACTGATATGTAGCAATTGTTCTTGGAGGGGACATGAAGAGTCTCCCAAGGAGTATCTCTGAATTAATTCTTCCCTTCTTTCCCCTTCACTGCCATGTCTCCTTACTTTAAATCTGATTACTTTGGCACTCTTGTCAAGAAGTTTGGGATCATCCTTTCAGGGAAGCTACATTTTATTTAATTGCTTTTTAAAAAGTCAGACATTACCTTTTCTAAAGGGCTTTCTACTCGGGGTATGCTGATCATGGGCATCTGGGCCAGATTATCCATATGAGAATGTTCATGTTCTGGCTGACGTCCTCTGAAGTTATTTACCACACAAACAACCTAGAAGGGATTAGAAGACAAACAGAATAGCTAAGGAACAACTTATTTTTTTGAGCTTTGATCCTGACATCCATAATTAGGCAGAACTGACACCAGCTTTAGTCACAGCTTACAGTAGAAACACAGAAATGTGAAGTTCATGTTTTACAGAAAATCCTTGATTAATATTTCAACACAAAAGATTTTCAACCAATTTATTGTTACATGCATCATCTGAGAACCAAAAAGCTCTCTTATCTAAAAGCAAACCCATTACCGAAGCTGAATAATAGAATACCAACTATTAGCAATGTCATGAATGTCCAAGGCACGTGCAGCAAAATATGGCAAGAACTTTAAAGTCCTATGAGGGGCCAGTACCATCTAAGTTTTGACCAGCCAAGACCTTCTCAAACGGAGAGTGAGAAAGGGAGAATAAGAAGGCAAGGATCATCCCCAGGTTTGGACTAAACTCTAAACCTGCTCAGGGCAGCAGTGACTCTCATACAGGGATTCAGGAATGTGGTATATACCAGTTTGTTAGTGTTTCTACTAATTCACACGCTCAGCAGAGCAGCAATATTACCCATTGTATCTTCTTCAAAACACAACTAAACTTGATGTCATGCTACTTGAAGGAGTTTATGCAATATACATTACAAAATATAAGAAAAAACGCTGGGACAGATTTCTTTTCTAGTCTGTTCTCTTTTATGACTTTAGGGGCACAAATAGAATTGAAAAACTTCTTAAAAATGAACAACGAAATATAACTCCTGGATACCTTGTGTGGAAGGGAACATTTGGAAGCGCAAGCAGGTATATTTTAAAGAAGATGTAAAGCTGCACTCACATTTCCCAGAGGAGTGCAGACGCCCACCTCAGCCATCCCTGTGATAGTTCTCAGCTAAGCCAATTCTTCAGATCCAAGATCTTGAGATCAAGACCTTGAGATCCAAGAATCAAGTTCAAAAGTGTCTTTATGGGGAAAAAATTCAAAGGTGTATTAAGTACTATTACAAGCTGCCAGGCAGACAAACTTGCAGGCAGTAAGCAGCAGTAACTGTTCTATGTCATAGTTGTGCACTGAAGTTATCAGTGAAGGTGATTAATAGATTAGCGGCAGCTTTCTGACACAGACAGTAGTCATTGTGAACTGTGACTAACCATCTGGTTTTGGAGCACAGCTCCAGAAAAGGAAAAGGCTAAACAAGGATTTTTTTGATAGAGAAAAACATAAAATTTCAGTGTAAACCTGAAAGAAATTCAATAGAGTTCCTTTAAAGCCGGAAAAGAAATGCTACTTATTCTCTGATCTGTGTAGGTATCGCTATACTGAATTTAATACTTTATACAGGAAATCATAACTAGATGTTATTCTGAAGGATTTACACTTGTTTAAAGTAGGACTTGATCCAAAAATTCTTGGTTGAAATGCAACAGTCTGGTTTATAATGAAGTCAAAAGAGATCATTTGATCAGTCCTTTCTTGACTTCACATTTCTGAGTGTATGTAAATATAACTAAGAAAACTGATAATTAAAACCAAAAATTAGAAACACCGCTTTTGTCATTCAGTTGTCTGAAAAGTCAAGGCTACCAATATTTTTTTAAGAGATACAAAGTTATACACTGATTTTTTTCAAAGAGAAGTGACACAGATATACACTTACCAAAAACACTGCTATAGATATTCCAATTATAAATCCTGCTATTACATCTGACCAGTGATTTCGATACTCTGCTACTCTGTTGATTCCAGTAAGGAAAGCCAAGCACATTAAGCCCAAACACAGAACAGGTTTTGCAAGCCTTGTTCCTCTGGCTTTTACTGTGTTGGTGATATACATCTGAAAATTAGAAAGGAAGAAAGTATAAGATGGATGGAGATCTCCCACTAATTGGTGAATAAAATCTCTACATTTTGTTTGAATAGACTTTTGGCTTTTTTTGGTAAAGAAACAAGAAAGTAGAGTGCTAGATAAAGTCACCACACCCTTTTCCTTGGGATTTAGAAAAAGAATTAAACTATACAGCAAAATTACATTTTATGTGAACCTGAAAAGCCCCTAAAAGAACAGGAAAATTAGACAATCCTATCCTATTACTCCCAATCTATGTATTTATTTATGCAGAGAGGTAAAGAGACTGATTTTTCACTGTGCAATGTTGACAATAATAAAAAAAGACCTTTATGCTGAAAGGGTAAAGGAAACACCTTTCTTCCTCATACACAACTTCTCCATGTGATTAACTTGAGATTTGTCAAAAAGCAGTGAAAATTGGAACTATTACATGTTATTTATAAAAGGAAATGCAGACATTTTGTTCAACCAGTGCTGAACCAATACACCCCTGTACTTCACAGATGGTGACTGAGGATGTTTAGTACCAATCCCACCCCACAAACCAATCTAAATGCAGAGACTTTCATGCTTCAAACTCCGAGAAATCAATCTGCCCTGCTTGCAGTCTAACTCTCCCTGTGCAATACTACTGAATTAAAAGCACTGCCTGATGACAGAGCAGCTCTTCTGCCCTAAGGGTGCATTAGTGAATACTAGGTTTAAGCCACCACTTTTCAAGCTCATTTCTTCCATGTGCGAATGGAAGAAATAAATACCAAAGCTTGGAATTTCCATTCTCTTGAATCTTGGCATTAAGGCTGCTTGAAAGTTCCCTGCTGAAAAATTATATTTCAACTAACAAGATTTTTGAGAAAAAGTATTTACTTTCTGCAGAAGACGCTTCTGCAATTAAACCATTTAAATCCCTAAACCCTTCACATTTAGACAAAGAGTTGAAGGTTTTAGGTTGAAAAATGCAAATATTTTGTATGGAGTTTCACTAGAGACTACAAATGTGTAATGCCATCACTTTAAACTGCAAAGGGAAACAGATGAATCTGCATTGAAGAACCAATACCTTTTTGGCCAACAACTGGGCAGTCCTTTGGGTTTTTTGTAGTGTCTGAAACTTCAGCTGAATTTACTGGGTAATCAGTTATGAAATGCTGCAATAGTCCAGTCAAGAAGAACTTTAGGAAGCATGGTTACAGGGACAATAACTTAAGTGAAGTAGTGGTCAGAGCTTGTCTGAAAAGAGCAACATCTGCCAGTAATTTTGTTCAAAACACTAGAGAAAGATCCACGGCTTAGAGGACAAATCAAAGCTTAAGCTTAAAATCATAGCAGAGTACTGCAACACATACATCTTCAGTGGACCTTACGTGATGAACAGCAAACTAGTAGCAAGCTTCAATTAATGCAGACAGAGCAAAGGTTTTAAAAGAAGAGTTTTAGGGTGTATCTCCAAATCATATTTCTCCTCTCTTCTTCCTAGACCATTTAAGAAACAGCATTTCTCTCTTTGCTGACTACCCTTTTACCTCAGCTCCCTATATTTTTGCAGGCTTTCTTCAGTGAGTTACTCTTACCATGTAGAACGCTGATAAGACAACTGCAACTTTAATTTCCAGCTTTTTAGCCCCACTGGTTTTCTTCAAGCTACAGACAGAGCAGTACACGCTGAGTTACTCAGCAACACTCTCTTTTAATGACTCTCATCCTGCTCCTGGATAGTACCACCATTATCCACATTCACGCTACATGTTAGAACATCTGGTGCTGGGGAAAATATTCTAATATTTTGAATACACAGCAAGATCACCAAATTTCAAATACAGCTTGGGTGAAGTTGGCAGGAAGCTATCCTGCATTTAATTCTGTATTGTGGCATATTAAATCAAAATGACTACTGAGAAGGAAAAATCAACACAAAAGAGTGTAGCTTTCTTACGGCTGGTCTCGGTGATACATTTCAGTGATCTCTAACACCTGCTCATCGCCCAAAAAGATTACCTCAATTTTTGTGAAGTCAAAACACATTATAATACAAATACTTGACTCTGCAGCACTTCAGTCAAACTTCAACATTTTTAATACAAAGCTAAACTGAAAAGTGCTCTGCAGAAAATTCTCAGAATCTTTTGACAATCAAGCATGTTCTTCAAATCTCTACTCAGACAAAGGACTGAGTGAGCAGAAACAACTGCAGACTCATGCTGTGCCTCACGGGAGTAATAACGACCTCCATTTGCCGAGTCCCTTCCTCTATGTGCAGTCAAGATTGTCGTGCCCCGTCCATTATTCACAAGAATCTGAGTGTTCTGCCAGCATTTCTATCTTTTCTTTCAAGAACAGACACCACTGACATTAAGAACAGTATTACATTAAAATATATATTAAAGAATCAATTGAAATAGGGTAAACTTTTCCTGAAACAGGGTAGCAAAAAGTCTGTATGTTTGCAAAACTACAAATATAGACTCTTCCAAGGCAGGATTCATAGATGTCCTTTTTTAAACTTGATTGACCTCTTGCAGCTCTAGTACAATATATTAACACAGGCAACTCAGTCAAAGATCTGATTTGCATTAAGAATAAAATATAATTAAGCAATTGTTTTCTTCTGGATTCTGGAAGAAAAGCTACAAACCAGCACAGTCGGTAATTGACAAAGAATAAACATCTTGAAAAGATGACAGGATTTTTCTTCTCTTACTTTTCATAAATATTAAATGCAGTATCAACAAAGGAAAATAGCTCAGTGATTTAAATGAGAATTAATGACAATATAAATTTTTACGTGGCTAAAGATGTTTACTGAAAAAGAATGTCTCAGTTCCTTTTAAGAACAGAAATTGGGAGAGGAGGAATCTAATTAAAGAAATATTTTAAATTAGTCAACAACAAGACCAACAGCAGTAAGTTTTGCATGTAAGGTCAAGGACTGATATAGTAGTTAGAATTATTTTTGCAGGCTGCACATTTTGCTTCAACATCAGAGCAGTGGCGAATCTTCTCCTGAGGAACTTCTGTTTTTCCTGCAATAAGATTTTAGTATGAAAAGATATAAAGGTGATACCTGCAAGTAGACACTGGCAGAGAGTCATATAAGGAGGTGGATGTTATATGATTATTCCATATACCAATATTTACTAGATTTTCAGGAAAACACAAACATTTCACCTGCAGTCTTCAAGATGCTGGAAGCGAAGTCTTCAGAGAACCTCATAAATTGAAAGCAAAACTTTAATTGAATTTAGTTTAAAAACATGTATTTGAAAGAGTCAGAATCACCACCATTCACCACCAAAGACAAAGCAACCTGTGAGGTTTCCGACATGACTGTCTCAGGTCATAATATAAGGAGTAATCATAGTGTTGGCACTTAGCTTGTACTGGGAAAGCTTTCAAAAGTGTCATGTTGCAAGTCTGACTCATGTGAAATATGTCCTAAATCTAGAGGAAACAAAATAATTCCAAAACAGTAAGAGAAGAACAGGAATTGTATGTCATGTGCAGGACAAAGTGGCCTCCTGGGCTATGCTGCAAGCTCTTCCTAGTTGTCTTCTTTCAGCTATCTTCAGGCTCACCCACACAAACGTCTATGCAAACAAACACATGTAACAGGTCCCAGAGTCCCATTTTAGTTAGAGTGGAGCTAGTCATCAGTCTGGGTGCACCAGCCAGGAGGCAGGTTGATTTTCCTAGCCGATTTCATCAGCCTGGGGCCCTGGGATGCAGGGAGGAAGATTTCCTCTGTGCTTGCTGTTTCAGTCCTCCCTGAAGCAGATGGTATGGGGGACTGACAAAGAGACCGACCAGTCCATTAGTGGGCAGAGAATAATGACTCATGAAGCGATAAGCAGAAAGAGGAAGGAATCTCTGTACAGGCACCTATCCCAGGCAGCGCTCCAGATTATAAATTATCTCATGTTTTGTTTTGCTTTTATAATGTGCTATCATTAAAGAAAGAATCTTGAACTATGCAAATAATACAAGTAATGTTATAGATGTTTCACCTGACAAATGCACAACTTTCAGTATTCGTCATACCTACAAGGGATACTCAGAGATCAAAAAGCTGAAAAAGTAGTGGGCTATAGTGGATGGTAGTCTATAACCAGGTTCAAAGTTTAGTTAGAATGCTGTTTCATAATCTAGAAGCTCTTCAGTTTCCTTAATTATTAATTACTGGGTCAAATTATTACTAGCGCAAACCACAGTCATATTCTCAAATCATCTGGGCCTTTCTGCAACTGCCCACTGGAGAATTTTTTAGTGCTTTTGAAGCCTACTCCAGCTTTCTCTGTAAGTTTTGCAGTAATTATTGATGACCCTAGACACAAATTTGCTTTCAAAGTCAGGGGTTTGGGCTGGCAAAAGGAAGAGAAAGCTCTAGAAATGCTGGACCTTACTATTAAGTTTCCCACTAGGAGCTCCCCACAGTCCTAACTCTAAATAACTGGAGAAGGAAAGAGGTATCCTTCAATGTACCAGGACTATAAGATACACCTAAATATTAATTAAAGCTAATTCAGTCTACAGAGGTCGTTATGTTGAGCAATTGAATTGTAATGAAGAACTGATTGACAAGAAGTATCTAGAGGTCTTTAGGTAAATCCCTGGATCAAATTGTAATGTTATTTTACTATCCAGCCTGAAAGTATCTAATACACCCAATATATGAAGCCCATGATATAAGCTGTACAATCAGTATCAAGGGATACTTTTACTTGCTGCACCAGATATGGAAAGAAATTACACTTCCCTAACACTGCCCCTGAAAAGCAGCCGAAAGAATCCTTTAATTCTTCAATTTCCTAACAAAAAATGGACAAAGCTGACTCAGTAAGGTGTCTCTGCTACTCCTTTTCCTCCTGAGCACTCCCTACAGCCTATAAAAGACAGGCCTGTCATGCCTCCTCCAGCTGCCCATTGAGCAGGAGCCAAACAGGCACTTCAAGATGAAGGACAAGTGAGATGAGGCCTACATCTAAAGACTGGATTCAAGGAGTGACACCAAGCAGAATGTCACCACGTTGCCAGCACTGTGACCACACTGCCTTGCTGTCTTTACCCAGTGACTTACAAACACAGTAAACAGCGAAGACCGTACAGCAGAATGCCAGAACCACCTTGCAGAAGAGATGATCATGGGCCCAAGAAAAGCTCTGTAGAGAGGAAAAAATTGTCAGCTTTACCTGCTAGCCCTGGCTGAGGCCATAGCTGGCCACAGGTTCACAGTACAAAGCAACAAAAGCAGCCTACAGACCTAATGGTTATGTCAATTATCAAAACATTAAACCTGCTCCTCTATCATTGCAAATTCAAAGCAAGCCTGATATGTACGCAGTAACACCAAGTTCAAACTCTACCCTACAGACAGGTTGGCTGCCAACGCTCTTGTCCAACGCAACAAGAATAAGACAACGAAAAAGCAAACTTTTACAGAAAGAATTAAAATTTGTCTTAAACTACAACTAGCAATGACCAATCCCCTTGGTCTGCAGCACCAAGGGACAACTGTTAGTCACAAGTCTCATATTTAAATTCATGAGAGGAGTTACTAAATCTTCATATATTGCTTTGAAATCCTACCAAAGAAAAAAAGACTCATGACTTCTCATTTCTGTGTCTCAGTTGTGGAAAAAAACCTCAATTACGTGCATAATTTGCTGCTTCAAAATACATCTCTAATTGTCCATGATGTGTCAGCTTACGCATATCAGTGTGGCTTATAAAATTATATTATATTTAATAAACTTGCAATGTTTGCCTTAATACCTGTGTTAGCAGATGTTGTTCCAGCTGAGAAAGTGTGAATTGCAATGCGGATAAGTGAAAGCTGCTGCAGCCAACTTACTTACCCAACTCAAGCAAAAACAAACAAACAAAAGGTCTAGGTCACTAAGGAGAAATCCAGGTAGCAGCCAGCTTGGTTAGAGATTTTGGAAAAGATTTACAGTAGTTAATTTTGAAGACTCTGGGAAAAATAAACCTAAAAGTCTGAAGAAGACAAGTAACAGATCCTTGAAAGTGTCTGTGTTTGGAGCAGGGTAGAGAAAATGCCTAACCATAGTGCTGCCATTCAACATTTCCATTGCTGAAGTCTTTCTTGATAGGTACTGAGAGAAAGTAATAGAGGCAAACACTACAGAGAGGTCTAAATATTAGCAATACAATTGTTTGAAAAAGACTGTACTTTCAGCAGGAGGGGAATTCAGAGTTACCATAGCAGCCACCCACTCTCAAAAGAGGGGAGGGGGAAAAAAGGAAGACTGAAGAACTTAGATGAAAAAAGAAGCTATTGTTAACAAGACAATATGCACAGATGCTAGGTGATAAGGACATGGCTGCACTTAAATGGAACGAGATAGGGGAATTATTAGATAAAGAATAGGCTTTTTTTTTTTTTAAATGGGTTGATCGGTGAAATCACAGGAGTCTGACGTTGTTTACTTCGCCCCCTCAGAGAGCAAGGACTCTGGATCAGCTTGTTGCCTGTTTATGTCTTTAAGTTGATTTTGTTTTGTGCACAGCTGGCTGAAATGTCCAGGGAGGATTCCTAACAATCCCTTCCTCTCTCCCAAATATTTCGGTTAACCAAAAAGAAAGCGCATTTTGTATCAGAGATCATATGCTCATGAAATACTAGCTAGGTAATATATGAAGGTCTTTATGTCCATGCTCTCAATAACTGTTGTACCACGGCTCACACAAAGACTAGGCTACTGTTTAAATCTTCTACTCCAGTGAACAGCGAGGAGAAAGTTGTTATTCAGGGCCAGCTATCCTGATAAACATAACTACAGTGTAAGGACACGACCCCAAATATTGGAACATTGCATTTCTTTCCCTAGTGTGTAATAAACAGTATTTTTAGCAGCAACCATGCAACAGAATTTAAAAAATAAAAAAAAATAAAATAAAATAAAACAAACAAAAAAAACCCAAACAAACAAAAACCAAAAAACTGCCAATATTGCATCAAGGACCTAAATTCACAGGCTACAACTCAGCTGATACATCATAGCAATTCACTTTTTTAGGCAGCCTATAAGAATTCAGAAATCCTGTCAGCAGTTTATAGTACTTCAGTTAAATGACAGTGTCGTGCATCATGCTGCAATACAGTAATGACATAGGATATATTCATTTCTGCAGTTACTGAAAACTTATAAAGTCATGAAACGGATCACAGCAGTTTTAATTTTTGATGCTGTTAACTGTATATTGACCACAGACAACATAAGGTTTGCATAAAGTACTCTTGCTCATGTCAAGAGCCATTGATACTAGGTATTAGACCTCACCAATGTCTTTTTGTTTTTAAAATGTATCCATACTATTTTCCTTCCTGCTTTTCAGTAGCCGAACACTTTGTTTTCTTTAGTTACTGTGACTCATGGCAACAGTGGAAATCCAGCTTTACAGATGGATGAGAAAAATAGAGGCAATTAAAATGAAGAATGCTGAATATTTTCTAAAATAGCTTGCACCAAATTTAGAGGTATGTTTCAGTGAAGCAAAGCCTTAGATATCTCCCCAAATAAAGACAATACTATTAGGAGTCTTACACTTGACTCAAATTAGAATAGAATTTTATTGCTTATCTCTTATTTGGAGATAACACTTGCCTGTACTAACTGATAATCTACATCTCTTAAGCAGACATTGCTCACAAGCAACTTTTGGTAAATGTTACTGTCAGTGGTGCAGATTTTAAGCAACTGGTTCTAAAACTATATTCAGAAGCGTGCAGTTGGGCACACTGTCTGCGGATGGGGTTGGGATCTTGGCCATGTTGGCAAGTATCAGTTTCCAGATCAATCAGGAATTAAAAGTCAGCTTATTAAATATATGCTCAAAAGCAATACATATTCACACACGCGTATATGTACATGCATATATATGCATACATACATACACACACACACGTATAGACAGGCCACTGCTGAAATTCCAGGGGAATTTACGGTTGGACTCCTGCAATGACCACAGAGGTACACACACACTTGCCTAGTTGCCCAGTGACACTACGCGGGCAGCCCTGGGCCCACTCAAAGGGCTACAAAGGACCGTGATTACTGGCGCAGGTCAGGTAAGAGACTCACATAGGCATGTGCCAGGGACAGCTTTACTAAGAACAAGATGCGCTTCTGCTTAAGAATTGAACAATGCGCACTCCAAACTAAGCCAGGGAGTACTGCACGGAGTTACTTGAGTGAGATCCGTTAGCCACTCCGCCTCTCACCTGCCTCCCCACACCCCTCAACAGCCTCTAGAACAGCTCTGATGCCAGGCCGTAAACACCAGTTTTTATCCCAGCCCACTTCATTGCAGAATAAGAGCCAAAATGACTTTACATGAGCACTGAGGTACCTATAAATACCAATTCTGGTACCTAAAGACATGCACAGATCTTGGGAAACCTGCAGAGATCAGACACTTACATATGCCCACTCTTCTGCTAATCCCACCAAAGAATACAGCTGTGTGCAATTCTACTAATCTGTACTCGGTTAAAATATGGAAATGAACCACTACCAGTCAGAGGCAATCCCTACCCTTATTCTTTACCACCCAACAAAGCCTCCTCCCACATTCTCTGGAAATGGTGAAAAAGTAAACCAAGAACCTGGTTATTCTATAGCTATAACCATTTTTGGACAACTTGCCCTCTCTCAGCATTGCCTTAGCTTTCAAGGCTCAGAGAATCACTACATCTGTAATTGTCAGAATTAAGTCCAATGAATCAAATTCTCAAAGGCCTCACAGTAACTCATAGAAGGTTTACATATGTAAAATCAGCCAACAGTTGTCTTACCTTCTCCCCATTCCTCCCCTCCTCCCCTCACAGTGTGAGCCATTTGCTCTCAAAAATACAGTGACATTAAATAGTACAATATACTTACAGCCAGGTACATAGCTGCATATACGCTTAGTGCTGCTTCTTTGGATGGGAATGTCTTTCTGGCTTTCATGATAAGGTCTGGATTTCCAGTACAGGCATGTACGCTACTGATGAACTGTGTATACTGTTTACATCCAAGTGCTGTATAGTTGGGTTTACAAAGTGCAAGAAAATGTGGTGCAAGATTCCCTGTTACTACTTGTCCAGCATTTACAAAGATGTCCGTAGCAAACAGTCCAAATGCGTAAATTCCTAAAGAGGGAAACAAAGAGTTAAATTTCCTGACAATTTCGCTCCAGGGCAACATAGTATAGTATTTATCAGAGTAATATACCAGCTCCTTGCCTTTAAGAACATGGAAAATCCTCACATGTATTGTACCCTAAAGATCCTGGCTTGCGTTGGAGATGGTACTTTCCTACACAACTGCAGCAGCAACGCTGCAACGTACCCGCACACCTGATCTCCCGCCATCCTTCCAAGCAGCATGCTCATCTCTTGTGCAAGTACCTCGCTTTCCTAGGCCCCCTAACCACAAATTTCCACTGTTTGGGATAGACAGCTATACTGGTACCATGTTCACGAAACAGAAGTGATAGAGGCAAATTCTTCACCCTATAAATTTGCTTGTGAGCCAAGGAAGTCAGGCTCTGATGGAGAAGTAACTTGAAAAATCGTAGTACATACTGGACAAACATTTTCTTTTCCCTTGCAGCTGTAAAGAAGCTGAAGTACTGAATAATTCAATATTGCCACGCACAAGTTGTCTTCATCTGCCTGCTACTGGGTACATTTCTATGCATGGCATACTAATCACAATATCAACACAGTGAGCTAAAGTTCTATATATTTGAGGAGCCACTTATGCTAAAGAGTTTTTTTTATCAGACACATCAGCAAAGCATTAAGTACACGTACTTGTTCATTAGAACGGAAATGCATGTATCTGATTACTTAAAAGAAAACAGATATCTGCTATTCTGAGGTCCTTTTCTATCCTTTTGGAAGCAGAAAATGAGCTCTGGAAGGAAATGCAAACACAGCACCCTGACTGGGAGGCAAAGCCAGCAGGTGAGTGTTCAAATTCCACCTGAGCTACAGATTTCCTCCTGTATTTCCACAGGCAAATCACCTTGCCTTTCCAATACTTCAATTCACTGTGAATATAATGTGAGTTCTGGCAGTTCCCAACTTCGTGGGGCACCATGAGGACTTTAACGGATATACACCACAGTAGACACGATGCTACAGAAATATGTCTATTTCTAAAGGTCAGGTTTTTTCCTCAGCAAAGCTGGAGGACAGAGGATGATTTCTGGATCCTGGCTGGTCAGCAATGTCACACTACCATTAATTGACCCTGAGCTGCTAGGAACTGGCGAGCAGCGGGCTGTGCCTAGTCGAGTCGCTGCACAGAAGGGCCCTTTCAGCAAGCCCCAAGGGTGTGCACTGCCCCATCATAGGTGGCCACATCGCTTTGTGTGAGCGTAACGGGTAGTGAAGCCGCATCTGGTAGAACAGTGCAGAGGCCGTTGTTCATCCCTTCCCTCCCTCCCAATTTTTATTTTTTTTTTTTTTTTACTTCTGTGAGCAAGGAGGGCCCACCAAGTGGGAAGGAAACATGGGCACTGATTACACACAGAGCAACTGGAGCGGGAGGAGTTCCTCATCATCACCCGCCACATCCTCTAGACCTATGCAAGACAGTCTCATTCTTCATGACTTTTAGCACTCCAGTGTGACAGCGAGCAATCGCTCCCGCAGAAGGCAGGCGTAGCTGTTACACAAACACTGCAAATACAGACACAGCTGCGCATCCCCTCCCTCCCCCTGCGACGGGGGCACGCAGGAGGATTAGCTGCCCCAAGGCTTCGTTCCTCCAGCTGTTTCTCTTAGATACAACCACGAGTGCGAAGCAAACAACAGAACTGAGCCCTGCTATGGCACCCCTGCACGTATTAAAAGCAGCATCTGGGAATATTCAATGGACATTCTGAGTAGTAATACTTCTCCCTCCAAACACATTTACAATGAACTAAGTAGAAAGGATGACATCTCATATCTACTAAAGTCAATGTGGGAGTTACAGACGGCTTCAGTGGAGAATGGATTTTGTAGTTTTCTGTGAGAGACTATAATACAATCTCCAGGCTAAGAAAGTACCTAAGCCGGGCTTGGCTTCAAACACACATTTATATCCCAGTATCTTCAACTTTGGCTGCTATGTGTGTGTGTAATCAAAAGAAAACTATCAACTACAGATACGGCACCAGGGTATCTCCCTTCTCCACTTCACCCTACTCCAGGCCTGCTGTTGTTTTTCCCTCATGTTCCAAATTTTTTCTACTTTTACTGCTGTTTCTGCAACTATGTTTTTATCCAAACTTCCAAGAAGCTTCATTTGCTGCTCAAAAGGAGAGAACTCACTACATCTGAGTTAAGACTACACATGAAATGTTGTATGGTTATCTGAATATTTTCCCCAGGTCAAAGTTAAGACATAATTGATCACTCTCACGATTCAGAAAATGAAAGCATTAATTTTGCTCATACCAAGGAATCTGATGGTCCTGCGCACCAGTGGATTTATATAACAACAGTCTCCAGTTAATATTGTTTTTTCTTGATTTTCAAAATCCTTTGTAGCTAACTGTAGACAAAATACTGCAGTTTCTCCAACGATAATCTTAGGGAAGGAGAAAAAAGGGGAGAGAAATGGTACATCAGATTACAGCAAGTAAAATATACTAATATTACAGAGATGGCTATCTCATCTTAAGCAAACAAGACCAAACCAGCACAAAAGACAACATAAGTGAACCAAGTTCTGTACGTTAATCTTCTTATGAGGGAAGTATGCCATAAGGCTTGCTTTACTTTATTTGCATTAAAAAAGAAAAAACTTCTATAACCAGGACTTGGAATCGACATAACACAACCTAGTTTTCTGGATAAGGGGAAAGAGAAAGAAATCTGTTAGTTCAAGAAAAACAGCTCACATAACACACAAGATGTGGACCAAAGTAAAGGCCTAATCCTGGAAGATGCTGAATATTTCAGTTCCCGCACGGCTTTCACTGACACTCAGCACTTCACAGGGTCGAGCTCTAAATTTTGGACCATGCTGGGGGAGGAGGGGGGAAATCACAACAGAAGTCCTGTTCACATCAGAGGATTGGTTTGCCAGGAGGTATTTAACAGGGTTTGATTCATATTTTGCCAGCTAAGTTTACCAAGTCTGGCCTTAGCTTTGTTCCTCATGCTTGAGCAAAGCGTCACCACGGATATTTTAACATTAAGTATGGCCTGTTTCACATTCATTACACCAAAATGAATAAAGTTCTCATGTCTACAAAACATTCACATTACAGTTGGCAAAAAAAATAAAAAAAAAAATCACAAATAAAAAAAGAAAAATATAGATTTTGAATGTGACATATCCCCTCTAAGATGTGTATTTACCTGTACAGCAAAACATGACCTTTAATTTACTCATGACAATTACGGTATTGAGACTTAATAGCCGAAGTCAAGCCTTAAGCATGTATCTATCTACACCTGTGATACTGAAGCTTTATGGCAGGTAGCACAGGTATGATTAAAAAGAGTAGAGCAGAAGAGTCAAATACTGACCACTGTATTCCAACTTTGATTCACTGTGGGACTTAAGGGCAAGGCTTTTTCACTCTCCTATATGAAAAGCAGTGAAGCTTATTGATAAGTACATCACATTTTGATAAACAGGAATGAAGACCAGCAAACTGAAGTCTTAATACTACACAAATACAGGAAATAATGCCATCAAATCTGACTCATTGCCTAGGTTTTTCTAAACCTTTGACCGAACAGGAAATTATAAATCTTTTCATATACTACAATAGGTCTGAACAGTTCTACGCACAGCAGTGGTTACAAAAAAAAAATACGGGCGATGTCTCATAATCACAGTCTGTTGTCAACAGGAAGAATGCAATTAATGACCTTACTTAGCTATTTGTAGATCTACACAGATGACTTTGGGCTAAATTGTGACACACAGAGGAGGAAAGTGCTTCTTATAAATAATGTGGCACAAATAACAAAGAAACTGTGGTGGTGTGTAAAAAACAAAATTCAGTTTGTCACAGGAACAATCATCATCTATTACTTTAGACTGGCTTCAGATCCTAGTGGAATTTTTAGATGAAACAGAAATTTCAATATCTGAACTAACAAGCGTCCTCTCTCCACTTTGATGCAAGCAAATTTTCAGAATACTGACGTACAATTCCTTCATCTATAATTAACAAATGATTGGTACACATATGAAACATAACTCAACCTTGAATTCAAGGTTGTCAAAACTATGACAATGATAAGGAGAATTCAGCCCAATGACCCCTACAGCTCTCATGAAAAAAACAAACAAAACCTCCAGCTTTAATATGATTCATAAAGGTAAGAACTGAAACACTAAGATTTTTACTGTGAGTCACAGTAACTCCCTTCTTTCTTCTGGAATAATGAAACATCAAGGACTAGGCAACCTGAACACGGACAGAATCTGCTTTTTTTTTTTTTCCTTTGCCAAACTCAATAAAATTCAGTAAAATTATTGCAGATTTCCAAACTCCAGGAACAAGCAGAGTCCAGCACAAGGGAAGCATCTGTGATATACAGGGCTCAACCTTTTGCAAGAACACAAAGAGAAAGTGTGCCAGCAAGCTCAGCTCTCCAGCTCTGAGCACAGTCTCCGAATCTGCTGATCTAGGAATATGGGTTCTTCTTTTTGGTTGGTAGGGAAGCCGGGGCTAGCAAACAGAAGAACTGATCATTCAGTTATAGGAAAGGAGATCCTCACTTCCAGCAGCCTGTCTTCACTAGCTGCACCTACATCCTTGCTGCTGGCAACAATTTTTCCTTGTTACGCTTCCTGTCTTTGATGGTGACCTGGATGAAGAAACCCTCTGCTCCAGGAATAGCAGGGAGCAGTGTTCAAGTTCTTAGCTGAAAGAAAATACTCTTAGAGTGGGTACGTAGGTGCAAGGGTCAGAATGATGCAGAACTCAGCTAAAGACAAAACTTCTGCTGTACTAGACCTAGTGCTCTACTCTCGGGAAAATCAGAGTGGGATATACCAGTGAGCACAACAGGCATTCAACTCCGTGCTTCTGTGGCTGTACTTTAAAAGAATCCTTCTGGAATTCGGCAATAAATACAGGTTCTGTATTTTTCTGTACTGGCAGCTCAGCTAAAGCTGTTCTCCTTCCTCCATCCTTCAGCACAAGCACCGCTCATCTCAATAATCAGCCTATTGATGTTTCAGAAATGGAAGGAAAATCTTTTTCAATCTCGCTAAGTCCCAGGAGAGATACTGCTCCCCAGTGCAACTCCTTCCCCTTCTCTCCAGCACCACTGGCAATAGTCAGCTGTACAGGGCAGAGGAAAGGGAGGCCAATCTCCCTCTTGTCCTTTACCGTAATTTGCATGCCTGGTATATTCCAGGAGGGAAAAATTTCTGTATTTCCTCTGGCACAGGGACAGCCATTACCCCTTCCACTGCATATGCAAGTTGCAACCAGACAACAAATGACATTTAATATAACAGAATTACTTGTGTACTTCTTGGCTAAATCTTGGGGCAAAAAGTTTTTCAAATGTTCCAAAACTGACAGTGAAGGATTGCAATGGAGAATCTGAAAGCTCTGACAACATAAAATTTTGGACAGAGCTACAAAAGTTTACGTACAGAAACACAATTTGCAATGAAAAAAGTGAGAATATTAGAAGTATCTTTTACCTTACTCTGTCTAACAGGGTCATACCACTTTAGAGCACTGTACAGATTTCCTGAAGAATGATATATATTAAAATTCTTAGCTCACAGGTATTTTAACAGCTGTTAAAAGCAGAGGACATCCTTCCGTAAGGTTGAGAAAACCTTTTGACATATAATTACAGCATGTCAAGTATAAGGACAAGAACAATTTTCATCTGAAGTCTAACAATACAAACTACAGGCTTTCAGTATTCTAAAGAACATATATATAAATAATTTTCACAGTCCTTAGATAAAAATGCAGTGTACATAGCTGTTACAAGAACGAGCAAGACAGGACTGATCGCCCTACGGGCATCACCCTAAGCTCTGACAGGTATCGAGCATGTCCTTGTTCTATTACAGCTTCCCTCTGTAACCACAGGGAAGGCCCTTAGTCCTGGTTCACAATATAAAGGGTAACAGGAACAATACAAAAATCACTCTACATAAAGATATTTAATATTAATACCTACTCCATAACTAGCATCTAGATAATCCTTTCTTTTTATGGAAGCATGGAAAAGAAATATTAACCCAGCAAAATCTAAATTACAGGAAAAATTCTTGTAACCATCTCCATGGCAATCGTATCCTGCCTGCGATGTGACAAACCATTCGACAGCCAGGAACAGAGTTTGGGAGGGGTGAGATCTAAAATTAATATTTCTTCTTGTTTCACCTCTTAGCTCCTGATTAATTTATTAGCTGATTGATTTTCATGGTTTTGTACTAGTGATATATTTATTGCCTGCCACCCAATACCTGTCCCTTTCCTTGTTTTCTGCACAGGATACTTACAGCATTTGGCACACATTCCCTACACCGATTCCTTCATCCCAAGTAAGTTCAGTTTTTTTCCTGTATTAGTCATTTTTTCTGAATCCAGGCAAGCTGTTCCTAGTTTTAGCACTGCACGTCAATTTAGAAATCTAATTTGTGCTTCCCAAAATCATCCATCTAGTATATTCTTAACTTGGTTCTAAATTCTGAGCTCTTTTTCAACTTGAAATGTCAAACTTGACTCATTCCAAATATTAGAGCTAGAGCAGCTCTGACCTTGTTGATTTTCCAGTAAACTGACTCCATAAACAAACTTCCCCTAGTGTCATGTATGGTTTATAACAGCCAGCACCTATACAAATAAATGACCTTAAATCTGAACTTCTGAAATACTAATGAGGTTTATTTTATGGACTACGTTCTCATATATGACGTAGTTTCCTATAAAAACCCAGAATTCAAGTAAGAACTAAACATTCATTTGAATGACAAGATATCTGAGATTATATTAATGCATTTAAAGAAGATAAATCCTGAAATTTAAGGTTGATAACCTCTATTTGGGATTAGGAAAGAAATTTCTGCGTACACATAGATCTTTCCAGCTATCACCTCCTTTAGGGTATACAAATGTTCATGAAATATTTCATATGGGCCAGGGAACGTGGTAGAATACACGATTCCCTCTCTGCCAATTCTCAGGGCTGTGCTGTAGCTACAGCAACCGCTCAGATAGATGAGCAACACTGAAAAGCAGTTACTGCATTAAAAAGACCACGAAGTAATACTCATCCGTGTTCTGAA
The DNA here is from genome assembly GCA_008921705.1 of Burhinus oedicnemus. Classification (NCBI taxonomy): domain Eukaryota; kingdom Metazoa; phylum Chordata; class Aves; order Charadriiformes; family Burhinidae; genus Burhinus; species Burhinus oedicnemus. Next base: position 1,452,464 of record VFFE01007679.1, read on the forward strand.
CTTCTCAAGTTAAGAACAGTTGACAATACCATGCGCTATGGTTTATCTTCTGACTTCTTTTCATTAGTTGTATTTTTCTCATTTAGGCATGACTTGAACCCTAACCAAGGCTTCTGTGAGCCCATCTTCAAGAAATAACATGGCAAGGGATCGTCCCTTTGGGGAATGAGCATCACAGGCAGTTCACAGCTCTGCTTTTCTCTCTGGAATGAGCTTCCTCATACTTCCTTATCAGGCAGGAGGAGAAGCTGAGAACTGGCAGTAAAAATCTTGGGGATGATCTCTCTATCTCTAGGCAAATTGTTATAATTTAAGTTGCATTGCCTCCCCATTCACTTCACTTATAAGTTCCCACTTAAAAAGAACTGAATAGATTTCTTTTAAAAATATGACTTCCATAGGCTTTGTTGTTCCCATTCTTTATCTTTTCTTCTTAACTTTTAGCAAGACCATGGGCTATTTCTGGCCTATTTCCCCTTTAAAAATGCCATCAACATACCACAGAGCATGGTGGTCTCTCGAGTTTGGAAAACCTAGTAGCATAAACCGCAGTCTTTAGTGATGCTGTAGATAAGCTCCACTCCCTGCTTTAAGCTAAAATTGCTGTGTGAGGTGACAGCCCTGGCAGGAAAAGCAGCAACAGTATTTCCAGCAGTAGCAATTTCAAGTTCATTATGCAGAGCTTTCCCTTGAGGCCATTTTCTTTGTGTTTTTCTTGTTCTCATTGCTTCTTGCTTGCTTAAACTGACAGCAAATGCCCTGGTTGATTTTCACAGAAGCACATTTTCTATAGTAAAAAATGACCAGTAGTTTTCAGGAAAATGAAAAAATAAGTCCTAGATAAATCTGTCTGCTATTGATCATGCATTGAGCATGGAGATATAGGACCATACTGCGTAGCAGCTTCTGAAGGTCTGGAGAAAAGACATGAAAAGAAAATTGCTTTTCTAGAGAAAGATGTGGAAAAAAATACTCAGACTTTTTTTTCCAGTAAATTTTGTTTTAAAAATATGTACTTTCCATTTTTTGAGAAAAATATCAATGTTTTAATAGAGTTCTTGGTACGTACCTGTTCATGGCCACTTACAAAAGAAAAATAGCAGTATAAGATTATATATCTAATAGACAAATTATTATCTGCTTTACATATTTCTCTGTAGTGCAGAGTATGGCCATACGCTACTAAACACTAATGTTACTTCTGACAGCGACAAATACTCTTTTACTGTTCTTTGTTCCGTACTACGTGTACAATGTATTACAATGGTAAAGGTTGCTCTCTTCATGAAGACTTATTGCTATTTGAAAGCAAGAGGCACATAATAACCAAGCATTTATAACCGGGGAGCTTCAAGTGGACCCCATGAGCACATAATTACAGAGACATGGACAACTTCATCATTCACTGGATCATCTTCATTCTTGACAGAAAAAAATGAAATATTTTTAGGTACAGTGTCTCTAAAATCTTCTCCTCTTCCTTCCCCCCCCCCCCCCCCTTTTTCTTTTCTTTCCTAACTGAGCAATTGATCATGTAGGCAAATGGCATCTCCTCTAGAGCATGCCGGCACTATCCAACGGGCAAAGCGTCTGCACAGCAGCACGCTGTCACTAGGGCTGGAATCACACACCACCAGAGCAAACTTTGGTTACATAAAAGATCATTTTGAGAAACAGTTACCAAGACTCCGCTATCCTGAGTATAATGTAAGAGAAGGACCTTGTGCCATCACCACAGAGGGCAAGTCTTGGCATGTGACAGGAGGTCCAGCATTTGGTGCTCTGCAACAGAAGCACAGGGGCGCGCAAGCAGCCCCACGGGGTGCGCCAGCCCTGCCGAGCTCTGCCTTCACGGCAACATTTCCTCCGCATTCTGTCCGCTTTACCCACTGCACTTGGCATTACTTCCTCTACTCACATCTACTAAACCTTTTATATCGCTGTGAGATGAAGAGTATTCCAGCCGCTCTGTACTGCAGTTCTCCAGGGGATTAGAAATGGCCAGGACACTAGGAAAACAAGCTCAGAAATGCTAACACGGCGGTCTGGGGGCCAAATAAGTGGCTGGCACCTGGCTCCAAAGCTGTCTAACTGCTGGCACAGTTTCACAATACTGAGACAAGTATTCTTGGTGAACACATTCCAAGAGGCAGTAGATAACACTTCGGTGAGAACTCTTTTGTCCATGCACCCAGCCTTTCTAATTTAAAAAAAATAACAACCAAAAGCTAGAAGAAAATATTAATCTTGGGAAAATTCTCAACATCTAAAAAAACTAGTAATTTTGATCGGACAATAGTGAGGGGAACAGAAAAGAATTGATTCAGAACTGCCTTCTAAAAGCATCAATTCACATTTCAAAAGGCAAAGCTACTTCAGGCTGAAATATTCCAGATAAGGTTCTTGTAACAGGGAATTCATACAGGTTTTAAGTTGTTCTCATTTTCTTTTTGCAAACACAAGGACACCATTATCCAAAGCTTCCAAGCTCCACACTTCACTCTACAAACACACCTCATTAGGAAGATGGGTTGTAATATGACCAGAGATGAACTGATTTTAGTCTCGGGATCTGAGTGATACTTGAGAAAGGTTGTTATTACCTATAATTATTTCATTAGGGATTTTGAAAAAGAACTTTAGATCAAATTTTTTCTTTTTTCAGGTGCTTAGCTTCAACCTTTAAAATACCATAATATTTTCAAAGGAAAAACAAAACATTCAAAGCCCCACTGCTTATCATAAAATCATAGAATAGTTCAGGTTGGAAGGGACCTTTGAAGGTCATCTAGTCCAACCCCCCTGCAATAAGCAGGGACAGCTTCAACTAGATCAGGTTGCTCAGAGCCCCGTCCAACCTGACCTTGAATGTTTCCAGGGATGAGGCATCTACTACCTCTCTGGGCAACATGTTCCAGTGTTTCACCATCCACATTGTAAAAAAAATTCTTCCTTATGTCTGGTCTAAATCTACCCTCTTTTAGTTTAAAACCATTACCCCTTGTCCTATCGCAACAGGCCCTGCTAAAATGTCTGTCCCCATCTTTCTTATAAGCCCCCTTTAAGTACTGAAAGGCCGCAATAAGGTCTCCCTGGAGCCTTCTCTTCTCCAGGCTGAACTACCCCAACTCTCTCAGCCTGTCCTCACAGGAGAGGTGTTCCATCCCTCTGATCATTTTTGTGGCCCTCTTCTGGACTCGCTCCAACAGGTCCATGTCTCCCCTGTGCTGAGGGCTCCAGAGCTGGATGCAGTACTCCAGGTGGGGTCTCACCAGACTGGAGCAGAGGGGCAGAATCACCTCCCCCGACCTGCTGGCCATGCTTCTTTTAATACAGCCCAGGATTCGGTTGGCCTTCTGGACTGCAACCATACATTGCCAGCTCATGTCCAGCTTTTCATCCACCAGTACCCCCCAGTCCTTCTCATCAGGGCTGCTCTCAATCCCTTCATCCCCCAGCCTGCATTGATATGGGGGGTTGCCCCAACCCCCGTGCAGGACCTTGCACTTGGCCTTGTTGAACCTCATGAGGTTCACATGAGCCCACTGCTCGAGCTTGTCCAGGTCTCTCTGGAAGGCATCCTGTCCCTCAGGCATGTCAACCACACCACTCAGCTTGGTGTCATCTGCAAACTTGCTGAGAGTGAGCTCAATCCCACTGTCCACGTCATTGATGAAGACATTAAACAGTACTGGTCCCAGTCCAGACCCCTGAGGGACACCACTTGTCACTGATCTCCATCTGGACAATGAGCCATTGACCACTACCCTCTGGATGGAACCATCCAACCAATTCCTCATCCGCAGAGCAGTCCACCCATCAAATCCCATACCTCTCCAACTCAGAGCAAAGGATGTTGTGGGGGACTGTGTCAAAGGCCAGAGAGATGACATCTATAGCTCTTCTCTACTGATGTAATCACTCCATCATAGAAGACCACTAGGCTGGTCAGGCAGGACTTGCCCTTGCTGAAGTCTTGCTCACTGTCTCGAATTGCCTCAGCATAGCTTCTGGGAGGATGTGTTCCATGATCTTCCTAGGCATAGAGGTGAGGCTGACAGGTCAGTACTTGCCAGGGTCCTCCTTTCTACTGTTTTTAAAAATGAGTGCAATGTTTCCCTTTTTCTAGTCACCAGGGACTTCACCCGACTGCCATGACTTTTCAAATATCATGGAGAGTGGCTTGGCAACTACATCAGCCAATTCCCTCAGGACTCTGGGATGCATCTCATAAGGTCCCATAGACTTATGTATATTCAGGTTCCTCGGGTGGTCACAATCCCGAACTTCTCAGGTTCAGTGGAAGGAACTTTGCTCCCCAGGTCCTTGCTTTACAGTCCATCCAGTTGAGAGGTGTGGGAAGAGAGGTTTCCAGTGAAGACTGAGGCAAAAAAAGCTGTTGACTACCTCAGTCTTCTCCTCGTCCATTGTTACCAGTTTGCCAGTCAAATCCTGTTAGAAGATGAATTCCATACAGCATCTTCTGCTCTGCACTCAGCTGTATAAAGGAAGTCTTCTATTGGACTTCAAGCGATACGTGTGAAAAAGACCGTGGTTCTTACAGCCTGGCCTTGGTAGACCCCTTTATTTCTTGCCTGTCCAAGAAAACAGTACTTTGTCCTGTCTGTTGAAGGAGATTGGTTTCTTAACCCTTCTGCACATGTTGAAAACATTATTCCTTGATGAGTACAATACCAAGGCTTATGATACCCATACCAACAATCATTTCCAACAGCAATGTTACTTTATGCTGTAAACCTTAGGTGGTCTACACACTTGCACTCTTCTACCCAAGATGAACTTTCAATTGCAAAATTCAACATAAATGGTCTTTCATCCCTGTTTGAATAAAAACTGATCACATAAAAGGCATCTCTTAAAGATTCTGGTCACAAAGTACTGGTTTTACAGTCAGTATATGACTGAAGCCAACTGTTCTCAGAGGCTCAGAGTAAGAAGAATATCTGAATTTCCTGCTTTTCACACTGTCTTAGTTCTATCTCAGTTCTACTCAAGGCCAGCCACGTTTTGCAGATATTTTATTCCTGAGATCAGGTCAAGAAAAGGCACTTTCACTGAAATGCCACAGGCATCAAACAACTGAAACTGAAGGACCAAACACTGTACCAGTATAAGCACCCTGTGTTTTAACATAACTATGAGAAAAACAGTCTGCACATATGATTAATACCTGTAAGATTCCACAAAAATTGTTTTTTGGATTTTTGTGGCAAAATGTGTGTCTGCAAAACATACACACGTAATTGTTTATTTACTTATGTTTGTTACTGTCTATTAGTATTTGATTCATAATGATAAATTTAAGTAGACAGCTCAATAAAACAATTCTACACATTTTTATTAAAAATTATCTTCACAATAAAACAGCTTTCTTTGAAAGCACATAACTAGTTCCACTCCTGTTATAATGGCCTCTGTATATTCATCTCTTCCTTTGCAAGTATCTTAGGCTACAGTGTAATTGCCAACCCACCAAATACATTAAGGTCATTATCTTTTTCCAGTTGAAATCAAAGGTAACATCCCCACTAAATTCAACAAGGGCTGGGTTAGTCATGAAAACCTACAGCACTCTAGATTAAGAGCAATATTTCAGGCAAAGTGGGGAAACTGAGCTTAGCTATGAATGCCATCCCAAGAAGATAATAAAACAAAACTATGAGGCCAAGACAATTTTACAGGAAAGTAGTACTAAATATTTGGGAAAGAGGTTTAACAGGTCATATAAATCAGAAATAAAAGCCCAAAACTGTAATGCCTACTCCTGAGCATATTACCTTAAAGTCATTCTTCTTACATAATACTTTATAGTCTTCACATTGTAAGCAATTACTGCAAAGGATCCGTGTGTCATTAAAAATTAGTTAAAAACACTTTAAAAGTCATTGCATGGGAAGCGTCTCCTCTAGAAGTATGACTTTATTCTGAGTTGTCTCACATCGGAGTTACTTGTGCGTACTATGCACGTTAAGCATAAAACCAGCAGTAAAACTACTGAGGAACAAACCCTGACAGTATTAATCCACATTTCTAATGCCTGTGAAAGCCAGGAAATAAACAACCAGATAAAAGCTTTCAAAGAAAAGTAGAAACTGCAACTTGTATTGATACTTCAGTGACACAGTCAAAGCAAATGAAACCGTGGCTCTACCAAAGTTAACTTCTGAAGCTTCACTGACTTCAGGCAGACCCATGATGTTACTCCCAGAACGGTCACTAGAGATACTGGTCAGTGAGAAAGGATCGGAAAGAAAAAAAGAGATCAATAGTCCCTCTTCCAGACACCCCCCAAGCAACTAGTAAACCCAGATACCAAACAATGTGTGACCGTTCACCTGCATCTCTTTCCTCAGACTTGAAAGCTGTAATTTCGCAGCGTGCAATTATTTCTCCTTAAGAATGTTATTATACTAAATTAATATACTGAAGTGATGTTTATTAGAAACAGAATCTTAACGAAGGCATAGAAGTGGGAGCAGAGAACTGTTTAGGAGCATCAGAAGTTTTAATAATTACTTACCTCTTCTCTTAACAACGCAATGGTAGTGAATTAGCCAGCAAGCTTTTTCACAGAACATTGCGTAGCAGTAGCATATCCCATTTGTCTTTATTTGATACACGTACATGTAGAAAGACCATTTCAATAATAATTCTGTATATCCTGTAGATCAAATACGGGGCATTTACTTTATGGTTTTCTGCAAATATGATTTGCACCACTCTTGTCACTCTTTCAACTCTGCTATACAATGTCTATTTTACTGCTCCTGCCACAAATCCAGATGGCTGCAGATGTGCAGCTGGCAACACTATGTTGTCTGACCCTGTTTAGGAGTTTACACAATGCAGTGCTTGAATTAAGAGGAAGTCCCAAGTGCCCTCATTAGCACAGCAGCCAATGAGCTGAAACAGGAGCAGCAAGAGTGGGAAATTTTAGCAAAAAATTCCTAGTACAGGAAATGCCTACAAGACAGAGGGGAGATTGTATACTTTGCTGTGAAGACAGCAGAGCATAAAAACAGCTCTTTTAGGTATGCAATGGTATTCTGAAAACTAATTGCAAAGTCTATAGGCCAAAGTAAGCCCAGCTACTCTTCTTCAATATGTGCCTGTATCTCCTTCCACTCATAAAATAGGGCATAATGGTTTACCTTAATAAGGATCACCTCCTTTGCATAGAACTGTAAAATAATAGTAAACATGTTGCTGGCTTTATCAAATATCTTCAAAAAAGCTCAAGTGCTGAGAGAAGTGTTTCAAGGATGAATGAGTCTATTTAAAAATTTTAGATCCTGTGAAGCTTTGATATTGGCTGTCTTCAAGGCAGATTTTATAAGAGCTGGCATTTGGTCTTCTCTGTGAAGATAATAAAGGGGTATTAGATAAAATATGTCATTGTTATGTAAATGTATGTACATATATTGTGTTTTTAATCAGTGTTGGATGTAATCTCTCGTTATTTGAGCAACTTAAGTTATTACTAGAAAGGGAAGTTCAAAGTATGCAGTGTTGAAAGATGCTTTCACACGTTTAGTGATATGATAACCTTTTTAGGTATTCTGGTGCGGTGAACTAATTCTTTCAGGCATTACTTTTTTCCATTGGCATTCAAAGTTAAAAACACACATGAACTAAACTATGGATACAAATCAACCATCTAAACATGGCCATTTTCTGGCAGCACATTGTGCATATACACTCGCATATGTAAATATATCGAGTTTTTTAAAGTAGTCTCTGCTTTGTGATTTCCTTCTACTTCTAATCACACAACAATCACAATCCATTCACAAACACAAGAAATACTGAGCAAAACTGCAATACTAACTCTTAACATGAATGTGCTTCCCTAAGATTCTACCAACACGGTACTCATTCACATACACTTTTCCATCTCAGGAAAGCCTTGCTATTTCAAGTAGCACTGAAGGATGTGATTAAATCCCACCAACACCAAGATAATTAATTAACAATTAGTACATACCTAGCTTTTGTATAATTCTTTTCATGCACAAATCTCCTAGTGCTTCACAGAGAAGCCTAGTTTCACAATTACCACTTGACAGCTAGGCAGTAAAGGCTAAACATAAATCCTGCTTAGTGGCCAGACCCCCTTGTCAAGGCAAAGCCTGCTAGAGCTCACAACCCAGCTCCGCACATTCATTCTGCCAGCTGCAGTTGTCTGCGAACTGCTTACATATCCCAAGGTCAGTCTGCCTACAAATCTCATCTGCCTTTGCTAAACGCGTTGGAAAGAGTCCCCGTGACTGAGTGAAGCGCTGACTTCAGTCAAGTGTGAGCACTTGGCAAAGAGGACCACGGTAACGGACAGACTGTCCTCACCACCATTCACATGAACGTGCTTGTGGCCTACAGTACAATGCAGAACAAGCTCCAGATTCCTCCCTCGGGGCTGTGGGACCCTCAGACTCCTGCCTGTGCAGTTTGAATGCACAACGGCAGCAGCCTCAAGGCTGGCCTCATGGCAGAGCCCAGATATGCCCCAACAGGTCCAAGCACACCCCCAACAGGAACAGGAGAGGCAGAAACTGAGCAGTGGAGAGGCTCTGGACACCAAGGTCAATATATGTAAGTATGATCAAACTACTATTAAGTATGTGCTGAAACTCGGGCACGTCCACACGTTCTGCGTAGAGATGAACTTATGCAGAGAGCCATGTACTTCTGCGAATGGGGAGGTCAGACTTCAAACATCAGCCAGGAGCAGTTTGACAGTATGAGTCCCCACTGGTCAGCACAGCCATGTTATGGACTTCCTGTGCACTTACTCTGTAAAATCCAAAAAGGTAACATGTATTGGCCTAAGTCGTAATTAAAGCAGGTCAAGCTCAAATGCTTCACCTCGTGCTCCCCACAGGCTGCAAGTTGCACATGGTTGGTTACTGCAGCTCAGCTGACCCGTGATTAACAAATCTTTAAGCAGAATTAATTCAGTCATGTCTGAGCCCTAAATTACTATGGACAGGTCACAGAAATCCCTATTACTACCCAAAATAACTATGCTGGGAAGCTGAATTCCACTTCGTGATTCTAATGTTTAATACTTGATTTACAAAGAGACAAGCTACAAATTGACCAAAGCAAGCCCTCATAATATGATTCAGAGTTTGAATGGCAAAAAACCCAAATGTATGACTCAGATCCCTTTTAGAGACAGCATGAAACCTACCAGCCTAAAACAATGGGTGTTTCAAAATGTATGTAGAGAAAGAAAAAAAGAATCAGAATAGCAGGATACTGTTGGGCTGACTTCTGTTCTTGATAGCTTTTTTATTATTATTATTATTATTATTATTATTATTTAGAAAACAAAAAACTCTAGTTTAGGAATGAATGCCTTCATACATACTCTTTAACCCTACATGCACAAGAGGCAAGAATTAATATCTGCAGAGAAGAAAAAAAATACTATTTCTGAAGAAGAAAGCCCTTAAAACATAGCTATATTGCATTTATAATTGGTTATACATTAGTAAGTATGTAAGTTTAATGAAATTTTCACATAAATATATAATGTATAATAATTATACAATGCATAATTATGATACATTGATACAATACATGCAAAGTTACAGGTAACAGTGTATGTTGTCCAGAATGGTAAGCAGAAGTTGAATCCACAGCCTACTGAGTTTTCACCCAGTATAACCAGAGGGTTTTTTCATGGTGTCTCGTACCCCAGGAAATGGCATCCAGGACTGAGATTCAATTTTGAAGCAATACTGAACAATTTATTAGATTAATAGTAGATTAAAAAAATCTTTATATATAGCAATTTTTCTACTGCAGATTTCTTCATGCCTTACGTTGAAAAGGTTGCTGATCAGAGATAGCAAGTGCTGTAACTTTTGCTTTCCTACTCCCTCTCCAATACCGTGTTCACTGTACTATGCATGAATATTAAGGACTAGTATGTTGACAATGGATATTCCTCATTAATACAGCGTGTCACATGTACGTGTTTTCTGAGTACTGGAGATGTGGTATATGCACCTCAGCTAGGCCTTTTATTTACAATCTATGAGGTCCCACACCTCAGCTAAGTAAGAACCATTTATGATGGAAGCTGGGTCGTCACTCACTCCAATGTATCTGAGAGATGCTGCAAGAGCATTGTAAAGCTTTTTAAACATCACACTGCTGTTAAGGCTGAAAAACACAGCTAAAGCTACTTACAATTCTACTTTGGCTGTCATTTATTACGTGTCATGTGGACACCCATCTCCTCAATCCTGCACGATGTACAATGAGCAGGACTTGTTTGGTTGAGAAACTGATTATTACTCCAAGCCTACTATTTTAGATTACAAACAATGCATACAAATTCCCTAATCGTGCAGGATCAGTTGGATTAACAATTTCTCACTTAAAGCTAAGTGCATCGTTTATAGGACAAGTAGGCATTCAGCTGTTGCAAACAGAACCCGGTCCGCCTTGTTCACATCTGCATGCCACTTTACTTCCAGAGAGCCCATCAAGGGATGAAGCATATGGCCTCGATGTTGTTAGTGTTTGTAAATAGCAAGCATAGCAAGCACAGTGTTACACATTAAATCGGAAGTACAAACATAACTTCTGCAGGCACTGTTCATGTAAGCCATCGCAGCACAAGAGGAAGACAGACAGACAAAGAATTCCCAAGAAAACCCACAATGGTTCTGAATCTTTTATTGTTTCTCCTGGTTACAGCTCTGTTGGATTAGTGGTTTTATGCTGGGATAAAAATAGCATCACACTATCAAACCATGTATTTGGCTTCCTATCTGTCCCAACAGGCCAATACTGACATCTGGTACACAAAGTTACCACAGACCTTAACAATGTGATTTATTTTTTATTCTTAAGTAAAGTTGCAATGCAATTATCCCTTCACAAAGGAAGGACGTGACAAAAATTGTCCCTTAGCTTTAACATCTTCTGCTAGCATTCACCCCCTTCCAAAAAACCAGCTCTCTGAAGACCTCAGCATTTGCACATTAAAAAAAGAAGCAACGAGTTTTACACATCTTCCTCACCACCCAAAAAAAAA
>VFFE01007679.1:1463554-1583479 GCA_008921705.1 Burhinus oedicnemus
TGTGGAAAGAGGAAAGTCACTGGAGAAACTTGTTTATTCTCTGATTTTACGCAACTTCATTAAAACTCAATGCAATGGAGCCATTGATTGAGTCACATTAAGAGAATCTGGGTTACCTTGAAGCACTCTATGGCTCCAATTCAACAAGCCCCATCCCTTAAAAAAAACCCAAACAACAATTACCCTGAAAACCAAGGTAAAGACTCTTTGTTGCTCTACCTCAAAACTCCAGAAACAGCATTAATCCCACACACCAAACTAACAAAAAAAAAAAAAAAAAAAAAGGAAATTTTTAACAAATCGCAGTATTTAATAAACTATATTCCATGACAATAGTGATTTCCAAAAAAAAAAAAAAAAGTACAGTTTCATTCATAGAAATCCATTTCCTTCACTGGGCTATGTTTGCATCTTTACAGGCAGAGATATGGCTTTGTTACATGATTCATTTTTATATTTCATTTATAGAAAAAACAAAAAATTACCCAAAACATCTGTGTTCAAACTTTCATAGACAAGAAACAAATGAAATAGAAGAGAATCTTTTCATCTCTGAAATATTGAGAAAGAAGTTCGACTACTTCTAAAAGCATACAAGTTGCTTTAGTGAAGAAATATTACCTTCACCACGTCTTTCAATGAAAAGAACAAGCAAAGACGATGTCTGTATCCTGCACAACTGAGCAAAAGCTATCCCATGTAAACACTAAGTCCAGGAGGATTGCCCATGGAGAATCAGAACAGAAATCTGTCTGAAGACTGAAAAACGTTGCTTTTATTTAATAATGTTAATGATTAGACTTAATTTTGTTGAAGTCATGAGATTGACATTGCCAGGAGCTGAATTCTCCATTTAATAAAATAATTTTTTAAAAAAATTGCAACACAGGCAACTGCAACATGGTTTTCCACGCCCTGACCTCCCAATGCATGTCATGTGCCCAACAGACTGGTGACTGAGAGAGGAAGCACAGTAAAATATCATTAAATTCTATTATTAGCTTTTTAGCAAGGCTAATTACAAGATTGCCAACCCAAAATGTCATGGTGATTTCTCTGACGTAATCATCTAGCACCTAGGAAATGAATGGAAACTACCAATCCATTTTGCTGACATGCATTAGGGAAAAAAAGAGATGCTCATCATGAATATCTGACATAATCTTTATAACTTCCTGAGCCAAACAAAAGAAATAGAATTAAAAGCAAAACAAACACCACACGCAAAAAACAGAAAAACATCACCAATAAAAAAAAACCCTTTAAAATCTCAAGGGCATTTGAGGGTTTAAAAGAACAAACAGGCAAAACAGTAAATAAAATAGTCAACGAATTGATGCTAAAATAAAAAGGAAAACGAAACCAAAAGGCTACATAATGTTTTGCCTAATGATGTAGTTCAATCCCTATAAAAAAAGAACAAAGTCTTAAATACTAATGCTGAACCTGACCATGAGGTTCTATGTTGGATACCATCTGAGACCTCATGCTGCTACCACGCAGAAGGGAACTGTGTCTGGGATTACTACAGTATCACCTCGATAAAGCATTCTCTTCTCATATGTTTTGTATTTTCCTGAAAAAGAATTAATCTGTGAAACTAATAATTACTATCTTAAGAGGCCTCTTCTTATTGTAATTTTTTCTTTCTAATGCTTACAGCTGATTTAAAATAAACTCTTCACAAGGAGTTTCTGTACGTGTAACTGTGCGTGCACCTGCTGAGTCTATATGTAATCCATCCCCAACGGTTACATACTCCCATCTCATTCCCTCTCAGGCTTTGCTCCACAGTACGGTCAGGGTTTATTAAACGACGCTGATGCCCTTGTTATCTGACAACACAAACAGTACATTCAACAACTTGAAGGGAAGCCATCTCACTGTTTCTCCCTCTTCGCTGTTTTCCCAAGAGCCCAAAGAAAAATCAATGAAATAAATCTCATTTAAGATACATCTATTTAAACCTGATTGACAGAAGACCATATTCCATTAGAGACACACCGCTTTCGTTTGCACACACATCAGTAACGGTGACATACGGAGACAACTACATCAAGCAGAACTGCTCCCTGTTCCTTGCACATATCAGTTTACTTTCAAAAAAATAAACTGACAGAGGGGTTTTCTAATTAGCAGTGGGGGAAATATTAGTAAGCGGCTGCTAACAAGCAGGCTTCCCTCAGGTAGCCCATCTACCTGCAACAGACAGGCGTTTCAAAAAATAAAAGATTATTTTTGCCAAAAGGAGTCGAACGGGGCCGGCAATACAGGCACCGGCAGTTACATAAATCGGTGCTAAAAATAAACTTCAGAGACGCGGGGTGGGCAGCGGCTGCGGCCGGAGCCGGGGCCGGGGCCGGAGCCGGGGCCGGCAGCGCCGCCCGCCGAGGCCCGCGGGGCCGGGCTGCAGCTCCCCCCGCGCCGGGCGCACGGAGGGTCCCCGCCCGCCGGGCGCACCCCAGGGCCAGCCCGCCGGCGACGCCGCTCCGGCGGGGCCCCGCGGCGAGGCCCGGCCCGGTCCAGCCCAAGAAGTTGCCAGAGTCGGGGGGCGGGCGGCCCCTGCTTACCACCAGCACGGGCACGCCTGCGGTCAGCGAGTAGAGGAGCACCGGGGGCACGGCGCTGCGGTCCTCCGGGCCCGGGTAGGGCTTTCGGTACGCGCCCTCGTAGCAGAAGAAGCCTTGCACGTTGACCGTGAAGGTGTCCGTGTACTCGAAATAATAAGCCAGCATCACGGTCCCTGCCATGATCACCATCTGGAAGTAAAGCATGCTGGTGAGCGGAGAGGGCACTCGCATGTACGTGGGCTCCGGCGGCCGCGGCAGCCCCCCTCCCCGGCGGCGCGCTCCGCCCGCTCCCCGGCGGCATCCACCGCGGGCGGAGGCGGCTCGGCGGCGGCCAGCGGCGCGGTCAGGCCCGCGGGGCGGGGAGCGCGGGCAGGGCAGGCGGGGGCCCGGCCCGCCGCTCCGGCACCGGCTCCAGCGCGGGCGCCGGCTCCAGCGCGGGCGCCGGCTCGTACAGCGGGCGGGCGGGCGGAGCGCGGCGGCGAGAGGGGGCGGCTTCGCCCCGCCCCGCCCGGGGAGCAGCAGCCGCGCCGGACCCCGGCCGGGGCGGGGAGGCGGGAGGGGGCGGAGGATCCGCACCGGCGGTGAAGACCACTCTGAAAGTTCCCCGGCCCCGGCACGACTCCCGCGGCACGGCCCCGCGACCGTGATGAGTGAACCTTCCCCGCCTCCCGTGGGGTGGGGGGGTACCGCGGGTCCCTCTCTACGCCGACACACACACCTGTACGACGGGCGTGCACATGCGGGAGAGCTCCCGGAGCTGCCCGCCGCCCCGTCCCGGCCCCGCACGGAGCCGCCGAGTGCTCGGCGCTGCGCGGCCCCGACAGCGCCGGCAGCCGCAGCTCGGGGATGCCCGGGTAGGGAAAGGGATGGCCGCTGTTTGCCGGGGTGGTAAAGGCCTCAAAATGGAAATACATACCCTTTTGTACATGGATAACCGCTAAAGCAATTAACGTTTAAAGCTTTCGTTTAACAGCTATAAAGAAAACGAGTAGCTGGACACGAAGCTATCCTCGCCCAAGTAACATCCCAGAGTAAGAGGAGAGCCTGCTCCCGTGCTGGGAGAAATCATACATACGCAAACACAAAAGAACTCCACTTAGAAGTACATATATAGCACATACACCTAAGAATAGACGGCTGTGCACAATGCTTGTACAGATTCACCCCTGTGGGGGCTCAAGTCTGGATTCCCAAAGCCGACAGGTAAAAAGATAAAGAGTTACTTAAAGGTACACCCTCCCCCCCCGCCCCAAACTGTTATATGGCCAAGAAACAGTCTTCAAAGGGACACCTTAGCCTTAAAGATTCTGCTTGGCTTGCTTAGTAAAGGCTGTTAGAGATTTGATCACCCTGTTTTATAATGTGTAATCATTCTTCTGGTGTTGTACTTTGGCTTTAACTGTTCGTTTTCCTTCCCTTTCAGGAGAATTTTATCCATATTCAGTGATGTTAGTCTCCATGCATTTATTTTTAATCAGCCCTTGAAGAACACACTCTTCATGCCTGGATTCCACATCCAGTCTATTTTTATGTGTTCTTAACATACTCCCCAGAAGAATCTAAATCATGGCATTCGCGTTGCACTCACCAGACTGAGCTGGATAGCTACCTACCTTTGTGAAAAATACGTAGTGAGACATGAGACATCTTGTGGCGAATTCTGCCTAGCACAGAGTTTATTTTCCCCATTTCTTTAGCGCAGTCCAATATCCATTACCATATACGTAAAAATCTTAATTTCATCCTGGATATTGCATACAAATAGCCCCATTGTGAGGGTAAACCAAAGTATTGACTTTTTTAGACCAAAGTCAATAGCAGGACTGCAATGAGCACTAGACTCAGCTCTTCAGCTCTATTTGAGTGGATGCCCTAGAGAAACACTGCTGGCATATTTCTTTCAAAAATTGGCATTGGGGAAAATCAACCTTTTCCCAGTAACCGGCTAATAAAATACTCTTGCACTTTGCTGTTACAAGCCCACTTCTATTTATAGATATACCAATGGAGCTATTGCATATAGGAATTAAAGGACAAAAAAAGTCCCATTTTTACAAAAAATTTTTAAAGGTATATCAAAATCTCTGAAGGATTTTGGATCATAGATTTTGGAAAGACTCTCCATAGGTCACAGAGTCTAAACACTTGCTCAACACAGGTCCCATTAGATCAGGTTGCTCAGTCCAAGTCAACTGTCAAGTATCTCAAAGGATGGAGAGTCCACAACCACTCTAGACAACCTGTGCCAGTGTCCAACCACTGACATGAAACATTTTTTCCTTATATTAAGCCAGAATTTTCTGTGTTCCATCCTGAGCCTGCTGCCTCTCCTCCTGTCGTTGAGAATCTAGAGAGGAGAACCTGACTCTCCCTTCTCTACATCCCACCATGAGGTAGATGTAAACAATAGTAAGAAATGCCCTTGGCCTTCTCTCGTTAAGGCTAAACAAGATTAATAACACTTCTGGTGGTACAGAATATGTCTGTATCCTGAATGCTCGGTCTTTTCTGTTGATACACAAATACTAGCAAGTATATATTGGCTGCCATTAAATGAAGTGTAAGGCTATTAAAGGAATTATTAAGGGGCATTTCAATGAACAGAGTTTGTCTTTATGCTTTTCTCTTACTCTACAACAGTGACACTATTTAGGCTCTAATATGGGGCTTCCGAAACAGGCCAGAATATATGTTAGATACAATATTCGCTTGTATTATTTGGCTCAACCTAGTGCCCGTGCTTCAAATACTACAGGTGGACTTGCCATTTAATAGCATTACAAACCAGAGAATACAGGATTTACATCAAAGAGGAGTTTTAATGTCAGCTTCATTGGTAGTCAACCCACAGTCAGCTCAGAGTGATCTGAGTCAGGTCTCAGGTCACTGATGAAAAAAAACCAAACCACAAAAATGTCAGGCTCTGTTTTTCGTTTTTTAAAAAAATGGTGCTACATGGACAAATGGATTGATTGTCAACTTGGTGCTTCAGGGAGGAATTAAGGGAATTAATTATTCCCTTTCTCCAACCTCCAGTTTTTAGAGTAAAGATCATTAGGTAAGAAAAGTAGACAGGTCAGCTTATTGAATAGCAAGGGGCTCAGCTACAGAGTAGATGACCAGATGCCAAAAAACTTTAAAGCAGAAGGTATATAAAAATTTCAATTATTTTTTTCTTTGAAAGCTCTGTAAACTTATGACCGTTTCCAAAAATAATCATGAGCTGTGTATTTATTTTTATGCAGGTAAGGCCTGCTCTGGCACTGTCCTCCTTTCTCGGCCCCTTCTTCCTCTTTTTCCCATTTTGAAGATTTTTTTTTACTTAGAACAAGTCTGAAAGGCTTGGTTTCTTGCAGCCGATAAAGTTAAAATCTGGATTAGCTTCTGTCTGACTTGCCCCAGCTGAAAAACCTGCATGCGCTTGATGCTTGCTACTGTTCTCTTCACAGAAGCTGACTGTTGCACTATGTAGACTGCTATATGGTATAATAATGAAGGGTAGAAATGCTTAGGAATGCACAGGTAAGGCAAGTCCAAGCTCCACAAGATGCTTGGAATATTACAAAAGCAAAAAGATAATAATACCAAATATTGCTTTATTTTAATACTCATAAACAAATTCTCATTGTTGCAGACGTACTTTATACACATGGCCTGCGCACCAGTGGCTTGCCTTCATGATTATGCAGTTAGCTAATCAAGTAAAACCAGAGCTATACTTTTTATTATAAATAACATGATGTTTATTTGCTGCACAGTTGAATATGCAAACATGTATTAAATCAAACAAATAGAAGCACAAGAACACAATCCCCAGTGACCAGTGCAGCCAGCTAAATATATTCTGCAATCACAGTATTCCCTGCTGATTTATATCAGTGATATGCAATGACAGCAGAATGGCAGAGAAAAGCCCAGAACCAACAATTTTTGTTTCAGAAGGCTATTGGTAAAAATGTCAGTTGAAACTCAGATGACAGACAGACTGGTTTTGAAACTAACTTTCTTGGGAATAATGCCACTGATCTCAGAGCAGGAGTTCCCCTGATAGTCCTCATAGATTTATCTTGTTCTTTTCATTTGCTACCTAATTTTAAGTGAAATATCAGCTCAAGAGACACAATGTAGAGCAGAGCAGACAGAGAGAAACCTTAGCTGCACTGTTTCAAAATAATTTGAAATCGTGACCTTCATTACAGAGAGATATTTCCAGTTCCAAACCAAATTCACTAACCTTTCATGTGCTTACATCACCACTTTTTATAGTATTTTCTAGTTATAAAACATTTCTATGGCAAAAGGCAGTAAAGAAACAAAGCCAACCCAACAAAACCTTCTCAATGGGAAGAAAAATCAGAATTGATATCAAATCATCCCACTGTTTTTACCTTTCTGTTTACCTCTTTCATGCTTTATCAGAGTGACAGCAGCTGGCAACCCTGTGGCTGTTTCCCTGTTACATCTCCACGCTGCTACACTAAACCAGCCCTTTCTGAAGGGAATATTGCATCTGTGTTGATGGCACAGCAGCAAGGAAGAGTCAGAATGAACTAAAACCTTTAGAGAGCTCCTGGCTTTGTCCAGGAAGAAAATTAGGAAAAGCCCCCTAATTTGGCAAACGGCAGGAGAGACATTTACTTGCATACAGACTTTAGAAGAACATTGTCTTAGTTATTTGATGCAAGCTTTACCCTGCCAATATACAATGGTCTCTTCCTCTGTATTTAATAACAGATATTGTTAAGAGATAACTAAAAGGACATGCTAATTGTTTAATTACATTTTTAATGATATGCTTCATCCAGCAGTGATTTAAGTCCTAGAGCCCAGGGTATCTACTGTTAAAATTTATGCTTGTAGGACCATCATAATACAAGAGAAAAATAGTCTTCTAGCAGTTGGTGCACAGCACAGAATTAGAAATGGGGGCTTGGCCAGAAAACTTGCAGTATGATTCAAACAAGTTAAGCACCAAATCTAAGTTTTTCATATGGTCTTAGTACGTAGTTCACAGAGAGAGATAACTCCAGTAGGTGACTAAGCTCTACTACATTAGGGCAGGATGAATCATCCTCTGAAAATGTCATTCATTCCATCCTAAGAAATACCAGCTTCTGATGATACCACTTGCAACAATAATTAAACAATCTTTGATGACTAGCTTAGACTAGGACCCTTCTTTTAAAGGGCTCTAGTGAGATGTGATCAATTTTACTCTTAACTTCCACTTGCACATAGCTAAACTAGCTCCAAAATAGGAGTTATACTTTCCAGGAGTCACGCAGGAAAAGTCAAATTAGCAGCAGCATAAGCATTGATATTGCATTTGTATTGCAGTATTACGTAGGGCTAGACCCTATTTCCGTAGAAGACAACATTTTGCCCCAGTAAGCTCGGACACCTCATACAATGCAGTGCAATTATATGAGAGAGCGAGCAGATGGAGATGAAACAAATGAGGAGGAGGACAAGGCAACAATGAAATGATTGAGTTTGATATAATGAGTAGCAGTCACAGCACATTAGTTGCCTAGTCAGTGTTTACATCAATAAGATAATTGATCTTCTTAAAACTGCTTGCTATCTTCAAATTAAGGAGAAGTGTTATTGCATGCAAGTTCTTCATAGGTTAGAACAGAAATTCGGGATGCCAGAGGGACACCATGTACCTAAGGCCTGTACATCTTGAGAAATAAAATAAAGCCTGTGTTAGCATATCTACAACTGTACTGTCAAAATAAAAAAATACAGAACACAGTTTTGTCAATGTGAAATGAAATTAAACACTGATATTTGAGAGTTCAAATAATGATTATCTAATATAAACTTAGGAAAAAGCCTACCACTTAGAAGATGATTACCCCAGCTATGAAGTTATCTTTATTGGCAGACACATTTTTGGTAACTGCTATGTTATACAAACTGACTGTAAACTTGGCAATCTTTGGCATGATTGGTTTGATAAAAATCATATGAGTAATCTCAGGATTTTGGAATAAACTTCCCCATCTCATTCACCCAGAATATAATCATTCTTTTCATTTCTTTTGATGAAAGAAAACCCCTTGCCAAGGTAATTGGCGATACCTTGGAATACTGGTGCAGCAGGTTACTGAACAGTAGCTGACATAAGCAGAGCACTAGCCTATTCATGGTGCAGTAGTAAAGTGGGGGGAAAAAAATAATCACACAGATCTGCCCTGTGCAGTACACTGTCTGTATCTGTAGAGCTGATTTTGTACATAATCCAAAATTAGTTCAGACATTTGTACAATGCCTGAAGGTTTTATAGACCAATCCTAAAACTCCCTTTACATATTACTGAATTAATTTCACTCATTTGAATACGGCAGTTTGCTGCATTGTAATTTGCCTTCTCTTTCATACCTTTTTTATTATAAATAGTGAGACTAATTTTTATCAGCTAAATATTCTGTACAGCCTTTAAGGGGATGTGCTTAAAGTAAAGGTTTGCCCACTCCTCAAGTTTCTACGTTGTCAGTATAAAACTTTCATCAATCTGAAAACACACCGGTATGAAGGAAGGAACGGGCCAGCCCATTCAGCCACCTTTCTGTGGTTACTTACGCTCTCACCCACAGCTCAGCCGCCTATAGGAACCGGACTCTAGCAGCCCCCAGTGCTTTTACACATACTGTAAACACATTGCTCAAAGATCTGTGAGCAACAGCTGAAGTTACCAGGGAGATGGAGGTAAACTTCTGTTTTAACTGAAGGAGACCTTGTTCATTTGCAGGAAAACTTGTGTGAAAAATCATGCCCTGTCTGCTTGCAGGGTTGATGTTTTATAGTCTGGTCTCTACCTGGATAAATCCACCCTCTCATTTTTAAATCCCACACTTAAACAGAAGTGTGACTAATTTTTAGCTCTGCATGCTTGCCATCATTATCTTTTGCTAATTCCATGACTGTGGAATAAAATATTCTGAGATATTGAGGACGGGAAAGGCAAAACCATCCAAAAGTGTGTAAAAGGGATTAGACTGTCACATTGGCGTGGGACTCAGCATGGAATTGTGAGGTCTTCCTTCCAAGGCTGAGGATTCCTCAATTCAGGGGCAGCTGCATAGTAAAACTTGCAGTTATCTCTTTCCACAATCAAGCTTGGCCCTTAGCAATTGTATCATGAACAGGTAAGGTATACAAGACTCCAAAGACACTTTCAAGCACAAGTCTGTACATAAGATTAAATTAACCCACTTACTAACTTTCTCTCAAAAGGGAAAGACAAATAGACTAATATCATAAATTATGCACCATAATCACTACATACTTCCAGCTCTGGTTATCGTTTAATGTATGCGGCTCATCCTGGCAGGAGTCCAATAAATCCTCTGCAAGAGTTTCTGCTGGATAAGCTCACACACAGTTGTACGGTAGAACTTATGTTCTTACAAATTATACCAGACATTTCTCATTAGCATTACACCTGAAATCCCATTCCCAAGTTGGATATTATCCATTACTTCATAAAATTAAGATGAAAAGCATAGAAAGAGCAATTTCAGGATACCTGTAGCCAGTGGTTCAATGGAGAAAAAGGAAAAAAAAAATCCCACAGAATTTACCAAACAGAAGTACAGGCACTGTTCATTGCTACCAGGTAATTGTTCAAGAAAGCTAGAAATAAAGCTGATGATTTTCTTAGATTACTTTGAAAATTTTCAATAATAAAAATACTTGAAGTCGAATTCTTAATACTCATCGTCCAGAACCCAGCTCTTCTATACCCTGCTGTAGCCCTCAGCATTCATGGTCCACAGAGCTACAAGAAACACAGGTATCACACATTTCCATTCAACACCAAGACATTCATGTTACATTCATGTTTTCACACACAACCTTTCTCTGAAAAATGCCCTTTCTTTTGTAGCTTGTTCATAAGCATACAGTGAAGACAGAAAACTCAAGAAGGTGGAAAACTTAAAGCCCAGTGACAAAAAGTAGTCAGCTACAAAGACACAAAGCATTCGTACAGCCCTGTGATACTGCTGTGAATGACACCATCACCAGGCCAGTGAGGACACACCTCAAAAGAATTTCCTACACTGGTTTGTTTCACAAAGCCACGTTGTTCATGCCCACTGCAGGATAGATGCAGGATAGATGCCTCTGCACTTTGAGAAGCTCCCACCTTCTGCAGAACAACACTACCCCTTCTGGCTACAAGGCTAAGCCCAGAGCAGGACTAAGGCATTAGGCCTGCTCACACTGAAGTTAGTAAGTGCATTTCTCTGAATGACTGGATTCCTATAAAACAATCCTTCCAGGAAGCATCCATTTCCATCCACCACTATTCAGATACCTTCCTCCTATCAAGGTTCTCTCCATCATGGAGATATTCAAAACTTCACTGACAAGGCTCTGAGGAACCTCACCAAGACATGAAGTCAGCCCTGCTCTGAACATATGGGAGGATTACAGGACCGCCAGGAGTCCCCTCAGACCTAAATTTTTCTGTGATTCTCTGAATTAATTCTGATTTACTCTGACCCATAGATTTGCAGTCTTTAGTCTTAAAGATTATGATCCATTCTAAAGGCGATTCACTACAATTATTGTAATTCACTTGATTCTTGTAATTCATATCTAAAAATTAAAATCATCTTTCCCCTAAATTGGTGAATTGATACAAAGTGAAACTGCGCATCCGCTTACCTACACTGGTAGCAACAAAGATACCCTTTAATTTTCCCGTTTCTAAACGGACAGTCCTATACATATATATCTATAGGCTCCAATAAGGTGCTATATAAAACCTGTTAGAGGATTGGTCCTTAAAAAAATAATGAGAGGCTATCTCTTTGACTTGGTCATAATTTCTCATCATAATTACCTTCCAGGCAAAAAGTATACTGTCAAGCATTAGCAGGAGACTCAGGAAGGCAGCAAGGAAGGAAATAACTTGAACAGTTGAAAAGTCACTTCTGAAAGACATAGCAACAGTCTTTGCTGCTTTGAGAAGTGAATCCTGAACTTCAAGGAGCAGCTGGAAAGGTAAAGAGCCAGAGTAATACTAAAATAATAAATAAACCAGCTTTTGAAGATCCTTTGTGGTAACTTGCTATCGCTGGTACCATGAAGTATTAATAACCGAAGCTTTCAAGCTCTTTGCTAAATTAATTTACTTGAGATTGCTTCTCATTTAAAAATATTCCATGTTTAACAAAGTGTTAGGCTAAAGGGTAAGAAATTTATTAGATTAGGATATGAATATCACTGATATAATAGGGGACACTGTCAAATTATTATGTAACAAAATATATGCTTGTTTGGTTAATACACAGCTCTTTACTTTGATTACCGCTTTTGGAAATCCTTACTCATTTGATGCTTTATTCATCCAGCTAACCAGCTTAACTCCAGACAACCAACTGTACTAAAAGAAAGAAGTGGCAAGTGATCATGTGGGAAAAAATTATTAAAGAAGGAAAAGTGGGGAGAGAGAGATTTGTACAAGGGTACATTTACAAAGTTGGCTAGAACATCAGAAGTTGAAATTACAGGTTTCTTGTGGGAAAACGCAGTAAGTGGGGGATTCTGCAGGCTCCTGCCAGAGCAAAAGGATTAAAAGGTAGCAGCCCAAGAGCTCAGGCAGGCAGCTAGTACACTGGTGTGACAGCAGGACAGTACGAAGGGAGCTCGGTTATGCATAGGCAGCCTGGCTCTTCCTACGCCTGGCGGGTGGTAGAGGGGTAAGAAGGCCATATCACTGGGACAGAATCAAGGAATATAAAATATCTTCGGGATTCATTTCGGGAGAGGATTAATTGATACCTGCCAGAACTAAGATCAGTATCTCTTTTCTCTTATGACTGCCTGGTGACTTTACTCTTGTGGCCTTAAAGCATCATGTAGTTTTTACACTCTTGACATTGCCAGAAACTATCATTCTTAGAAGCATATAAGGCTCATTTACTTTGAACTCACTGCTGTGTAGTAAAACTGTAAGTGTGAAGTACAACTACCTCAGAAATAGACAGACATTAAAATATTATTAGCGTTTGGTCTTTCCCCCCCATAAGAATTCTGTTAATTTAGAGAAATTAAAATCCGTAGATATGAGTACAGAACATAAGGGCTGCAGAATCAGATTCTCACTAAGCTGGCACAAAAATTAACCTTTGGGAAATGGAGTGGGCAGTTGCTAAAAAGATACACCATCTTAGGACACATAATTTTTATGGCATTAACCTTTTCTTCGTAGAGCAATGCCAATATCCAGCATGCTGATTACTGCTTCTACGGTAACTAGGACAGTATCCAAATTGGATTTAAGCAAATTATTTAGCTTATTAGGCATCCTAATGTCCAGTGTTTAATTCCATTAGGAACATTTGAAATTTCAGACAGAAAAAAAAAAAAAGAAAAGTCATCCCACAGAAATGGGAACAATATCAGATTTGTCCCAGCTGACCTTGGCATTAGTTACACAAAGTCAAGAATAAGTTTAGGAAAACCATGTACGGTGTATTATGTATAACTCTAAAAAATGCATATCATCCACACAGGTTTTAATCATGCACTCTCTACTTAATATCTCAACTGTTTTACAGTCATTTTGCAACTAACAACTCCAGAAACAAGGGTAATGAAAACGGGGATGCAGAGCAGCTTTCATCATATAATCATCCCCACAGATAGAAAAAAAATCTTGGAAGGAGAAATTTTCATTGCTGTTGATACACAATAATTTAATCCTGCACCAGGAAATGTATTTTACTAGTTTTATGTAATGAATAGACACTTCTACATAATCTTTTCATTTCAGTTTTCAAAAAAAAAATATCAGCAGTGTGGGTGCTTTAAAGAAATACAGAGCAAAAAATAAACCAATTGGGATAGTTATGCTATACAAGTTCTTAGAAAAGACTTCCAGTCTCTAAAAATAGCCCTAAGCATACTAAAAATATCCCACAGAGAAAGGAAAGTTCAACTCCTTATTCATATCCAATAGGTACAGAACTCATGATGCCCTCCCTTCTTCTAGGACAGCTAGCAGGAGAGGTAAACCACAACACATTCACTGCATGCCAGGAATTTTTTTTCTCCCTGCGTTTCTTATGGTCAGGGTTGGAAAAGTCATTGCATCAGAGACAAGAGCAAAAAATTCTGGAAACCTCTTCAGACTTCAAGACAATTCCAGAAAAAATTCATTCGTGGATAAATTTCTCTCAGATTATAGCTCCCTGCTGTCCTTGGCACCTCCTGCTACTGTCTTCTTGTGCTTTGATCTATTTCTTACAAGTAAAACAGGCATTGTGAAAAGCAGGAGAAACAGTACCTGCTTCATGTCACTGGCCACTACAATCACATTCAGTACCAGCAGGTGAAGATGAACAAAGAGGGGGAGGTGGCTCATTTCTGCATTGCCTGGGGTGACTGGCACAACCCTTACATGCAGGACGGTTGCTTGCATCTGGTTCTCTATCATGCAAGTCCTTAAACAATTACCTGCCACAGTGAAATTGCTTACTAGCGTGTTACTGGTTTATGAGAGCTAAGCTCAGAAATTGCTTGGGAAGATTACATTACAAATAAAGAACATTTATTGAATTACTATGCTCTACCCATTTCAAAGAAGCAGCAGCTTTCCAATGCTTGCCTCATCAGTAGAAGACATTAAAAAGTTTCATTAGCACAATTAGTGCTTTTCATCGGCATCAGTTCTTTCTCTCTCAGTTGCATTGCTCTCAGTGAATGATTAGTGTTGAAATCCTCTTCTCTCTGAATGTTTATCGTCCTGTCAGATACGGTTGGAAGTTCAACTTTTCAGACTATTGTCAAATAAAACGTGTTGCTGTTCTTGAAAGTAAAATACTACACAGATAGCCAGAGCCCCCCTGGGGACTGTTTCCAACAGTGAACTCTTCCTCTCTAGCAATAACGGAACGGATATGTATTGTGGCACATATATTTTTCATTGTAAAGTGGTACTAAAATGAATTACAGAAATTAGCAACTGAAAAGAACTGTGAAAGAATTACTTTCATGTAAGATAATTTCTATCCAAAAGCTATTTAAATGAACAGTGCAGTAAGTGTAGGCTAATCAATATATATGGCAATAACATTCACAAGGCTCAGATTCTGAGCAAGTAAACTTTTCTATTTTCACAAAGGAAGAGAAGAATCTATTAGAATGGGAGGCTCACACGCAGTGTCTAGAGATGTATTTCCCTCCACGCTCTTTGTCAAATTATCAGTATATCAAATTCAGCAAGATTTTAAAAGGACCGATGATTTTCTTTTTCTGCTTTTGGAATGGGGTTAGAGGGCAGTCATTCATGACAATTGCTCTGTAAGATGATCTCTATAACATCCTGGACAAGATTAATGACAAAGACTGCCTAAGCAATTCACTTCCTACTTCAAAGCTCATGTATTTCCCTAAAGCAACTTCTTTGTGCCACCTGTTAGGATTGTATTTGTATCTGAAGTCATAAGCCAGAAGTAGTTAATGGGATGCAAGATTAGAAAAAAATCATCTTCTCCCCCAGTTCAGATGCTCCAAGAAATACGCAGGACAGTCAAAAATATATTTTCTCTAAGTCAAAATGAGTCAAAGGGCTACTTGTAATTGAAGGAACAGCAAGCCACAGACAGCCAAAGTCACTGAAAGCTACGGAGTACGGTTTTCAGCTACAATTTATTTATTTATTTTAGTTTTCCTATTAAATCTCTGTATAACTTCAATTCCATCAAAGACCGTGTGTATTTGATCCTGTCCTGGTATTTTGCATTTATCTGTGGTATTTAAAGTACGGCATTGCTTTAAAACACTTTCCATTTTCTTGCAACATAACTAAAAAAACCAGCTGTATATAGTTTTTAATTATTGTTGGTGGTTTTGTTATTATTATTATGGTAGAACTGCTATCATAATCTTTACACTTTCCGTAATTGCTTTCAGGACCTACATTTTGCATTCAAGTGGCTATGCAGAACCTTAAGAGCTAAATCATGGAGAAGATATCAACAATACATAACAGTATTATTAGAAACAAATCTGCGTGACATTTTAATATTGCATTTCCCTGTTCATATGCTGTTCCATTTCACATTGAAGAAAAAAGTTATCAGGCATCTTACTCCATACCTAAAGGGGATTATAAGTCTTGGAATGTGAATAAATACACAAAAAAATGAACACCAGACTGTAACTCTATTCATCTAAGAGCAGACTCCAGTGTGCATACCTAGTGTTTCACTTCAGTGCAGTATCTTTAAGGTTCATTGCAAAAAAAAAAAAGTCTCATGTAAAAAATTATATTTTGAGAGTTATAAATTAAAATAAAGATTGTTTGATAAGTTGTGATTTTGAAAGTTGGCTATTTTGATGAGAGACGTGAAATGCTTTTTATTTACTTCCTTGTTGACTTTCCAGTATCACCGCAAATTTGTACAACTGCAGTTCAGTCATTCACATGCAACTAGTTCCTGCATCCTATGCTAAATGCCCTACTGGCTGATTTAAGACTGTCGACAAGCTACTTTGGTACTGGAAATAGAAAAAAAGAGAAGAAAATGGTAGGCGGAGAAAATTACACAAGAGAAAGATTATAAATAATGTCCTTCTCAGGCAGAAAATAAATCCTTAGAAACCAAAAGGTAAAGGAAAACTAAGATTGACCTCCTACTGTTGAATCAGCTGTAAATTGTCTGAGTCACCTTGATTCTCAGCTATGAGAAAGCTCACAATTTCAATGGAGAATAAATTGCATAAAGAGCTCTGCAGAATGCATAACCAAGGCAGAGATAAATGTTAGCCAGGATCTCCTGAGAAGCATGAAAAAAACCCATTGCTGTATTGTTGCAAAATATATCCCCAACAAAAACTAAAAAAGGACAAAGCCTATCAGCATAGTTAAGCACAGTTCAGAGCTCTATTGTAAGAAGTCAGAAGCCCCTTGCACATTAAGGTAAATTTTTCACAAAATTTATATAGGTAGTTGATGAATGTAACTCTGAAGTATCTGAAGTGCATAGAATTCAATATTCTCACAGGTACATATGTTAAAGGATCTGCTCACTGTCAGAGTTAGTAATATTCTAATTCCTGCATTCAAAAAAGGTAAGTTTAGTAATTTCTAAAAGTTAATACCAGGTGAAAGAATTATACCCTCTCTAGAGATTGCAGTGAGTATATTTATATGCCCAAGTGGAAAAAAAGAAAACCAGAAAAAACAGATAAAATAGACTGTTTAAGTAGTATCACTTAATGCTTTTAGTAGGAGAATGCCTAAGCCAAGAATTGCAAAAGTGTGCAAGATTAGCAAAAGTTTGCACCTGGAGTTACTAAGTAGTTACAAGATTAGTACAGTTAGATTTAAATTAATTAAGACTGAATCCAGCAGGGATTTTTGACAGCTAACTGCCATGCCTAAAGTATCTCTGCTAAAGAGAGATAGCTAAGGTTACCTCACAGCTGTTACCTGTTTTCTGCATACATGTTAGAAAAAGATACTTCACTAAACAATAAATGAGTTAAAACAACTCAGAGCAGGTAGAAATAAATCAGATTTTGCATAAGAACAGACAAAGTAGGGAAAACTTAGGTCAAAGGAAAATTGGACAATACTCTTGGACAGTAATTGGCCTTTGGAATCTAAATTCATGGTCTGTCACAATAGCTGCACGAGTTGGTACTGCTGGAGAAACTCACTTCTGATATTACATGGCTTTGGGGAGATTAATCTCAAAATCTGATGTTTATATTAACTTCTTTAACGGAAAAGGTTCTAGCAGGAAAACAGTAAATAAACAAGTGCAGCAACATGCCATAAGAGTTCAATGTCTGATACAGAAAACCATGTACAAACGGGACTACATAAATGATGCCTCGAACCAGCAGAAGCTCTTGACAGCAAT
The DNA here is from genome assembly GCA_008921705.1 of Burhinus oedicnemus. NCBI lineage: Eukaryota > Metazoa > Chordata > Aves > Charadriiformes > Burhinidae > Burhinus > Burhinus oedicnemus. The sequence goes on from VFFE01007679.1 coordinate 1,481,016, forward strand.
AGCACACAGCAGATGTTTACACAACTCAAGTTCTGCCATGCAGATTCAGTTTTTGAGCTTTCAAAGTTTTATGGAATTTACATTTTTTTCTGTGGCTTGGACAGTCAGATACAAAGTCCTAGTTCCATCCACTAGGATCAACAGATAAAAAGGGGTTAATCTCTTTGAATTAGACTAATGAAAGTATCTGGAACAGATGACAGACTATCCAGGTGCATCTTTTCTATCATTTGTGAAGGTGAAGAGGACAGAGGCTTTTGGAAAGGTTGATAGTAGTAGCTTACAAGACTGTTCTGTAGAGAAAAGCTGACATTTTCAAAGGTATAGAGCTTAGTACCACCAGAAGAATGAAGTCTATAGAGACTCTGGTTTTCTTAGCACTGAAAGTTTCCGTACATCTTATCTGTTTAGATAATTTATCTCCCAAGGTTAGAAATAAATTAGGAAAAAAATTCCACTACATATTGCTAGAAAGGCCAAGAGCCCAGAGACTAGATCTACCAAATAAATTACCACCTGATGTAACATCATTGCATAGCAGAGTTGAGCCTACGTGTGGGAGCAAGCTTTAAGGGCAGAAAACCTTATTCTGCCTCATTGCAAGAGAGAAACTACTCTCAGTATTCCCCTAATGTAAATCACTCTGATCTCCACCTTTTCTTTCGCTCCTAACCTGCAGGCTACTCATGAAAAAGTCATATTTTTCTGAAGAGAGTGAAATAGAACATGACTAACATGTATGTGTCTATTCCCTGCTGCAACTTCCAACAAGCACCCTCACATCTCCTTCCAGGGCTAAGGTACCTGCTGACCTTCATACAGCTTTAGCTGTGCTGCCCCGTGCTCTGCTGCCCCTGCTTACCTCCCAGCCAGGAGAGCTGGGCCAGGCCCTGGCTGAGGGCTAAGCCCCTGCTTCCCGGCTGCTGTAGAGCTCAGGAGAAAGTGCTGCCAGGACATCAGTGGCATGGAGAGCAACGGCATCTCAGGCACACTTCTCTGAGAAGCAGGCTAGGGCTTGCGCAGAGCCCTGTGCCATATCCTGTATCCCATTTACATCTGCTCAAACGCTCTAACACTGAAGTCAGTAAAGGCTGACAGATCTCCAGGAAAGCGGATTTTTTCTGTGTCCTGTGCAAAATAAACTCTTGAAATACAGGCTGGAAAAGCCTCACACAGCCACTTAGTTACTACTGTGCCTCTGCAAATAAACAGTTTCTCTGGCTGATAGCCCAGTCCTATAAACTTTGCAGACACGTCAGGTCTCTACAGGCAATGACCACCAAATGACAATCACCACTACTGCCACTGGCACCTCATGGATTCTATTCCCTTTTATCAGTATAGAGGACTTGGTTTTGTGGCTGTGTGCCTGCAGATACTTGAACCCTTACCTGATGCCCTCTTTTGCTCTCTAGCTGCAGCCTAGGTGGACTAATTTCTTCTGCTAGAGAAGTGAGAAACATACAATGAGGCTTTTAAAGGAAGGCTGAGAAAGCTCACAGACCTTTTCATCACCAAACACCTAAACCCAGGTGCTCAAATATTGCATACTTCTCTTATCCAGTTGCTTTAAAAAAAAGAATTACAGCTGTTACAACATTTGGATCACCTGTTGATCCTGGAGAGCAATGATAATAACAAGTGATTATAGAATACAGTATTGCTACAACATATCTCTTGTCTTCTATCCGTGTACCTTATTAAATGTGGGTGTAGAACTGTTAGTCAGATTTTACAAATAATGAGCCAGAAGTTGAATAAGGCTAAGCGATTCCCCCCAACATTCAGGAATATAAATCATGGCTCCTGATCCCCATCTACAGCTCTAGCTGCTCTGTACCATTTTCCTAATGACTTCCACGACATAAACTTATATAATAGTGTCACGACATCATCAGAGTTTTGGATCCCCTAATGCCATTAGATTTGATGATACAGAGGTCACGCATCTTGATGCTGTCTCAGTGTGACATAGCACAAGCAAGAAAAGCCAGTGGATCTGCAGTGATTCGTGTCACAGTGGATCACAAACATTACTTGAAAACAGTGAATATAAATTGCCAAGTTACAAAACTAGCTGAAATGATGTGACAGAAATAATGCCAGACAATGAAGCAATTTTCTATCAACATGAAAGCAACTTCCAAAATGTGCTGATAAAAAAACCACTGTAATTTAAAAGGCAAAGAAGAAAGAGTCCATGGAGGATGAAAATTTCTTCAAGAAAGGTCACTTAAGTCATAATGTTTACACCATAAAAAACTTTTCCTTGGCATGTTGCTATATTCTCCCTCAACCTATGACATCCCCCACTCTCCATTTATCAGATGTCTCTAAATGTATCACAGAAGGGTCTAAGCATCCTACAGCAACCAAAGCACTGGTTTCCCAATACCAGTGTGAGGTAAGGAGATGAGTACTAAGACACAGATAGTCTAGGAACTAAGTCCACAGGGAAATCTTAATGCTCCTCAACTTTTACTCCTGAAGTCCAATATTAAGCACCACTGAAACCCCCGGAACAACTGCTACCAAACAGATTGCCTAAAATCCAAGCATAACAATGTCCAATTACCTCTGCAGTAAGGCCCAAGCGGTATGTTCGATACAGTGCAGGAAGTCTACGGTTGAATCAAAAATTCAATGCAAATCCCCCGCTTTCCCTCAGCTGGAGCAATGTTTATCTAAAGATGTTCTACTTTGATCTGCAGTCCACAGAATCCAATGATACCAGTGTGTACAAGTAAGTCAGGAAAGATCGTGCTCAAAATATAGCTTAATCATCTGCCTCAGGCTCCCTCATACCAAATCAGCTGGCAACCCTGGAAGAACCATCAAGATTTTTCAATATAATTAGCATTCATTAAAAGATAAGCAAAATGGTGCCTGAATTTTATATGTGATCCTAATGTTCTGGATGTAGAAATGCCTTAAGAGGAATGGGAACAAAACCTTTGCAGATATAAACGGGCATAACTATCCTAAACTGAGTTACCAGTGTAAAACTTGCCCTATGAAGAAGTTACATTCTCCTTCACACCAATATATTCCACGAGATATATATCGTTATATAATATTTGTTGCAATAGACTTAGGTCCATTCTCTAGAGGTGAGCTTGCACCTAACCAGAAATGGGGCGTTTCCACACCACAGACCTTGCATGACTGCAGTGTAGTGCACCAACACCTAAACGCTAGCACAAGATTTACTGCGGGGACTAAGGGGCTGCACCTGCCATCCTCGCACACTCAAGTGCAATGAGGGTGCCCCTGGCCACACACACAGCTATGGCTGTGCAGCATCCTTATCCATACCCTCTGGATTGAACCCTGGCTAAGCTACCTTCAGCATAATTAGGTTAACAGTGGGAATATAGCCACAGTAGCCAGGCACTCCAAAATCCCTGCAGGTGGCAAGTTCTGCTGAGTTCATGGTGGGGCTGCAGCGAGCCACCTTAAAGTCAGATCAAATAGAGCCAAACAGATCTATGCCATGCTGCACCTCCAGCTCCGCTGTAGGGCAGACAGAACTGGGATCACTTCTGCTATGAGCGTGATCTACAAGCATCAGAGTAAAGAAAAGTTGTTTATAATGCCTCAGTAGAATAGTCTCAAAAATAAAAGCAAAACAAAAGCAAACTGTTTCAGATGGTGCTTGTTACTCAATAATCATTCCAAAATGTCTCCTGTTCCTGACAGACTGAACGACCCTGAACAACTAAAGTAACTTTCTATTCCACTGTTCCCTATCTTTAAATTAAAATAATGATATTTAGTCTCAAATGTAAGGTGGTTTAAGATAGATGAACAAAAAGAATTCTAGATTGATGGAGTATTATTATCAAGATTTAACTGCCAATCTCTATATGGGTCCAGCTCAGAGGTACTTCACTCCCCTGGATTCTGGCACTTCAAAACATCACATCCATTTAAAATTAAATTGAAGGATTCCTCTTCATTCCCTCTCATGAAAGAACTGGGGAAAAAAAAATACAGTATGGGGACAGAAACCGTATTCACAGCTGCCATAAGTGATTGCCAACTAGCAGATAGCAGTCCATGTTGAGGTAAACATAAATATGTTGGTAAAATATAAATGTGTTGCTGCTGAGAGCATTTTCTTAAAAAATACACCCAAGAACTTAGCAATCTACAGTATCTACAGTATTTTCTTACCTCAACTAATATGAAGCATGGCAATGTCATGTAGCTTCTCCGAGACTGACGTCTGCTGTTTGAAATCATGTTCACCTGTGAAGGAAACAAAGTATATTGTGTCCATCTTTAAGAAACTAGCATTGTTTGGAATAATGTGCCCACAGCAATCTAGAAAAGGTCTGCTTAAAACACAGATTTGTACCAAAATAAGGAACAGTGAGAATTACAACAGGGAAGACGACTGCTCATGTGCGCTCCTTTATTCCAGTGTGAAGGAGCCTCAAGTTAATTTAGATTTTACTATTTTGTTAAATTGATTCCAGTCATTTTTGTTCCATATAACAGTATCTATACAAAGATTTGTACTTAAAATTGTTTTAATTATAACCCTGCATACTTCAACAAAACAAATCCTTTACCATTTTTCAGCAGAGATTTTCTAATTCTAGTGACTTCAAAGAAATTTAAGCATGTTCTTGAAGTTTATACTAGAAAGCTTTGCTGAATGGGCATTAGTTGAAGGCTTAAAAGTTTTCAAAACCAAAATTTTAATCTACCAGGTTTCTACAGAAGCGTGGGAACACAGGACTAGAAGGAATTACCAAGCTGTGAAGTCATGTCTTGCAATCACAGTACGGTAGATTTCTTGTTCTGAAGGATCCACAGAATATTATTCTCAACGCCACAGCTACAAAAGCTTTCCTATTCCCTTGCAAGAAAATTAAGATCTGTTTTTAAAAAGAAAACAAACCAAAAAAGCAATAACCGCCTGGAAGAAAAAAATGTACTACTAATCTCTGCCATAGGAAAGGAAGAGCAGAAAACAGCACACTGTGGATGTAATGATCCTAAGGAATCAGCGCATGACTGGAATAGTAAATTGACTAAAATCTCCAGAGGAGTTAGCATCTTCAAGAATTAGAAACCTAAATGCTGGGCAGCCCCTCTACGTTGCTCTCCTCTTCCTTAAAAAAACCCCAACACTATTGCCTTGATTATTTAATTTTTAAAACTCTAGTTTAAAAAGCTTCTCTCTAGGCTCTTCCTAAAAGATACTGCAATAGTCCTTCAGCTCTTTTCTGTTTTTCTCAACTGTGCCCCTTACTGTTCTTCATTTCTGTCTCACCATTCACTCCTGTTTTATATTTTCTCCTTCTGGTTTCCCGGTGTTCCCTCTCCAGTTTCTCTTTATCCTTTTCCTCACTCAGCTTCTCTCATGTAGCACATCTTCCAACATTGTGCATCTCCTTCTCTCTCTCTTCCATGGCCTCCCAAATCCATCCTTGATTCCCTTTCTTCCTCTGATGCTTTAGTAAGCTGCCGCTGCCTCTTCTCTTTCTCCCTCCCATGCCCTGCCTGTGCATGTGCATATTTCATACAGGGCTTGGGGCTGAACAGTCCAGGAGGCACCACTCTGAAGAGAAGAGAAAGCAGATGCTTCCAAGCAATATCGGGAAAACAAACTCTGCTATGTGTGTGTGCAGCCTGGCTCCCAGCAACGCACTGAGCATCTTTGATGCTCTCCTTCCCTCATGAAGGTGGCTGCGGGAGTCTGACACTGTGCCTCCCTCCCCTTTGGAGTCAGTTAGTAGAAATGTGGAAACAGAGCTGTTGCTCTGTTCAGTGAGACTTGTGCATGCACCAGCTGGGGGTCTCCCTGGGAGCGATGAGCTTTTCAGCTGGGACGCTGTCACTCTAGGCGTTTTTAGCCCAGTCTTTGGTGCTATCAAACACAGCAGTGGTCATCTCCATTCAGCTTGTGTTTATCCAAAGCAAGGAACAAGAAGACACTTCATAGGCAAGCAGTGTGGCATATGTTCTTGAAATCTCTCTCAGATTGTTAAAGGCTGAACTTATTTATCAAGCAAATAGAAAACGGTGGCTCTGCTGCAGATCAATTTACTTGTATGCACCCAGGGCCAAACTCTGCTGTTCATATTCCATTCAAATCCTCATTGAGGCAAAAGGGTCCCAGAGACTCCTTGACACTCCATTATCTGGTTACATAATACAACCATTAATATTGCATATGGAGATGTGCATGCACAGCTACTGCACATTGGGACTATAGGCTCAGCTCATTAAAGAGACACCAACATAGCAGTTATTTATTATTTATTGAGTGCTAACAGTACATTGAAGAAAAAAGAACAAGCTCTGAGCATTAAGGACCAATATATGGCCGCTCTTCAGCTGCTACCTCAATATCAAAAAGGGCCTAAGATTCCTGTTCTCCAGCACAGCATCAGAGGAGAGGCATATTCTTGTTAATGTTGCGGAAGTACTGCAGGTAGGTGTCTGCCAATGCCTAAAGGTCTCAGTGCACCAAAATGGGGATGAAACTGTAGAGCCTGAGGTGTGTCCCAGAATTTCCCTTTCCATAACATGGAGATGGACACTGGCTGGAGCATGGAACACCCTTTACACAGGAGAAACACATACTTTATGTGAAATTGCCTTTTCAGAGGTTGCTGCTATGAGTTTAGAGGAAGATGAGTGAGCCTGAATGAGGCACCAAGAAGCCATCTGTGAGGGCATGTCTGAAATGCTACAAGCATCCTTATAAATAGCTCTCGGTAAAAAACTAGTCCTGTTTTAGCAATATGAAGTCTTTTCATGTAACTAGTTACTAGGCAGCCTATGAAACGGTTTCTCTGGCAGTACCCCACTGTATGCATTAGGCAGTCTGCCTCCCTCCAGCTGCCGTTCTGGGGGTATGCCTAACAGCAGCCTACAGGATCACTCTCCAGACAAGCCTACCCCCGCCACATGTCGTCACCAATCTGCCTCCCTGCTAGACTAGGGAGTCATGTTCACATCTGTGCTCTGTGTTTTTGGGAGAAAGGCCGCAAGCACCCACCTCCAGGAGGAGCTCTGGACAACAGCATTTGACTGAGTGGCGGTACCCCCCTGCAGCTCTGAATGACGGCTGGTTATGAGCCACAGGTGAATTTCACACTTGGCAGCTCTAGGCTGAACATCCTCAGTTTTTACAGGTGTTGCAAACATGCTTTCCGTGTTTCTGATCCCATTTGGATGAAAATCCATTCAATTTATAAGAAGCCTCAAGATGAGAGAATTGCATTCATGTTTCTAGGGTGCTTTTTGGAAACTCTTAGCTACTGTGTAAAGGGGGGGGTGGAGTTTGACAGCAAGTTTGACATGGAGTTTGACATGGCCAAAAGTTTGACAGCAAGTTTGCCAGCAAGTTTGGAGTTTGACATGGCCAAAACAGCAGAAGGTTTTTACAAAAAACAGTCACTGCCCTGCATTTTGCCTAGAAATCAATTCTGTAGGTGATTTCTAGGCATGCCTAGTGGCTCAGATACTTCAGCTTCACAGGGAGACCTCCTCTTGGGATGTGACATCAGCAATGAGCTCTGGGAAGCTCTAGCCAACTTTTAACGTAAAAAAGTAAGAAGCCTAGAGTTTTAGCACTTCCAACATTAATCAGAAACAGAAGAGGAAGCACTTGGGCTCACAGCTTGAATATGACTTCAGGTGATTTACTTAATACCACATTTCTGCCAAAGCCAGAAAATGAAATCAAATATCCTTAGTTCTGAAAGGGAGTCCCCTAATCTTCTCACTATTTTACTACTTGTATTATCCACAGTTGCCATTTGTATGATTGCCTTCTGGCATGTCCCTTTTTTGGTGAAAGCCAGTGAGAAGGCAATTTGAGAGCCTGGTGCTGCCCGTCTTCCATAGGTTGTTATACAAGTGCCAAGCAGAGCTAAGACACCACTGTGTCATTACAAGATCTGTGTTCCGTCACAGGTTTCCCTGTAACTTAGGATTAAGCTAGAAATACAAATGGCGTATTCTATTTCATTTGTCTCATTCCATTTATGGGTGAAGTTCACCTACACTAAGGAAAAAGTACTTATCAATAATTCAGGAGATGTAAAGATATGCTCTGAACTAAAAAAAAATCTACTAAAATGCAAATAAAGCTCACTAGAACTATCTGTGGCACTTATAATCCTCACTGTGGTAAAAATATAGTGGCTTGCCAGAAGGTAAATAGAGAATGTGTCTGGGGAATGTTGAATTTGTCAAGAAAACAGGAAAATAAGGTCACTGTGCTATGAAGAAAACAAATCTTCATGATAGGAAACCATTTTTATTTGCCAAATTTGTGTAGTCTTTATAGAGAGAATGGAGAATCGGGAAGATGATGATATTTTAATGAAGAAAAAGATAAAGAAAAACAATGAAGATACTTTCCTCTGAGATACTGACATTTATATCTAGCATTTGTATAATTTGATCTATTTATTATCAGTGTCTATTCATAAGGAGCGCAAATGTGCTCCAAGAATGTAAAGCATGAGAGCTTAGAGTTCGTGGGCTAAAGGATATCTATATACAGCTTGATCAGTTTTCCAAGATGAACCAGCTGGGGAGTCCCAGATTCTCAACCCAGGTTGATAATCAACACATTGATACACACAAACTGGTCTGGGCATGGCAGGAGCTGCCTGGGGAAGCCTTCAGGACAGTCCAAAATTCCCACCTAGATAGGTCCTGTACCAATTAGTCAAACACTTAGCGGTGAAGGTGGCTAAGAATTCAGTCAACCGCTTTGTCTCAAGTTAGTCCATTTTTTCAAATTGTCTGCTATTTTGTCTCTGCAGATGGCCAGACTGAGAGTTGCCGCACCACCCAGTGGACTTGCCTTGATGAGCGCAAAGGCACAGCCCTAATATCCAGCTACACAAGAATTATAGTTACAGTGCAGACTTGAGGAGTTTTCTACCTATACCTTAAATTTCACAGCTCTTGTTACTACCAAATTTCACTGGGACAAAAATAACAATTTTAAAAGTTAATTTTTACAGTAGTTGATAGTCTACTCGTGGCAAATATTGTTAGTGAAGATTTCCATTTTTATTTTTACCTATGTTCCAGCTACCTCTCTGTTCCATGCATACGCACAGAGACAGCTGCTTTTTCAAACTCTACTCAGGCTTTCACAGATAACAAAGTCTCTGTTCTTGTATCAGAAAGAATTCTTACATGATCTAAAGCTGACAAAAATCACCTTTAGCTGATTTTTTAGCTTCTCTAAGGCTGACAAATATCATCACAGAAAAATACTGTAATAAACTGAACCATATTCATGGTGGAAATACTGAAATGTATATTCAGAATAATCTTTAGAAGAACAGAGTTCATTAGGGTTTCCACATTTTCACACTATTCTTCCTCTTGGTCCGAGAGGATTTCGCTTACCTTTTAAGCTTTGGTGCTGCAGTAATTAAAAGTCTCTTTTCCCTGATACTGATATTATTGTTGATCTTGGGGTATGAGGAGGGAGAACAGACAAAGCAATGGGAAGCTAACGGCAATTCTATGAACAGCAAATAAGCTTGAATAACTGACAGCATAGAGATGAGCCTGGTATCTAATGTAACCTGAATATCAAACCAAACTACAGAATATCAAAGAACTCAAACCAAACTACAGCATATCAAAGAACTCATCTTCAGATAGGAGCGATAAAACGGAGAATTTTGTACATTAATGTCTGTACCTTTTTCAATAGTAAAATGCTAGGGAGTTTGTTCTCAGCCAAATATGTGACATTTTTTCCAAATTGCTTTTTTCCTATAAAAATCCTGTAAAAAGAAAAAATAGGAATGATGATCCTTTCAGGCTCTAGATCTGCCAGAGTAAGAAAAGAAATACATGAGAGCCAGTTCTCCACAACAGGAGAGAAAATGTATCTCTCAGGTACCTAACAGGAAAAAGGAACAGAAGTAACATAGCTCATACTGATGGCAAAGATGCTGGGGGGAGAAATTACTATTTAAGATAACTTGGACACAGAACATATAGATCAAAGTCAACATTTTCATGTATATTCAAAAGCAAAGTGTGAAGCCAATGAAATCTGAACTGTGCAAGAATAGGTTGCTATCAGCTGAGAGCCACATGAGAGAACAATTGCAAATTACCCTGACAAGAGCAGGAAAAGACACTCTTGGCTGCTTTTGCTACCTGAAAATTCATGAATGCCACTAACTGGTGAACCTTAGTAACGAACTCAGATGCTCTTTCCCTCTGAAGCCCAGGGCAGTAATTCTCTTTGCCATTTTCTCCAAAAAACCTTCCACTGTAGCAACACCTTGGAAGGCAAGGCAGGTAGCAGCCTCACCAACGGGCCTGAGGAGCACTGAATAAAGACACAGATAAAGAAGTAGAACTGGATCTCAGCCAGACCATAACAGGAGTTCAAAAGTACACAGCTGTGTGTGGGTGCATGTGAAAAGAGCATAATCAGAACACTGATTGTGCATGACTGGATGTTTATGTCCTGGAACACCTGGGCATGCTGGATGTATGGGGAACAGAAAGAGCGAAGTATGTGAACACCCTGTTTGGCTGCATAGTTGAGATCCGTATCTGTATCTGTAGCTAAATAACAGCAGCTCGTGTGAATAAAGTTGGACTTAGTACACCACACTGCATCCATGTGAATCAGCCCGCCGCAAATGGCACCCAAACAGCGGGAACTTATATAAATCCAGTGGCGGCTCTGCAGCTGAACAGAATGGGGTCAGAAACACGTGCAACAGTTCTTCTTGTTGAACAAGTAAGTAATGCAGCTGTGGTAACATGGGTCAAACAGCCTCTCAAGAGCATAAATTGTATATAGAAGTGTTGCAATGTATTTTAAAGGAACAAGGATTTAAGGTGTCGCCAGTAAAGCTAGCTTCTTTGCTTGTATGGATTAGAACGCATTGTAATTGGTTCCCTTCCACAGGGACCTATGATAGTCAACTTTGGGCGAAAGTAGGGGAAGAATTACAAACAAAAAAGGAGTTACAGTTTGAGGTATCTGATGAAGTAATAATAACATGGAAAACGGTGTTTACTGCCCTTAAGGCGCTGCAACCCACAGAGGAAACTGCAATCTAAAACAGTGGTGCCTGTCGATGCTTCAAATAATGACTCTGTTTATGATGAAGTATGTTCCTGGAGGGAGCCGGAGTTAGATCCTTTCGACCCTGGTCCTGTAAATCCTGATAAGGAACCTAATTTATATCCCCCCTTAACTCCTATTCAAGCTAGGGCTGCCGCAGCATCGTCTATCGTGTCACTGATAGAGAAAAAGCCTCTTGTGCCCCCTCTCACCCCGACAGTGCCGAGTGCGCCACTGGGATATTTTTTACCGTGTACACAGGCAATGGGGGAAGCACCACTTATAGAATTTTCTAACGATTTAAGCCTCAGTGCGTCGTAAGATACTGTGTTCATTTATTATCATGTACAATACCTTTGCTTACAGTAATGAAATGTAATTAATAGTAAAATATATTTTGAATTTTCTTGCATAAAAACAGGACACTGTTAGTTAAGTATGCCTTAATGACTCTATAGTAGATGATCTGAACTGCTAACTGTACAGAAATCTACAGCGAAAAGATTTTAAAAAAAATAATCTTAATTATTGAGTAATACAACTAATTTGAATTAGAGTTATTACACTTGCACTCTCACTTAAAACAAGAAACTAATTTGTGAGTTAAGATACATTTCACCAAGGATGCAATTTGACTGTAGAACCTTCAATATTTGAAATAGCGAATGATGAAAACAAGGCCCTGAACTGGGCTTTGAGACTGGAACTAAATTTGCAAGTCTCCAGTTAGATATGACAATGAAAAAAAACAAAAAAAAACCCAAACAAAAAAACCCAGCTTTCCCACTGTGTCCTCCCCCCACCTCTGCCCCATATACTTCAGGTGTTTCATGCAAGCCACTCATATAAAATGAGGAACCCCATGATGTGTTTTCTACTAAATATGAGTAATCATGGAATAGAACATTTTAAATAACCTAGTGTTTTTCAACGGGAATAATTTCCTATGGCTACTATTACTCACAATTACTAGTGATTTTCTACTTGCACCCTGTTATGCCCTTCACTTGCTAATTGCCTTTTTTATTATTATTGTATTGGAATATGTTGCTTGTTAAAACACAACATCCTGAGTTAAATAACAGTGACTGCAGCTGCCCTCATCTTTAATATAAGTGAAGGTAGAACTGCCTTGGAAAAAGACTGAAGTCTTCACAGCCTTGGCCTCATGCTAGGGCTGGGTTTGCTTTTAAAGTCTACTCTGTTTTGAACAGAATTTGACATACCCTTTGGCCTTCCAGAACTTGGTAACTCCAGTCCTGATAAATAAGGCCAATTGGAAATACTCAAACCTAAGTGTACTGTGAATCATCAAAAACTTTGCTATGCAGCCCTAAATTAGTCAACTAGGTTCTAAGCAAACAGCCAGCTGACAAGCATACTTAGCATTTGACTTAACTGTAAGTATCTGTACTTTATCTACTATATATATACTACAGCAACAGGAAATAAAACAGTAAAGAACAAACTAGCATCCTTTTTTATTACTCTCTTAACCTGATTGCAAACGAGTAAAATTCACGGAAATGGACTGCAAAACTTTCCTGTCCCATTGGCTTTGATCATGATTTGTACTGCTTATGTGACTTGCTCAATGCTTTTAGGTAATTTGAGGCAATAGAATACACAGAATAGGAAATGGATCATTTTATTCTAAAATTATTAAATAAAAGAAGATATTCTGTAAACTTTTTTAAAAAAAACCCAAACAAAAAAACAACAAAAAAATCCAACTTTAAGATCTTTTTTCACTGTTTGGTTGGGTTGTCCAGTGGCCCCTAAACGGGGAAAAACTGCAACAAGCTGAGAAATTAGTTGAAGAGCAGCTTAAAGCCAGATGTGTAGTCCCCTCCACAAGCCCGCGGACCACTCCTATCTTTGTGATTCCAAAAAAAATCAGGAAAATGGAGACTGTTGCAAGATCTCTGAGCAATTAATGCAGTTATGCAACCTATGGGTGCGCTTCAGCCTGGAGTTCCAAATCCCACTATGATCCCCCCACTGATTGAACATTGTATGTGATTGATTTAAAAGATTGTTTCTTTACAATTCCCCTTCATCCAGATGACTGTATGCATTTTGCATTTTCTCTGCCCAGTATAAATAATCAAGCACCAATGAAACATTATCAATGGACTGTCTTACCTCAAGGTATGATGAACAGTCCCACCATTTGTCAAATTGTGGTCACAGCAGCAATGGAACCAACAAGAAAGCAACTTCCTGGGGCATGTATCTACCATTACATGGACGATATTCTGCTTGCTGCTGCAGATTCGCTAACATTACACGAGACCTTGCAGCACTTAGTGAATAACTTAGATTTATCAGGGCTGCAGGTGGCACCAGAGAAGGTGCAAAGTCAGGAGCCTTGGAAATATCTTGGCTTGACTTTATTAATCAAGTAATTTGGCCACAAAAATTACGTCTTGCTATGAATATTAGAACACTGCATGACTCTCAAAAAGTGCTTGGTTGCATTAATTGGGTATGGCCTCTATTAGGCATCGCCACACATGAATTAAAAAATCTTTTTGACACTCTGAAGGGAGATGCTAGACTTGATTCTCCCTGAGAGTTGAGTGACGCTGAGGAAAAGGAGTTACGTATGGTTCCACGTAAAGTGGAAGTGGGATTTGCGCATCGCATAATGCTCACTTTACCACTCAGATTATATACTATCAATAATCTATTTCAGCCACTTGGGTTAATCGGGCAGTTCGATACTCTGAGTAATAAATTAATCACATTAGAATGGATATTTTTGTCACACACCCCAAAGAAAACAGTAACTACTAGGGTAGAATTGATAATTGCAGTTATTGAAAAATCTCAGGTTCGCTTTCAGCACTTATGTGGTCGAGACCCCGACTTCATTACGGTACCCATGACCTCTGATTCCTTCCAAGCATTATTCAGGGAATCAATTCAATTGCAAGCGACTTTGGCAGATAATATGAACAAAATTCTGTTTTCCAATCCCCATCATAAACTTTTCCAGGTACTAGAACATATTTCGCTTTCAAGTCAGTCTATAGTCTGCACGACTCCTTTACCGAAGGCACATACTGTTATTTATTGATGGCTCTGGGAAAACTAGCAAAGTCGCTGTAACATGGAAGGAGGATACGAAATGGTGCGATTCTGTTATTACACAAATGGGCTCTATGCAGCTTGTTGAACTCGCAGCTGCCCTACATGCTTTGGAGCTCTTTCCACAAGACTTAAATATTGTTGCTGATTCATATTCTGTTGTCAGAATAGTACAACGGCTTGAAAGATCACTGCTAAAGGAAGTTGATAATAAAGAGTTATTTAAATTGTTGCTAAGATTATACGAAGTTTTGATGAAACGTGAGCATTCTGTGTTTATTATGCACATATGCTCACATACGCAGTTACCAGGACCTTTGGTGCAAGGAAAGGCAAGGGCAGATGCATTAACATTAGTAGCCTTGTTAACTAGAAGGTTTGAGACTGCTCGCTTATCACATAATTTCTTTCATCAAAATGCATTAGCCTTGGAGAAAGAATTTGGGCTGACCTTGCAGCAAGCCAGAGATATCATTCATGCATGCGCTGACTGCCAGCGACTCACTTTAACCCCTTTGGGAGACGGGGTAAATGTTCGTGGTTTAGGACCAAACGAAACCTGGCAAACCGATGTGACGCACATTCCTGCATTTGGGAGGCAGCGTTATGTGTATGTCACAACTGATACTTTCTCTGGGTTTTTAGTATGCGCAGCCTTGGTGGGAGAGAAGGCAAAAGATGTTAAACGACATTGGACACATTGCTCTGTTATCCTAGGGGTTTCAAAACTTATAAAAACTGATAATGGACCTGCGTATTAATTACATGCCATTAAGTTGTTTCTACAAAACTGGGCAATAAGATCGTGTGTTTGGTATCCCACATTCTCCTACAGGGCAAGCAATTGTTGAACATGGACATAAGAACTTTAAAAATATTCTTGAAAAACAAAGAAGGGGGAATATGACCCCTCAGGAACAATTAAATAATGCCACTTACACACTTAATTTTTTAAATCGCTCAGTAGATCACTTAGCAACTACAGCAAAAGAAAGGCATTATCTTACAGGTGCACAATTTTGCCATCACCCCAAGGTTTGGTTTCGCGACTTGCTGGGTTATAATACTTGGAAAGGACCTGTGGAGTTGATAAGTTAGGGGAGAGGGTATGCTTGTGTTTTACTGCCTTCAGGTCCTTGGTGGCTTCCTGCGCGACATGTGAAGCCATATCATGAGCTGGAAGGAAACCATGAGCATCCCGATACCCCAGATGAACAACCTCCAGATTCGGAAAAGGCTAATGAAGAGAAGGCATGAAGCTCAAGACATCACCTGGGGAGATTTGAAGGTGTTAGATGCCTCTGCAAGTGCTATGATGCACCAAGTGGGAGCAGAGCCAAATCCTGTTAACACCTTCTTAGCGTACCTGGCTATTATCTCAGCCAACTCTAAGGTAATGATGGTAGTCTGGTGGAATCTGATGTGCGCACCCTTGGTACAAGGTAATGTATACTGGGCCCATGTGATGAACCCTCCACTATTCTGATAGTTTGGCACAATGGGGGAATATCTGGACCAGTATATCAGGGTATGTATAATGGATCTATATCTTTTACGCACTTAGGGATTTGGAGAATGTCTCTCCCTCTAGTTGAGCACTGTACTGCCCATGGCAATTATAATAGTTCTCAATATTACCAGTTTTCAGTACATTTGAGCAATGCCTCTATACAGTCTACAACAATCTGTACTTCACATCCTTATGCATTTGTAGCGTCATCTAACATTATTATCACTAAGTGTAATCATTCTTTCTGTGTTAGTGTATCACAACCCTTATACGCTAGCTGTCTTACTTATAATAATATAACCGGTCTCAGCCTTACTTATATAATGCCTATTCAATGTCATTCTGAAGTTTGGCTCCCCGTGAACCTTACTAGGGAATGGGAAGGAGAAGGTAGCCTACAACAGTTAAGACAAGTATTAACTTCAAAGTGATCTAAATGATTTATTGGCTGGCTTATAGTCTTTATTGTCTCTGCTATTATCATTTTAGTGAGTGCTTCTGTAGCCACTGCTTCTTTAGTTACGTCTGTTCAAACAGCTCATGAGATAGGAGCGGCTCTGTCTAATATCACCGCTTATATGCGCTTCCAAACTCTAATAGATCAGCAAATCTTAGCAAGACTAGATGCTTTGGAAGCTGCAGTTTTATGGATAGGAGAAAAACAAAATGCACTAGTAACACGAATGACATTGCATTGTGATTGGGAACACACCGACAAAAATTTATGTGTAACACCATTAAAATGGAATGAATCAGATACTGAGTGGGATCAAGTGAAGACACATTTGCAAGGAGCATTCACAATTAACATGAATGATGAAATTAAGACTCTAAGTAATAGTTTAACCCAACAGTTATCACAATTACGAACTTTGATTCGCAAGAGCGTGATGGATGAGTTAGCAGACAGCGTGACATGGCTCAATCCAAAAACATCGTTTTCAGGATTAAACTTGCAAATATGGACTTTCATTGGTATTGGTATTCTTGTCATTGTGATTTTCCTTGTAGTTTTACAGGTCTTCTGCTGAACCATCCGCAGCATGCAAAAGACAGAAGCAAGAGTGATGGCTGCTTTGATTTTACAATCATCGGCGCAAAACAAAGAAGGGGGAAATGTAGCAACACCTTGGAAGGCAAGGCAGGTAGCAGCCTCACCAACGGGCCTGAGGAGCACTGAACAAAGACACAGATAAAGAAGTAGAACTGGATCTCAGCCAGACCATAACAGGAGTTCAAAAGTACACAGCTGTGTGTGGGTGCATGTGAAAAGAGCATAATCAGAACACTGATTGTGCATGACTGGATGTTTATGTCCTGGAACACCTGGGCATGCTGGATGTATGGGGAACAGAAAGAGCGAAGTATGTGAACACCCTGTTTGGCTGCATAGTTGAGATCCGTATCTGTATCTGTAGCTACATAATAGCAGCTCGTGTGAATAAAGTTGGATTTAGTACACCACACCGGGTTGGTGTGAATCAGCTCGCTGCATTCCACCTCACAAGTGTTTTAACCATCACCAACCAGGTCCCTGTAGCATCTGTGGGCTGTCAGTGATTGCCAATGGACAGCAACATCTGGGTCAAGAGTAAATGAAATGTGGAGGAGAATGTTATCAGCACATTGGAGTGCAATGTATACCATCATAGTATTTTCCCTAGAGATTTCCACGTCTGTGGCATAAACATCTCCTGTTTCTTCATTCTTTGCTGGCCTTCTGATGGGTGTACTTTTGTGATGATATTGAGAGCTAAATTGTGCTCTCCTGTCTTGAAATTAAATAGAATGAGTTTTTAAAAAACTGTAAAACAGAAACAGTATTGAGAGACAATCTTATTACCACGAAAGATGAAAGCTAGGAACCAGACAAACTATATCCCTCTCTTTCTTAGATTACTCATTATTTGAAGATTAACATTAGGAGGACCTGGAAGCCTGTCAAACACCAAATCAAAAGCTCCCACAGGAGTTCAAATAGGAAAAAGTGTTATCAGCAAGAAGAGGATTCACTGGATTACGTTTGTAGTGACAGGATTAAGTTTTGCCCAACACGCTGCATTATCAGAAATAACAAGGTCATTTTTATGTTAAGAAGATGAGGGAAGAATGCCCTTGTTTTGCAAGCAGGCAAATTAATATGGGATTAACCAATAAAAGAATTCCATAAAATTACTTCATTTGTGAAATCAAGGCAAATCTTAATCCTATAGCTTTGTACTTAAAAAAAGGAAAAAGGCCCCACTGGAGTGAAGGAGCAAAATCCTGGTGCTGACATGAAATCCCATCCAACACAGATGTGACAATGTCCCTCTACCGTAATAACAGGAGGCCCTTGCCACTCAAGAGGTACCTACAAAGACACCTTCCCGCAGTCAGCTGCTGATTGTAGGTATCTCTGCAAAGATACTCACTAAAATAGTATAGTGTAATTGTTTGGAATAATTCCCCATATAGATCTTGGAATAGCTTATTGTCTTCATTTTTCTCTCTGTTTTAGAAACAAAATATTCAAATATGTGGAATGTTTTAAACAGCTAGTCTTAGTCTGCAGCTTGCTCTGCAGACTGGATTTACCAGGCAAGGCAAAATCAGCTGCAGCTCTCCATGTATTATCAATGGCCAGTGAGGTATGAATGACACAGGCCATGCAATGGAGTAGCAATATTGGGTCTGTTTTAAACCCAATGTAAAGGAGTCTTGAGTCCCAAAAGTTCTGAACAAATAACTCACAAATAAATAATTGTGTGAATTTAAACTTTTTTAGTTGCACACTGATGACACTAGAATTACTGCTGCCAAGAGTCCCTCGGTCAAGGCTGGTAGGGGTAGTGGAGGTGGTGGGTGAGTCAAGTTTGCTTGATGCTTCCGTGATTGTACCTACATATGATAAGTATCTTTCGTCCCACAATTCATTGCCTCACTCAATGCTCAGTAGAGTATGTACGGTCCCTGAAGTACTTTATGGACAGCCACACTTTCTCTAGTCATTTTCCAGTTTGCCATATAGGATCTGCAGGGACATTTGCTTATTTCTGCTCTGGGACTGGTCAATCACAGTCACTACCAACAATGGATGCGGAGTCAACCCACTGTAAGAGATGGACATTGACCTATCTGTCACATAGCCTCATTTAGAATCAGATGTGAAACAGCTGCTGATAAAGCTTATCCAGCTGATTCATGTACTTTCTGTGTGTCTCATTAACAGTATTATTAAAATAAAATAATAACAGAGTAGGTGAGGTCATATAGTGATTTCCTCAAATTTATTCAGTATTAGCATTTCTTTCCTGATTTTTAAATTCTCATGATTGCCAAATATCCAGATTTTGAGTTATGCTGATGAGTTTTGAATAGATGTAAATATCACATATTATTGTTTCTGTTACAAGGATCAATTCCACCTTGTATTAATTAAAAGTTAGCTCACAGGCCAGCCTGTGAAATTTGTTATTTTTAAATACTTTTGCCAGAAAAAAATCAACTGCTTTAATCTTCACCAAAAGTATATACAAAGGAGAAGCAGAAGTCACCACGGTCACGTGCATATCAAAATTAATTTGTATTTAATAATAGCTGCATCTCAAGTTGCCTTGAACTGCTGATCTGCAGACTTCCTGATGGTGATTTTTGGGAAGCTGGACTGAACACACAGTAATGGTTTTTTCCCCAGCCTTTAGCTGCTGCTTTACTTTAAACTGTATCTTAAAATACGTTAAGTATTTTCCTCATGGGACTATCTAAGCAAATTCTGTATTGCCAAAAAGATGCGATGCAACTACAGATGGGAACGGGTATGGTTCTTTTTCAAAATCAAAGAGGTACACCATGTCACCAGTGTGATACTGTATGACGCTGCAACAATCTGTTTATCAATTATTTCTCATTTAGACATATTTGTTGGAGGCTATCATGTATAATTCTCTATATGCTGTTTCTTCAGATTCCACTTGTTTGTTCTATTTCCTTTTGGCCAAATAAACTCAGTCCATTTCAGCTCACGTAAGACTAAAACCTGGCATTATTTCTGCTTAGATAAAATTCACTGACAGTTCTCAGCTTCTGCATAAGAACTAATTTGTGTGTACTAATATGTGTAAAAAGCCACAATTAAACTTCAAAGAACTTAAGCATGATAATCATCTTTATACTTCATTAAAACAGCAATGATTTAAAATTTTACTGCATAATCGTAAAATTCTCTGTTAGTTTCTGTATCATTTTTTCCTTCTTCTTAATCTCTGCTCACTAAAAAAATCACAGTAGATATCTTAAAGAAAAAAAGTGACTTTTTTTTCACAGGGTAAATTTAAGTACAGGCCTGTAAATGAAGGTGTATGAGTCGACTGGCTGTATTCCGGGCCTGCCTGAATACCAAAACACTGCCCACACTGGCCACCTAAGTACATATGCTGAATCCTACAGACTGCTCAAATAAATTCACAGATTTCAAAATAAAAGTGAAATAGGACCTCTATGTTGGGTTTGCATTATGTAGTGATTAATTACGTACTTCTTATTCAGGCAACTGGGATACCTCACAAAGGGTGGGTGCGAACTGCAGGATTTGCTATCAACTAAATAACAGTATGTTCACAGGAGTATACAGTCATACTAGAACTTAAGGCCAAGTAAACAGAAAATATAACCTCAGCATGTGTATGTGAGGTTCATCACAAACAGTTTGTGCTGTGGATCTATCCATGAAAGATTCATTTTCTAAATATGTCATTGCAGCCAGTGATTCAGAAGTAGAACACTTCCATCTGGCAACAGATGGCCAAGATGCATCTTATTTGTCTTCTGCTAAAAGAACTAGTCCTCTCCACAATCTGTATAATCAGATAAGCAGCTTCTTTCTAGTATTACTGACATGAGAAACCACACCAGCACCTTATCTCACAAGATCAATCAACCCCATATACACCTACATCCCTGCTTAAGTATCCTTCTATGTAACACAGTCACTTCTGCATTTCACTCCTAATTTTGTAGTTGGTAACGTGCGTCGTTTCCCTAACATGCTAGTTGGTGCTCTGAATCAACGTAGCATTCAATCATGTATTGTGATGAGCTTCTCAGTAGCTGTTCTTATTGACTGAGGGGTGCTTGCAGCTTCCTAGTAGCATTTGTCAAGGGTTTGCAAAGCCATCCCCCCAGACTGAACCTACTGCGTTGTTTCACATGTTTTTAATCACTCATGCACAAGGCGGCAGTATCTGTGGGAGTAACAGATGGCTGCTAGCAAAGTTGGTTTATCCTATTTCCTCTATCACCATCCCAGATAGGCCTTGCCCATTGCTGGTTTTCTTCTCTAAAGGTTTTAGGAGGAATATTCCAAAGCTCAGCACATCCTAACCAATCATTCAATATTTACTCTTTGTAAAAATCCAACAGATTCTGTTACACAATAATTGGGGAAAAAAAAACAAAAAAAGGGTTACTTTCACTAAATGAGTTGTTCCTTAGGAGTTGTTCCCTCAGATCTAAGTAAAAGGGCTCAAACACCAGTTCCAGTGGAGAGTTATGAGTCATCAGATAAGAAAATTCAGCTCTCCCATTTTTATGTGATACGGTAAACAAGAAAAGCACTGCAGAATTAATTCAGTGCTTGCTTTGGTCACAGAATCTGAAGTGACTGTTGCCATGGGTACATAGAATCAAGTTTTTAAAGGGGATTTAAGGACATGACAGAGGAGAAAAGAAAGGACAGCATGGAAGATTCAAGAATTGTAGATCCCTGAAGAAAATGAGGATCTGAAACACAGAGACCCAGAAAAAAAAAAGTAGCCATTCATGCCATGAAGACAAGGTAAGAGCAAATACAGCCAACTGAAAGATGAAGGTGGAGGAATAAACAGAAGAAACTGGCAGACACAGCAAGGGGGAAAGAAAAGCAGCTAGCTCCGTAAGAAGAGAGGAAGGGGCAATGAAAATAAGCAGGGTCATGAGGACAATGAATTGCACCATACAGAAAATCATGACAGAGATCAGAAAAGGACAAAAATAATGGATAAAGAAATAACAGATGAGGAATAAGGGAAGAAGCATATTTACAACATGAAAAACAGATATGTATGGATGATTGGGGATTTTCATTAAAAAGTCACTGAGCAAGCCATCAGAACTGATCTGGAGGAAAGATACGTGGTGTGGCAGGAGCAAGAATACACGTTGTCCTGAACTACAAAAAGTCATCATGGGAGAACAGAAGAAACCACTAATCCTATTTCATGCTGAAAAATGTCACTGCAAAATTCCATCAAGATCAGGATCAAAGATGTCTCTGCCAGCTGGGAAAGACTGGCTTATTTGGTCTTTAATGGAATTTTTCCAGCCCCAAGAGAAGGAACATGTATGAAATACAAGATTAATAAACTGGGAGATGACTTAATGACTAATCTTAGAAGGAAGGTTGTAGGTTGCTCGGCCACTCAATAGAGGACTTTTTTTCTGAAGGAAGGACTTTTTAAGGAAGAGGCAGTAAGGAGAAACAAAAGATAATATTAAAGAAAACATTGGGTGAGTCAGTGACATAGATGCAGAAATCTGGCTTTAAAAAAAAAACAAAAGTAGTCAAAAAAAAAAAGACAGTAAAACCACCTGAAATGTATGTGTATAAAGGAAAAGAACCTCTAAAGGGAAAGCATGTTGAAATAGCAGTTGTGATAAGGATATCAGCATCAAAAAGAACTTGCTGCCCAGGAAAGTGATATAAACCTAAAAATAGTGAGGTGTCATTTCACAGTAAAGGTGTGACAGACCAGGTAGAAATAAGGGCTATGTGGATGAAACAATCTAGGTGGGTCAAAATCAGTGTGTAAAAGCAGTCCTACTGAGTAGTGTCAAAAGTGTGTGATCAGCACAACTGCCTGGTTGGATCTTTGTTGTGAGATCAGTTGCAGAAAAAGTCCATGTAAGTGTTCTTACTTCAAGGCACTTACCAGAAAATACAGTGTTACCTGCTCTTCAAGGAAAGCTTAGCTCCAGCGTAGCTTTCAGCTTGAGAAGCACAGCCTAGCCTTTCTTTATCTTGCTATTATAGTGTTAAGAAATGAATCCCATGTATTGTTTCAGAAAGGTTTTTGGAATTTTTACATTCTTGTGGAAGCTAAAGCTGTGAAAGGGCTCCCAGAAGAGTTTAGATGCATTCACTGAGGACATGATAAGTTCTTAAATGTGATGATCCAGATGAACTTTCGGATTATGAATCACTAAATTCAGGTTGTCTTTTCAGGGGAAGGATCATTAAGACATACTCTCTGTTTCTTCTACTTTTTCCTTAAGCATCCTTTAACAGTCACAGTCAGAAACAGGAGACAGGCTAGATGGCCCTCTGTTCTAACTCAGCGTCCCTGTGCTTTGAGTTTGAGATTGAAATATGCCTTTGTAATGAAACAAGAGGGAATAAGAACATTTACATCCCTGCTACTGATTGCCTGATTTCTTTATCCTATGGAGCCTGGGTAGGGATACAGCGATCAACGAGCCTTCATTCCATAACCCTTTTGCAGACCAAGAGCCAGAGGGCTTAATTTGATACTGGTCAAAAAACCTTGAACTCCACGCTCTTAGGGAAAGAAGACTTGAGAGTTGGAAAGCTGTCTGGAAGTTACAGTCTCATCCATGGCTACTTCCAGGACTTTACTGCATGAAGTGAGAGTGCAGCCTAAAGGGGTGTCCTAGATTATATGTGTAATTCATGAAAGTGATTGAAAAATAAAGTTAATGTGCTCTGGAAAAAAGTAATGCTAACCTACTATTTAGACTGGATGTCTTTCCATAAAGGACATGCCTAGAAAAGCCTCTTTCTCACAATTACCAATTAACAATTTATTTCAGCAACAGTGTGTTACTTCTTGTTTATGAGAAGATTGCTGCATATTTTTTTATTGCTGTACAATTTACCTCATGAAACAATCCTTTCCTACAGGAAGCTTATACTGTACATATGAAGAGTAAGACTCCCTTGCTATCAAAAATAGGTCCTTTTGCCTAAGACTACTGTCAAATAATATAAGACAGATCAAAAGAAAGTTAAAGCATTGCTACTAGAACATCTTAATGTTATTAAAACACCTCTCTTCTTTTTGAAGATGTGTGTTTTTCTTTCACTGTCAACAGACTTTCAAGCATTTAGGTCAGACATGTTTCAACTGGTTGAGACCTGTTGGAAAGCATCTTGCAAATGTCTTATGTACTATGGGAGTTTCTTTGTGGTTATGAAAGTTGCAGTGCCATGTAGCTCTGTTGAAGTCTGTAAAGAAGTTGCATAATTAGCAATATTCATTAAAGTTTCAATAATACTCCAAATGTATTAGCTGCTGTCCAGGCAGATATGGAAAGATTGTCACTGCTGTAAGTGACTTGTAATTTAAAATCGGTCACAACGAGTAAGGGAAAAACAAAGGTGTAAGATCAGATTATCATACTGTCCACACTTACAAGGAAAAATATTTAGCTGAAATATTTTTTAAAGTATTTAGGTTACCTAACAAAGACTACTGGGACAATGGCAGTACTTGAAAATGTGCAATGACCTATATTCATTTGAATAAGCCACTGAAAGCTTTAACAGACTCTAGACGAACAACTGTGTGGGCAAAGAGGGATGCAACCTAAAATGACTTTTGCGCAATTAAGCACACAGTTCATAATTTAGCACACACTGTATTGAAAACTGACCTTTTAAAAAGTTTTTAACTATGAATATAGCCATGACCAATCTTCAGTTTAGCTGCCGCAATGATTTATATTTCTGCTAGGCTTCTGGCTGACTTCCCTGAAAGAAGTGCATAAACGGTAAACACCACATAGTAAAAAAGGGTGCAAATGCATCCCTCTGTCTCAGACAGTCACAATTTTTTTCTAGGTTTTTCTTTTAACTAACATTAATATAGTGTCTGTTCCTGAGGCCCAGGTGCTATTACAATAAAAACAGTACAAGACATAGATGGAAAGACAGATTAACATCTTGCTGCATACCTTTAAAAAGAATGTATAGTGAATAGACTTTTTTCAAGGTAGGCAGTAATAATAGAACAGGCAGTGACTACCTGACACTGAAATCTGACACTGACATTTGAAGGATAAATTGAATTGTGATATTTGAAAGATTCTGGAAGGCAACTTAATGGTTCTTGATAAGGATTAATTTTTGCTATTCCCACTTCTTTCCAAGCTCAGAAGAAAAAAAAAAAAAGAAAAAAAAGAGAGAAAAAAAGATAATTAATAGACTAATGATGCTTCCTTTTTCTGTTGAAATGGATTGGACTTTGCGCAGAAAAACAGATCGCAACATCTTGTTATTTTCTGAACAGGTTTGCGCCTTTACTTTGGGGATATCACTTTGTATACTTTTGTGCATGATTTGGTGATACAATTTCTTGAGATATAATCTATAGCTTTTAAAAAATGGCCTTTGAAGCTGTTACCACTGGTGTCATCCAGACTTACTAGTTAATGAAGTGCTAGCTTAAGGTGTCGTCAACTCCTGCTTGTTATTTATATAGAGAGTGAATTTTAAAGTATGTTTGCAAGATAACAGGAGGAAGAACTGACTCTTGCAAGACTTTATTGCTCTATCTGTATATCTGCTTCTGTCAATTCACAGAGGTTAGATATTCTCATCCTCTTAGACTTCTATGTATGACTTTTATGCAATGAAGCTCTCAGTCTTTATAGAGCTCTAATTTAGTGTTGTCACCACGGACTAAAGCAAGTACATCAGACTTGCTCTTCTCCACTGCAAAGCTTCAAAGCTTCCTGCTGTCTCCCCAGAAGCACTGACTCACATTCTGGGTCTCAGCTTTCGTCCTCAAACTGTTAAACACATTGGTCAAAATTGTGAAAGTCTGCTGTAAGTCAGGGTATAAAGACAAGGACACAATGGACTTTTCTACCATTGTGTAGAAAATCTACAGATTTTCACTGAAGGAACTAGAACTCCTCTCCAGTCAAGTTGAAGGCTATGAAAGAACTACCACAGGAATGCTCATCCATCACCAGCCTCAATACCTCTTGCTCCAAGTTCAGCAGGAGTACTGCCAGCTCCAGGATAAATCTAGAGCAACACAAGCATGTGTAGGGTCTCTGCTTCCCTTGTATAATGCCTCTCTTATAAAATTTGCACCTGAAGGAAAAAATGAGGCAGAATGAACTGATGTCATGGATTCAAAAAAAAAAAATTACTTGGCCCACTAATCTCCTGAGAGGCCTTCAGACTCTGGTGATGACGGCAATAGAGGAGACAAAAGAAAACAGGTAAGAACTATGCAGGTAAAAGCCATATTAATTTGCCTGGGATATTTTTGAGATTTGAAACAATCTAAGTCATGCTACTGCCTCTCTTTGAATGCCTTTAAAAAGCATTCCAAAAAGCATAACACAAAACCATTAAATTTTCTGTCATATAACTTAAAAATCAACAGACATCTATCCTGTAAATGATGTCAGGTTTAAAATATCAACACGACAGAATCACCAGATAAATGGCTAGCACATAAAAATTAATACACAAGTGAATCTTTGAAATCCAGTAAATCCGAGATGAATTTTTATGAACAGTGCAGGTATAAGTTTAAGAAAAACTGTAAAGTAAAGTGCAGAGGAGGATGTAACAGAACTGATTAAGTCAGTACTCTGCCTGCAGAACCCTGGCAGAAAGCCTGCCTTCACTTCCAAATGTGATATGAATTTATGAGCACTCTTAACCTCCTTTGTACTGAAAATCTGCCTGTGTTTCACTCCTATTGGACAATATGACTGGCTAGATAGAGACCTGGTCTGCTTGATTACAGGGCTGAATGTTAGGAGCACTTTTTTTAAAATTCATTAATTCAGAAGCAGCTATATGAACATGTGTAAGTACCATCATGACAAACTATAGTCCATTATGCCCATTCCTACCTGCTGTATAGTCTTCAAAAATTTTATGGAGTACGTATTTGAAGTGCCAGGAGGTCCACTGTCACTTAATGTCTCATTTTGAACAACCCATAGGATTAAAAAAAAGAAGAGGAAAGGAAATGAAAATCTATGTGCAGGAATAAGTACTGCTGACACCAGGTTGAGCCTGTCTCTGGGTGGCCTTACACTGGCTGGTCACTCATCACACCACTACCTCTCCATCAGTCAATCTCTACCAAGATGTCTCTCCATTTTTCTTTGTATAATTACTTCTTTCAAATTATCTGAAGGTACATAAATATATACTTGATGATTTCCAAGAATAGTAAGTTTTTCTTGGTATTTCTAATGTACATGAAAGAAACCTCAGAGTAGGTAGGTAGTAGAAAGACAGTAGGAAGCTGAAGGTTATCATTCCTATAAGAAGATCCATTTGTGCTTGATTTTTATGAACGGTGTACAAACACAGCCAGATAAAAACACCACCGATGACACACATGAGGAAATTTCTTTACTAAAAAGAAGATTACATTGTCACTACTAGAAAGTAAAATACTTTGTCAAGGTTGTTTCCTTCCCAATATGCTATACCATGGTATTGTAGAAATATCTTGGGGGAGGGACTGGGCAGGAGGGAGTTGAAAACATTCGGTAAAATTTTACTGCCATGCTTTTCAAGTAGACATTACTGCAAGGAACAACACTTGTTCTAGTACGACATGTACCTGCATTTCGCACATACTTAGCACCCCTCAGTTTCATTCTTGAAAATCTTTTCCCAGGAAACTAAGGATAAGGGATGCAGCTCAAGAAAGACTTCACACAGAATCTCAAGATCTTTTTGCTATAGCTACATAACTAAATTTGAAAAAGAAGCTAGTACCTGTGTCTTTTGTATTACTGTTATCTGTACCTGCATCTCTTAATGTTCCCAGATACCTTTTGTTTCGTTCTGTACTTAGACTGTGACAAAGGTACCTCTGTTTCTCAGAGGTCTCAGCTGTAGGTATACAAACTGCCAAAGGCCACAGGCTAATTTTCCATTGAGAGTAGAGCCATCAAACTTGGGATGTTGTGCCACACCAAACAGGCTGTTTAGAGACCTGTCTCAAACCAAGCTGCATGTCTTTTCCTAGTTTGGCCCCATCCTATAGGAAGAACATCCCAAGCATGATTATATTGGATGAATCTGGTACAAAATCAGTACAGTGTGTTTGAGTGGGGTAGGAAGATGGGTAAATAGTGGTCAGATATGCATTTTGTGTGACAGGTAGCGTACTGTAAGTGTATGCAGCTTAGAGAAAAAATTCAGTGATATGTGATACATCTATTTAGTGAAAGTCAGTCCTTCTAAGACCTTTTAGTTCAGTTTCTAATAAGACTTTTAATAATAAATGTTAGGAAAGTAGTGGTATTAACATTCTTCCAAGACACAAATAAAATCCTCACCTTTACTTCCTATCATAATCTGGGAAGCGTTAGATTCTGTTCACTCTAGGACTATGGTAATGGTACATCTGGTGTTGGATGTACAACTCATTATTTCTATGAAAATAATTGTTGTCTATCCTGAACAGAAGGAATATGCCCATTTGGCCTATTTTTGGTCACTTTATTGACCATCATTTCAGTTAGAAAAAAATATTTCAGTAATCAGTTTAAACTTCTCCTCTTTAAACTATCTTACTAGGTCCCATGCTGGCTGCCTAG
Source organism: Burhinus oedicnemus (assembly GCA_008921705.1). NCBI lineage: Eukaryota > Metazoa > Chordata > Aves > Charadriiformes > Burhinidae > Burhinus > Burhinus oedicnemus. The sequence continues at coordinate 1,509,329 of VFFE01007679.1, forward strand.
CTTGGAGTGAGGGACTACATTAGGTAAAAGGGCATTATAGCTGTTTAGTGCTATAGCAATACAAGTCAGGGACCTCATCAGAAATGCACTGGTCACAGGTGCATTTAGTGGAATTGCTGTTTCTTTTCTATATTCAGAGAAGAAGTGTTTGTGCAAGGAGATTTTTGGTGGCTGGAGAATGAAATATGCTTTATTATTTTTTCTGATAAACATTACTGAACACCTACTTAAGATTTTCCATTTTTATAAAAAATAATGTTCTGCAGCAAATCCTACTACTTTGGAGAATTAGCCAACTGCCTTCTGTGGAACACTTTGTGTAAAGGAAGCAAGTTTTGTGTAGACCAACATTTGCAACATTTCTTTCTATTTTAGCTGTCCATAGCAATTTAGGAACATTAGAAACGCTATACAGGAAAAGATCAAAGATCTGTCTAGCTTTATATCTTTTCTGAACAACCACTACTGCTCCAGAAAACATTAAACTCCAGAAATGCACTGTTTGATAGAAGGATGAACTTCTCCCCAGTCTGAGTAGCTGATCATTTTGTGCCCCAAAGCCTAAACATTCTTGGTGCTGCAGTGCATGCAAAGCACACCCCAGCAAATATATGTAAAGTTCAATATGGAAAAGCATCATATCCCTCATAAATTGAATTGAACAGCTCTACTGCAGAAAAGATCTTCTGTCAACATCCACAAATCATTGTGAGATTGGAATTGTATATTAGAAGAAAAAACTATTGGAGAAAATGTGCAAATATAGAATGTTTTATTTTTAAATCCCATATATTGCCTTCCAGTACACTTTATTCCCCACTCATTAAGCCCTTGACATCAGCAAAAGCACTACTGTTTACATCCTGCAAGCTTTGCACAGATTCATCCTGTTAGATGAATGCCCCTAGAAATCAGATTCCATTTTTCCAGGGGAGTTGTATCCAGTTTTGCTACAGCTGTGTGATACTTTGTCTCCTTATTTACATACCAATCCATCACTCATTGCATACAAAAAGCACTTTATAAGCCATACAAATACGCATGTACCAGATTTCAAAAAAGGTAAAGTCTGTTTTGTGTCCTACACACTAAAGATTTCTGAAGACGCAGCAAGGTTGCGTATCAGCCTATGCTCAGCAGAGCAGCCTTTAACTATAATTAGTCTTCCTAAATACTAATCACCATCTCGTCTATGTGAGTTCTTATAATATATTCAATTCCTCAATTCATTAAAGAGCATTTCACTGCATATTTCAATCTGTTTGGTTCATTTCTTCCATAGGAGAGATAATTTTAGGTAATTAAAAATATTAAAAAGTATTACTATCCTTCTTGGCAACATTAGTTACTCTTTATGCCTGTTAAACCAACATTAATAGAATCAGGTGCAAAGTAACAAGAGTCTTTAGGAAGTTTCCATATGCATTAGGTATCTAGGTAAGCTAACTAACTTACAGGCTTTTATTGAAATTAAATGTTTCTGTTGAAGAAAAATATGGTGCCAAAACTATTTTTAAAAGGCAATTAAAGGAAGAGCCAGGGCATCGCACAGCACTGGCAGCCCGCGCTTGCCCACAGGGGGGCTCCGAGCACGTAGAAAGGCTGCTCGCGGTGGCTGCCTGCTTACAGCTGCTGCAAGGAGTAAGAGAAATAGCAGAATAAAAAGGAAAAGCTCTAATAGCATGTGACTGCTTCTAGATTACATGGACTCACTGGAAAAGAAAACTGAAAAAAAAAAAGATCAAATGTTTAGGATTTTTTTTGACTGAGCGGGTTTGATGCATATTCACTTCTGAATTTCAAAATGCACTGTGTCGATGCTGTGGAAAATCCCGACAGGGATTGCCGGTGCCAGCTGAAACAGGATTATGCACACATGACTGACAGTCCCTCGTAGCTAAGGAAGAAGCAATGTGAATTGCTGCTGATCGATTTTTACAGATCAATTATGCTCAAAAGACAGCGTATTTGTATCTCCTATAACAGAATTCCTGTTTGGCTGTTCGGACACCAGGGCTAGAAGGCGGACGTGGCCCTTGATGTCTCTCTTGCTGTGTCCCAGCCACTGGTGTCACCGCCCACGCTCGTCCCCACGGCCCCAGACTGGGCCCACCACACTTTGCGGCAGCGCTATCCAGGCCCCCTTTCCTCACCATCTCCCCCCTGCCCAGGCTGCAGGCGTGGGCCAGTCTCCCACCGCCTCTGCCTCCTGCCCGCTCACCCTGCACATGGATCCCACAGACCGACAGATGAGAACCTGGGTAAAAATTCTAATGACACATCCTTGCACCGTGAAAAGAAATTAAGAGAAAAGGAGCGGAGCCTGAAATAACAAAAAAACCAAACCAAAACAAAAAAAAAATGCAGAGAGGAGACCAATGTCTGCAATACGTTAGCAAGAGCTCAGTGCTCGGCAGAGGGCTCCAGCCCTGCACGCAGGCAGCTGCTCACTGCTGCTTGTGCCCAGGGGTGCTGCAGGCAGCCCTCACGCAAGAGGGAAATTGCAGTTTGTCCAATCACAGAAAATACAAACCTCTGTCGTGAAATTAGAGTTAAGATATTTGTTGACTTGAAAGGAGAAGAAATAGGCTTCCTGTTTTCTGTTCATACCATTGTCTGGAGATCACCGTAATTCCCAGCAAAAAAATATCTATGATGTTCCTGCACTGAGGAGCTGCAGGGACTGAAATAAAATGGCTTGTGTCCTTTTAGTTTCTGTGAAACACCCACCACACAGAGAAAAGCAGACAGCAGAGCAGGAAGCATGCCTGGGTTCACGTGCCCATGTACTCTGCGTTAGTGACATACCGTAACTTGTTCTGCTCGAGTGAACAGAGTGAAATACTTGTTCTCTCTCTCATTAAAGATGTTCTTAAAAAACATGCCTGGATGTCAGTCTCTGCTCCCATCTTCTTCTTTACTGAGTGCTCTCTAGGCTATAGAAAAAACATGGCAGGAGTTAAATAGAGACAAAACTGAGCCTTAGTACAGAAGAGCAGTACTACCTTTCCAGATATTGATAATACCATCACAAAGTGCAAACATTTGAAACAGTTATTTAATTGAACCTAACATGAAATACAGAAGCAATCTGACTGGCCTGATTTTGAGTGTGTGCTGGGATTACTCCCTTCACTGCAGTACAGTTGCTCCTGAAGTGTGCCACTGCAAGCAGATCAGCTCTTATTCTAAATTAAACTCTCTTCACAAGAATATTCAGAGTCCATACCCCACCCTTTATATAATGCTTTGCAATAAATATTGTCTAGAGGGTGATATAAACAATTATTACTTCTTTTTTATCACAGTCATATTTAGATGTTCAAAAAAAAAAAAAGCAAGGTTTCTTTGTGCTTGGCACTGTATATTTACTCAGTCGTACATCCACTGATTTTTTTTTGGTCCTTCATTGTACAGTAGAGGATAATTGTACAATAGAGGACAAATGTACAATTGTACATCCTTTCCATCCTTTCCCTCCATACACTAATATTTTTATTCACAGGTCTCCAACAAGCAGATTAATTGTGAGTGCATGAATATGTATATGGACTGATACACATGAAGCAGGGAAAAGTTACAAAGGGGTGTCCTAAATTAAAAAAATGGGCCTAGAGCTACCCAGTGCAGTATACATGCACGCAGGCAACCTTCACATACAGTGTGCACAACTGAATTACAGCAGTTACAGATGCAGACATCAGACATTATCTGAACTGAAAGCTGTCTGTAGCTATAACCCTAAAGAAGACCCCAAGGATTCTGATGATATGTTGATCCCCCATGAGAAAATCTCATTGAATTTAATGTATACTAACATATTTTGTACTGTTTTGTAGTATTTACTATAGGACAGCGATGATATTCCTACTGAATTTCACATGATTTTTGCTTTTCAATTCTGTAAGATCTTTATGCCATTTCTCTGTAAGATTTTTGACTTGATAAATGTTCTGAGCTTTATCCAAATTTAGAGAATTTTGCATATAGGATATCTCATATTATCAGTAAGAGGTTTGTTCTTCAGTATTTATTGTAAAAAACAACCCTCCCGCCCTCAACAGAAATTCTAGCAAGGCTGAAATCACACTCAGAAACTCTCAATTTATGACTAGTACCCTGGAGATGAAGGTTTTCTCTGGTAGAGATATTGTCCAAAATGCTCAGATTTTACTCCTCAGGATATTCAGCGACATGTGGCAAATTCACTTGTTCATTAGGTAAAAACATTCAAAGGGAAAGAGAATTGCCCTAACGCCCCATATAATATGACGAACCACTGAACTGTTGGTGCTGTAAAGCACAAACACGTGGACAGAAGATGCCCCGATCTCACAACTGTAACTGCAGGCAAACTGCAATTCAGAACAGGCCAGAAATAGCAGGATTTCTCATGATGGCCACCCATGTTACGTACCCAGGCAATGCCTGGTATTGTTATCATCCTTTATTTTTAGGACTATATGTAGAAGACAATTGTATATTTATTTCCCTGCTGAATTTGAAAGATCAGAAAGAAGAAAATCCAGACAGGGGAAAATGCAGCATTAGGGTGGGAGTGAAGTTAAGGGAATGCTGCAAGTCTTGCCTATTTCTAACCTAGTATAAACAGGGATCCCAGACTCTTTCGCCTCAAAGTTCCATTTATTTCAAGAAATCTATTTAAATTAAAACAGATTTGAAATAAGAAGATTTGAAACACACGATTCTTAAAATGTGCGTCCCTATCCTACTCTGACTGGTTTTTATTAAGAAAAGAGGGAGATCTGGAGTAGGCCATGAAACGGGTATATAGTGAGTTAGGCATGTACAAATGAGATTTTGAGTGAACATAGTCATAACAGCTTTTTACAAGGTAGTACATTCAGGACTTAAGACTGTCATATCCTAAAGTACCTTAGCATATGTAAAAAGAAAGAGTATGTAATCTCAGTAAAAATATCTATTTTAATTACACCACCAGCAATTTGAAATAGAAAATGTGCATTTTAGATATCATTTTAGAGCTAAGGATGAGAGGTGCTAAAAACACCCAATGCCATATCAGGCAGATTTTCCTCTTTGGTTTGTTTTGTTTCTGTGATAATGGGAGTCAAATTTTTCTTTACATTTCTAAATAACAGAAAACTATCAGGACCAAGTTAGTAATTTTCCAGGGGTCCGTTATCCTATTACTGAGAAAGAAATGTAACCGTTTATTAAATATTTCAGCGTAAATGTAGCTCTGCACTGAAACCCTGCATCATAGAATGCAGGATTTAGTACTTGGGAGCTCAGTGTCAGGGTTCAGTTAAAATAACTAGTTCTTACCAAGAAAGGACAGGAAGCTTAACCATGTCTCTTATCCCAGTGAAGTCTATGGGGAACAAAATTCTCCATTTTGGAGAAAGAAAGAACAACGTGTCTGCATTGAGCCGAATTTACCAGTTACTACGGTGGAGCAAAGACTACCATTTGAGCCATGAAATCAGTCCTGCCTGGTGCGCTTTTGCAATTGGAGCGCACATAGACCCTTGTACAAACATGAGCTGCTGTAACAAGGAGGACTCCACTCTGTGAAATATGAGGCCGTGATTTCGTCTTTCCCATGAAATTTCATATACGTGTGTCTCCACCACAAACAAAATTTGGCATGGCATTAATTGAAAATACATTCTAAAGATTGCAACTCACATTGGGTCTTAGTTTAATGCTATATATGTAAGATGTATTTTTTTCAAATTAATCCTAACAATCTAAAAGACATTTTTTCCCTGGCATAGCCTGGGGGATAAAATACATACTAAGGCCTGGATTCATCCAAATTTAGTTATTTAACTGCAGTACCTTCCAACTACACCAAAAGTCAGCGAAACCTCAGGGAGTATTTCTGGTCCTCCTAAAACCCAAATCACTCTCTGGAGATGCCTCTCTCACAAAACACACTCACTCTCTCCATTGACTATACGGAACACCTGGGGCCTGAGTGCCTAAACTTGGGCAGAATTAATCCGTGCCCAGATATCTGGCCCAGATGTGGCCTCCATGTGGAAGAATACACCACTAAGGAAGAGTATTGTCATATAAAGAATGATAGAACAGACAGATCACAGTCCCCATGCAGCTTATACACTACCCACCTCACTGGGGAGGTAGCAAAATTACCCTTCTTTTCTTCTGTGAAAGACATTTAATAAAGCTTTACCATGAGTCCCCTTTTCCTTATACAGCTATTTTCATTAAACACAAATCACTGCACTGCTGGGCTAATAGCATAAAAAAATTATCAATTGACCATAGAACATTCTATAATGACAATTTTTCTTTCCAGCATTAATAGACTTTATATAAATGATAAAATGTAGTTATCCTCCATGCCACTTCATCTATTTTCACCACAGCACATATCCCTGAGAACTACAATGATCTTTGTGTTATGGGTGCCAAGATAGCCTTGCCTTTCCAAGTAGGAGAGGGAAAACCCTGACAGAGGAAGGTGAAGACAACTACATATGTTTCAAAGTACATATTTCCTTTGGTGCTGCATCTTCAGATTGACTGTTCCAGTTTTCCCAGATCTCAAGTTTGGGGCAAGCACACAGGACATTCAGAGAAATATGGCCTTACAGGGGTCTCAGTCTACTTCAAATTTTAAAATGAATATGACACAACTTGACCTAAAATATAGAGTAAATAAATGTATAAAATACACATTGTGAGGGAATTAATATTTTATTCCTGCAAAGTGTTCCAAATGGACTTTCTGTATTACAACTATTCTAAGTCAGCTCCTTCACCGAGTAGAGCTCTACAAATTTGCTGAATTGATAACCTTTTCTTTCTGTAATATATAGTTTGGAGAGACATAAAAACAAAGCACTGAATTACGTTCCCAAATCCTACTGAAAATGAAAGGAGTGACTCTGAAACACTGGGAAGCAATATTTGGTTCTAAAGGTTTTTGCACACAAGGTGGTTATGTTCTGAGTAGTTCCTACCAGGAAGATATTTTGAAACATTCATTAGATCCATTGACTTCAGTCATATGCTAGTTTCACTGGCTTAAAATAAAAATGAAGGCAGAATCAGGTTATTTCCTGGTTCAGAATGCAGCTGTTCTCCCCCGATGGCATAACTAATTCATTTAATAATATTCAAAGCATTCTATAACAACATATTCTAGCAATTTCCAGTTGCCCATTATTTTTTTAGTTTCCCCTCATAATTAGACTTGACTGAGAGAAAATAGGAGGAAAAAATACATACATTATGCATGTGTAGTGCATAATGTCTGATCTATGATGACATTTTCCTTCATTTGTGCAGAGAGACAAAATCATTTTCTCCTGGCTATGCCAGTCTTGAGTTTTTCTTTCTCTTTCTGCTCACAAAGATATGTTTTATAGTAATGTTCTGACATTATATGGTACTGAAATTATGTAAGCCATATCAGCAGGGCAAGAAATACCAATATTATCATAGCAAAGTTTGATGCTTTGAAAGATGAATCAAAATTTCAGAAGGAACATTTAAAAGATATCTTAAAAAATCTCAGGCAACTCTAGACAAAACTGCCCTGTATGTATAACAAATAAATGTGAGCTTATGGATACACGATTTAACTTTTTTCCTCCCTTGTATCCTTTTTTTCAGCTTAAAAAAAAGGAACATAGATTCATTTCAGGAAGCTATTTCCTTAGAGGGCCAAAGGAGTGAAGGTCCTCATGAAATACTTTATTTTACAGTTTGACTGAAGTCATTAACTTCAATTGGAACTGGATTTTTCCCTCTTAAGTGCAATACTAATCTGAAAAGTGATTATGTTAAAGTAGTCAGTTTTAACATGGTGGATCACCTCTATAGAAATATTGGGTAACTTCTGTTGACCATAGTCACAAAACTATTTCCTTTGCGTCATTTTAACTCCTAAGAAAACATGAAGGGGCCAAACACCTTTTGTTTGTTTGATTGTTTGTTTGTTTGTTTTTGATCAGCATGCTCATTTACTAAGCAACATATTTTTGAAGGGACTGTGGCTGTTTTACTAAATACCATTAGTGTCCCCAGGCCCTAAATATGGCATAATCACCTGAAAATTCTGGGGGCAGGGTCATTGACTGATGGTGTGAAGGTTTCTCTCAGGCGTCTCAGTGAAACCTCTGCCATCTCAATAAAGACAACTTCATGCAACTGGTCAAAGGAGCAAGGCCAGAACACACAGGTACATAAGCTTTATTTTTTTCTTCCTGGGGCCATTAAGCCGTGGAAGTTGTAACACAGTTGAGCAGGACCAGCCAGGAGCCAAGAGAAGTCAGACTCAGCAGAGGGCACAGCTGAGCAGTAACCAGCCTTTCCACAGACACCCTGCTGGGTGCTTGTACAGAGCAAGTTGGTTGGGCCTAACGCTCATCAGTAACTCTGTCACAAACCAGCAGAAGGAAACAGCACAGCGCAGGGGTCAGCTCAATATAATTTGAAGGCATTGATGTCACCAGGTATAAGTTAGTAACTAATAAAATCTGCAGCAGTTTAATTTCAGGTGAGGATTCGTTGGAGGAAAGGACTCAGCATGATTCTCCTATCCAAGGTTAAGCACTCAAGGCTAGAAGTGAGGACAACCGATTGCTGCTGGTTTTCAACAGTTTTTACAGGGAAATTATTGAAGTGAATGGTGTTGTCCTGCTATGCTGATCACTGTAAAATCCATTCCAGGTAAATGCGGCACTTACATTAGCGTTTCAGTCTCAGGAGGTTGAGTAGGTGATTTAAAGGAGGTGGGACAGGGCAGGGGTAAGGAATAGCTATGAATAATTCCTTTTAACTTTTGCATTTAATGCAAAATTCATGCATGTCACATTATATCAGGTATAATCTGCACCTCTCTGCTCTGTATCTTATTGCAAATCTTTCTAGGGGTGGATGAACTAGCAGCAAATAACTCAGAAAAATGCTCTCTTTTTTCCTTTTTTATGGAGTCACTTATTCACTATAGATCTTCTGGTAGCAGGTGTGACCTGAAATTCTATGCAACTTGCATTTGCAGACCCATGCAGGGATTCTCCTCCATCCTATCCCTAGAGTCCACAGAACTCCTGAAGTAAAAAACCACAGAGGAATATTACACTTAATCTGGCAAAATTCCTTTCAAAGACGTGCTTTTTTTTTACCCTCCTGCACATGCCAGAGGTGTGGTTTTAGACATACTTTTTATAAATCACAAATTATTGTCATTTTTGTTGCAAAATTGCAAGAGTCAGCTTCCATTTCTCCCATATTCAATACAGTTTTCCAAAATGCAAAAGCTGATATTACTCAGAACTCATTTCCATGACATTTGATCATTACACTGCTAACACTACTGTTTCACCACATTTCCATAATGGAAACAAATTGGAAAAATAGCTACTGCATTTGAAGAAAAACTCAGCCATGCTTTGCCAACCGTCATTTCTTTCCCATTTTACATTTTAAAACACTCCTTGGAGACCCAGAAAAGATTGAGGAAAAAAGTACTTAAGAATGCAAGTATAGCAAAAAATGATAAATTATTACATTTATATAATAATTTTATGTGTTATATCTAAAAGGAAAACCTGTGACATCTAATTCATAGAGCAGTATTAATAACAACCCATATTTCTTGCTTTCGGCGAAATTTTTACATGAAAAATCATCCCTTGTGTCATTAAAAAAGTGTCATTGTATTACAAAAGATACTAGCCATGGAAAATACCCATCTGAAGGCACAACCTCAGGTTCATTGTCTCCTAGAGGACTTTATATATTATATGGATATTCTTCTGGAGACACAGAAGTAGCTAACTGCTGTATTGCCATTTTGTGACAGCACAATTGGAAAAGGTTAGATGGAGTAGGGGGTGAACCTCTTGTTATCACATCCGATTCTGAAAATTCTAGGGACAGTAGAGGATCTCCATAGCTCCTCCGGGAAGAGGACTCAGTCTAAAATCTAAACCTATAGAGAAACAAAGATCATAAGTAGTGATTCTAGGTCTCCAACGTCTTTAGAAGTTCCTGAAAAATTCTAACTCCCATCAACATTGTTAGAAATTGTACCCAACCAAGTAAAGATTAGAGTTACCATAACAACAAGAGACTTTTTTCTAATGATCTCACAGTACTGAATTTAATTATGGTTCACATAACCCTCGTATCATCTCCTGAGACTGAAAAGGACATTGTCCCCATTTTACAAAAGTGTAAACTTCAGCATACACAGCTTATGAAAGATCCAAAAAAAGGTGGAACAAAGTTAATGAAAGAAACAACAAAAGATTTATGCACTGTGCCAATGCCACCCTCCTGCTTTTTGGAGGGTGATTTTATAATCCCATTTTTTCTCGGTTTCAGGAATAGTCCCTCTTCAATCACTCTTGGAAAGAGTCACATAAACAAGTGGGAAAACTGAGTCACTGGAGAAATAAATTAACTACACACAGAGAATTCTCAGATGTACACAGTAAGGAAACTAAAAAAAGGGACAAACTTTCTCTAATCTTCTGTGTAGAGATGTTACTTCCTAAAAAAGATGACGAAAATATTCTAGGCAAGAAATATGATTACGTAGTTGAGAATGCCCATGAGAACAAAGTATTGTTTGGAGCAAGAAGAGGTAAAGGTTGATCCTTTGTTTCTATCAATGTCTCTCACCACATCTTTGATACACCAGATATCCATTACACATATTCTAAATGAAAGGTTAGGTCAACAGACTGGAAAAGTTTCCTCAGGTGTCAGTTCATAATATTGATAGCAATGCACAGAAGCACATTTTAAATGCATTTTCCCAAACATTTGAAAACAATCAAATTGGATGGTACGAACTGGATATAGAGAAAACCCAATATCTGTGCATATCTGAGAACTCTAGATAGGCAATTGACTAGGGAAGCAGGGCACTGGTGATCTGTCTGTAATTCCACCTCCATGTAGAAACCGCATGTTCTTTCTGCCAAACTTTGCAACAAGAGGTACTGCTTTCTGCTGTGTTCATTATCTTCTTCAGCTAAAGTGATGTCTGAGCTGCCTGCACTGCAACATCCAGCACCTTGAGACTGCTATCTTGGATTTTATTAGCCGGTCACAGATCAACAGATACTTCCCCACAGACTGCAGTGGATTGACCAGGGTGAGAGAAAGAGAGGCTTTCTGACTATGTCCGCAACCACTTTCCTGAAAAGCTCAGCGCTAAAATACCGAAGGGGAAAGAGACAGAAGGACAGAACAGGGCAGGACAGGACAGATGGGACCGCCAGCCATACCTTGGACAGCTCCTCAGTGTCACTTCTGCCTGCAAAAATGGGACGGTGTCACACTGGGCAGCGATGGCCTTAGTACGGGTAATATTTAGAGGGCTAGGGTAAGCACAGGGCACAGTCACAAGTGAAAAGACAGGTGTCATATTGCTGTTCACTTCAGGGCTTGGTCACCTGGTTTCTGCTTACTGTCTCAATTAACTATTGCCCAAAGCAAGGTTGGTTGGCTGTCAATACCCAGGACACGGCATGACAGGGAAAGCAAAGAAGTGGAGCACTGTGGAGAAAGGGGCAGGGAGTTTGGAAATAAACATGGCAAAGGTAAATAAAAGAGGGTGCAAAGATTAAAATGGAAGACTGAAAGAGCTGGACGAGAGAAAAGGATAAGGAAGGGTGGATGGGGGAGGAGGCAAGAAAAGTAAGAAACTATGTAGGAGGGAGTGAACAAGACATGAAGATAGAAGAAAAGAAAGAAAAGGCGCATAAAAAATGGAGTGATATAACTGGGACAGTGAAATGGCAAGGAAAATGGGGACATGATATGAAAGAGACATGAACAAGAGATGCACAAGCATCTGGAGAGCATAAAATAAAAGGACAACATGCAAAAATGCATAGCAAGAACAAACATAAATGTGTAGCTCATATTACAGGCAGTGATACCTGCTTTTGGAGTATCACATTCTTCCTCAAATCTCCAAACCTTACATCTATATCCCAAGACACAATCAATATTCACTGGTTCAGCCACAATCCATTAACAGATTAATGGATACACTTTAACTCCTGGGAAGGTGTTAATACTTTCTATCCTCTGAACAGTGGTCATAATCTTGACATCACAGTGATTACATACGTAGCATTTTAACCTCTTTAATTCAGATGATAGGTGCAGTCATTGCTTTTAATTTTGCTTTTGCACCATAAATAAACTAGCTGATCATATCTAAGAGTCAGAAACAATTTCCATCTCGTATCCAAGATGGTGATATGGTTCATCTGCATATTCATCAAGTGGCATGCACATAAATAAGAAAGTTTTGCTGATTACTTGCCCTACTTCTTCTACTATAGTGAAATTCATAACCATTAGGATCTTTCAACAGCAGGTCAGACTATCTGAACTTAATTCGACTGTGAATGAAAGGAAACATTTCTGCACTTTTATTTAATTACTACCAAACAAGTGTAGGATTTTACATCAAAATGGTAAACTTCTCTGTTGTCAAAGTGGTGTATTAGATGCACAAAAATCAGTAGAAATAAATTATTGCCATTACAGAGACAGAGAAGCCCATCCAAAGAACAGTAAAATTAAGTATTAAGCAGTAGCAAAAACATCACCTGCTTCATATATTTTCCCTCTTTTTAGACATGTCCAATTTGTCATTGGTCACAGTTCCCTATTTATCATTAGAATTTGTATCTGGAAAGCATTCTGCCAGGGCAGAAAAGCAAATAATAGTAATGAAAAACACATGAAAATTACATTCTACTAAATAAGTGCTTACATTGATGTTCTGTTATCAAAGTCTTTTAAATCCCAAACAAATAAATCCCTCAATCAACATAAATGCACTCTCAGGAAAGATGAAGAAAACTACGCCATTTTATATTTCGATTAATTTGGAATTAAGAAAATATTTGTGGGGCTTTTGCTTCTTTCAAAATCCAACAGTTTGCTTTTTTATTTGAGTTAGATTAAAGATATCAATAATTCTCTTTCAGTGCAATTCAGGGGTACTGCTGAAAATTTGGCAGGGTGACATCCATTTGTCCACAGTGGGAAAAGAGATTTTAAACAATTACTGGTGTCTAATTCAGCTGCATATTAATTTCAGATCCTGGTATGCAAAAATCTGTGGGCTTTTTAAAGTAGTACTTCAGTAAAATTTAAAGTAATGTCTGTCCATGGAAGACATTTTCTTCTTTTCTTCCATATTGTTCAAAAGGAGCTTCTCCCCTGTTGTCTGTCTCACCTCCTAATTCATAAAGCCTCTCCTCAGGTTTGAACTCTCTGGGAATGGCAGCTGAATTTTGCTGGGCTACACAACATCTCCCCTCTCAAATCAATTCAGATGATCTTTCCTAAGTATCTGTCCTCCTTACACTGCTAATGCCACATATATGCTGAAATGGGTGCATCCTGTACTTCTCTATGATAAAAAAACTTGATATCAAGAGACATCAAATCCAAGTTCCCAAATTGCTTATTGCACTCAAGCCCTACCAAACAGAGTGAGAGTTTAAGTAGAAGGGAGAAGCTCACATGGTGCAGGATGAAGCTTTCAGCAGGCCTGTCAGGGTAGATGAGGTATTCATTCATTCAGATTCATCCGAGTAGTTGCCTCCATTTTACTCCCACTGCTGACTAGAAATGAAGTAAAGGTTGAATTTCCTGAAAATAAAGAATTCTTATGGCTTTAAGAAGACATTATTAACTTGGAGGAATTGAGTTTCTTTTAGAAAATACTGCAGGACAAGATTCTTGTAGCTGAAAGCATTCAGACAAGCAATATCTCTGTTACACATCTGTTTCCTTCAGGTACCTGAAGAACTTTCAGCAATTTCCATCTGGTTGGTTTTAGTGACCCACTGCAGAACATTCCTGGATGTAGACGCTGCTCTTGTTTGTCCCTTGATATTGTACATCTATGTTCAGTTTCATTTCCATTCTAGATACAGTTTGGTAGGAATAGAATTAAGGCTTTCTGCTTTCTTGTCTGTTCCCGTTTGGATACAATTATACAAAGGCTGACTGGAAAGCCTCTGCTGAACCACTGTCATATGTCCAAGTCAAAAAAGATTTTTTTCTGAGGTTTTGAGGTTGTAGAGACACTTTGAGCTATTCTACCAGGTGAAGAAACTGTAAGTCAATGTGATTTAATTTAGCATTAAGGTTTTCTGTAATCATTAGACCACAGAGAACTTGGAAAAGTTGATTTATTCAGAGTTACTGGGGCATTAACATATCCAAGCTGCTAAACTAGCTGTTAAACTTCAGCTATGAAACAAATGAGCTATAAGTTTCAATCCAATCTGAATGACTAAGTCACTGAAGAATTTATGCATAAAAAATTAATTAAAAGGGCTATAATACAAACAGATCAGGATCTTGGAAAAATGTGGAAAACATCACCATTTATGTTACGAATTATTAAAGCATGAGTGGATTTTTTTACGTAATTATTAAAGTTATGAAAGTTGAATTCTTTAAAGCTATTGTGAGACCAGTTTGCCTGGAAAAACTGTCTAGCTTTCTAAGTTCAGAGTAGGAATCCTGTTTTCATCTTTGTACTCAGAGATCCTTGTTTCAATTAAACAAAACAAAAAAAAAATCCTGCAAGCAAATCCATGTATCTAGTCAGGCTACAGGCAGAAGCCAACGTGCAGCGTTTGAGCCGCACAAACAATAAACAAATGAATGTAAGTACGTATTCTATACTTGTACATAATTATTTAAAACTGTGCATGTACCACACTGCAAGCGAGCCAGTAGATGCCTTATCATGCATTGAATTATGCATTGGGCAAGTTTTATTCTCTTACAGCTCAACTATGGGATGTAAAAGGTGATAACTGCAGTTTTTTTCATGCAAATATATAATACAGCAAATCTTCTTGCAGTATGTATCTGTAACTATGTCTGCAATTATATAGTATTGGCTTTCCATACAAATTAAATTGCTTATTGTCATTCCAGAAAGAACAGATCTGTCAACAGAATCTGTCCTCATCCCTTCCACTTCAGCAAAGTTTATAAATCCATGAAATTATGCTGGCCCCATGTAATCAATGCAGGTGCTATATTCAGTATATACATCTACAAAATCAAAGATAAAGACTAACTCCTCTCAAGTTATACGAGTAAAGCATTTGTCCCTCATTTGGGACTTTCCTACAGTTCTCTGATTATATGGAAGCCATAAAGATGGAACTAGATGATCTTTAAGGTCCCTTCCAACCTAAACCATTCTATGAGTCTATGATTCTATGTCAGAACGCTTGGCTCAAAACATACTTAAAGTTTTATAGCCCATTCTGAGAGCAGAATCTTGGGCATGTTTTGGATTGTATTTTCCATGTCAGAACGCCCTCTGAAGACATGTTGGTAGGCTGAGGGACACACTGCAGAAATAAGGCATCTCCTGTGAGCGATCGTAACGAATGCCCAATATGCACAGCTGTGAGCAGCACCTATTCAGTGGACTTCAAGTTCAAAACAAGCTGTCTCAGTTATGACAAAGTGAATACATTTTTTCTATTGATTTTATTGTCTTGGAACCAGAATCAGATTAGAGGCTTTGTAGTTTGCCTGCCACTGCAGCAAAAACTATTGCAAGCTGGCCAGGACTCTCGCAGTAACCGTGCAAGCTTACTGCACCTGCACTGCATTTGCGCAGGCTTCGCAGAACTGACTTCTTACCATGCCAGCAGAACTCTCCACCAGCCCGTTGACATAGCAGAAGCTATGGTTACTACAGCACTTCAACTATTTGGTGTTCCTGAACGTTTCCACAGGGCATTGTTGCAGGCAACAAAGCTGAGGTACACTTGAGCTGCTTGAGTTTATCTTAGGTAACACTGTGAGCCCTAATTTCCCCAGATTTTATGTGCAGCCATTTCCTTTCTAGACTGTGTCAAATTCAGGAACAACCACCCAGGGAAAGCCAGGCGCTAAATGGAAGAACATGAAGCTAAATGCACTCATTAAGTCATCAGATATGTCTAATTCCCTGCTCTTCCCCATTTCTTTTTATCCTATCTTTGGTGTTTACTGGAGCAGCTACACAGAACAAGAACTTCCTGCCAAACTATGCAGTGAGCTGCACACAGCTCAAACAGATACACAGCCTCCACTTCTGCTTGTCCTATTGCAAAATCATCCTGTATTTTCCACACGTTCTGCAAACATAACAAGCTGTTGCAGGACAGTTATCTGGGGACTGAATCTGGGACCATCAGCAATAACTGCCTACTCCCAAATGCCATCTGAAAAATCTCCAGATTTTTGTAGGTATGTACCAGAAGACAGACTGAATTTAGATGCAGAGTTGACAACTTGGAAATTATATATCCTAATATGCATATGCTCCCAAGCATGTGTAGAAATATCTATTTATTAAAGCAGTCCATTTACTTAAAGGAATTAATTATCAGTAATTGAATTTTTTTTTAAAAAAAAAAAGCAAACACAACAAGTTATTGAATGAGTACAGTCATAGAAAATATCACCCATTTAACTCTCAAGCACATAATACACAGGCAGAATATGGCCTCGTGGTTTAATCCCAGCCAGCAACTAGGATCACACAGCCTCTCGCTCACCCCACCTCCCTTCCCCTCCCCTCCCATCCCCCGCAAAGGGTAGGGAGAAGAGTGAGAAAAGGAGGGGAAAGGGAAAAAAATCTCATGGGTTGAGATAAAGACAGTTTAATAGAACAATACCAGATAATAATAATAATAATAATAGTAGTAAAAGAATAGACAAGACACAAGTCACTCTCGCCACCCAGTGAATTGGTTGCCCAGCTGAACCTGAACAGAGATCATGGATTTCCCCTGCCCAGCCAATCCCCATTTATATACTGAGCATGACGTCTACGGTATGGAATATTCCATTGGCCATTCTACTGTTCTGTCTATGCTCCTTCCCATCTTTTATGGGAAGCTGAAAAAAGTCCTTGACTAGTATAAATATCACTTAGCAACAAATAAAACAATATGCATTATTGTCATTCCTTTCATACCAAATCTGAAAATACAGCAACCACTAGAAAGAAAATCAACTCTGTCTATCTCAGCTGAAACCAGAACAGGCCAACATCACTCAGTTGTAAACAAGAATCTCCATTTTTTCTGCAAGTTACGTGTAATAGTTACAAGCCTTAAAACTCAGTGAAAACTCATAATGGCTTGAATGTGTTTAAGATACTCCAGTCAGAGGACATGAAGAATTGGACCAATACAAATCACCCCCTTACATGATGGATATCTTCTCATTATTACTGTTGCCATTTCTTATGATAATTTTCCTTCAGTTATTAAGCTAATTCATTCAGTCTGTGTTTTATTATTCTTTGCCCTTAGTTTTTGGCACGGGAAGAAATGGAAGCTTGGTGAGTGGTTTAAGGCACTGGCAAGACTCAAAACACACTAGTTGAGCTCTCAGCTTCCCTTCAGGCAAATTGCCATGGCACAGCTTACAAAACTTGATCGTGTAACTATGTTGAGGAAATGTGACTTTTTTACTTCAGAAGCCTTAAAGATAGTTGTATTTCATACTGCAGCAAAGTAAGCCTTATAACTAGGATAATGTATTCTATTCTCCAAGTGAAAAGCCACAAAGAGAATTTTTCTGTCAATATCGCTGAATCCATATTGAGCTCTTACTAGTCTAACTGTGCCAGGTACATCTAATCAAACACCTATTCCAGCAAAGCTAAGTTCTTCTTAAGGTCTTAGTCTTTCCTATTTCATTTCCTCAGTTACAAAATAGGGATAAATTAAGCATAAATATCTTAAGTTAGGAGGTATGTTTACTGTGATAAGCTAAATCAGTAATTTAGATGAATAATCATAATAACCTCAATACTGATCACAGAATACCAGAGTTCTCTGCTTACCCAGATCTAAAGCAAGCCCAGTATACTTGTCACTAAAGTCTTTCACTTCCAGTTGATTTCAGTAGGCTGAGAATGATCACTATATCGCAGAGAATTTCAACCCTGTATTATTGTAAACTATACAGAATTTTCATTGAAGCCATATTTTAGGTAAAAATAAATAAACTGTATGTGTGTTATGAGCTCATGAGCTTCTCTGCAGAAGCATAATTCTACAAGTGCAAACGTATACTTAGGAATAGAGAGCAAAGCTTGATATTGGCCTGCTCACCCTGGGAATGTTCAGATCAAGAAAAGGACATTTTGACTCACTTAAAGGAAATACCAAAGCCAAACTCATGGAGCCAAACAACTTCCTCTAGAACCTGTTTGGCTATAACAATGCCACGCTGATGGTGTTGAGAAGAACTGGTTCAGAACCACTGTATTTGAATTTGCTTAATTTTGAATGCCTATCAACCACTCCACTCTGTGTCCTCTACATAAGGAAAGTATTAACTTTTTATTTGAATACTAATGGAAACTCATTCCTAACTGCCCAGTATTATTTTGCTGACTATATGCAGCTCTCTTCTTATGTAAGGTCTCATTTGTTGCTTTTTCCTAAAATATTTGAAATAATAGAATAATAGATAATTTGAATAATAGATAAAAGGAGAAAAAAAGCTCAATTATTTCAGAAACCAAAATATCAGCAATCAGCGATAATACAGGCAATCATAACTACATCTTGAAAAACACATTCCTTTCAGTTTCAAAGGCAGAAGCTGTATCAGAAAAATCAAAGTGGCAGAAAATATGGGCTTACAGTGTTTGGAACAGCAGGTGCACGGGTCTAACATCTCTGTTCAGGGTTTGCACTCTGAACTTCAGTAATATACTTCTGTCAGACAGAAGTCCTGAAGCTTCTACAAACAACGAACTTGTCACACAGAAACAAATTATTTTGTATAGAATAAAGATAATATTTAACTGACTGCATAGGCCGTTATTCATTGGGAATGTATAGAAACTGGAGTGCATCCAATCAACTGTGTGCACAACTATGGTCCGTAAGACTACACCTACTGTGCATGAGCAGTATTCCTTATCTCCGTGTGTGTGGTAAATCCATACTCCTAGGAAGCACTGCAGCTACTGAACGTCTGCAGACAGATGGTAAAATATATATACAGTAGATTCCATCATATGACAGGAGAAGGACTGCAATTTGCAACTTCTCATGTCATTGGAAGAAGACTGAGCACTACAGCTTTAACTACTTGAAATATCCATTTCTGCCACTGTCATTTTATGTTCTGTGCTAGAAAGTATCCAGAGCATCAGGGTATGTCTAAGCAGCATGCCTATTTGGCATACCTCTGCTATGCAGGCACTATTGCTAGACATAATTTTTTAACGTCAAGTGCTAAATTGTCAGTTATTTTCGCTAGTGGTAACACAAACTGTAGAGTTATATCTTTATCTATATCAAGGAATAATTACTCAGTTACTGTTCCCTTTCTCTGGTGAGCATCTATTGACTGCTTGCATCTGCATTCCCACTGTTAACAAACTTTTCCACATTTAATTTAGTAATGGTTGATTTTAACAGCTTTCTAAGCATGATCACAAAAGGGCTGAAAGCCACCCGACAGCTCTTCAGTCTCACGTTGCATAACCAAGATACAAAATATTGCACAGCCTCTTATAGTTTTGCCCAAGTGTTAATTTTATAAAGAACTTCCCTCCCTAAATATTCAACTAGTTTTTACAATTAAGTTATTTCTACTCAACTTATTCACAGATCAGTTTTTCTACTTTTAGTCTAATAAGATGATAGACTGATTCTTGAGCTGTGCTATTTCTGTATAACATTTATTGATAATGAGTTTTTCTGCTGCCTGAGGATGTAGAATTTTTTCAAGGAAAATGTTATACAAATAATAAAAGACGCATCTCCTGATTTTCCCTTTTGTGTTAGTTCAGTGATAGAGTTCTCTGATGCTATACAGTATAAATAGTTAATGCCAATATATATTGGGTGCTATTGTGGAATTGCAGTCATTTTTAGCTGATGTGCTTTCATCTAAGTGCCACATTGCACCTAAGCCTTAAGACCTCCTAAGTACATAAAAACATATTTATGTGCATATGTACACATAGGGTAGGTGCTTATGCCTCAGTTGCGCTAACTAACAGTGAAAACGAGTGTTTAATGTTGGGGGACAGGAGTTTTCTTCAGTCCTGAGGCCACCTAAATAGTGCCCTTGGCAACCAACAGCACTATGGCTATAGACTTCCAAAATAATTGATGTTCTCATAGGGAAGTTAATGTTGGACTTCAATATTGCAAAAATAAAATATTTTTGTCTCTTGCGACATCTAAGAACACTCTGAAAAATACATATTTTAGTATTTTAGACACTTTTCCTGTCAGCTCCTATAAGTCACCACCTTGTGTTTTTACCATTCACTTGCTAAATTTCCTTCTCAAAGCCATGCACACAGTTTGTCTTGTTCACAGAATTTGAAGCATACATTTTTCATTAAAATGCATTGAATAATATTGTGTTTATGCATATTACTTTAAGAAAAACATTTTTGAGAAGGAGGTTATTGAAGTCAGAAAAACATGACATCAGAGTCTTGGAAATGGCAGAACTAAGTTCAGATGCAAATATGTGCAGTGGTTAGAAAGGGATGGATTAATATCAACAGGCTATTGTAGCAGTGCTCCTCAAAATGTCAGACATGTATATCAGCCCTTTTCTGACAGTGTATTTCATACAAACTGCAGGGCAAACAGGATTCCTGCTGGGACTTCTGCATTTCCATTTAGACAAATGGGTACTACTGTTAATTGCACGATTGCAGTTTCTCACTCAACCTCTGCCTCAGCTCACGCACCAAATGGTTGATGTTTAATTAGCTGGTGATAAGTAACTTGCCCAGATTCAAGAAAAATCTCTGTGACAGGTCACCGCACAAAAGTCCAGATTTGTGCCTTATTGATAGCTACACAAAGTTGCTTTAAAGAGCCACTGACATCCCAGAAACAGTCTGGGATTTTCACATTTCTGACATTTTCATGCCTTCATGCCTGTAACAAAGATCTTAAATCCAGATATATGCAGATAACCAAGAATATGCCATTATTAGCATCAAAAGAAAAGCATATTGGGCATAAAATGTAACATACATAAACTCCTTTTCCCACACTCACATCAGGCAGCCACAAGGCAGCTTCACTAAAAGCCACATAACCACTCGGCCCAGTGCTAAATCTGACTTAAGGGGAAGCAGTTCGTACAAACCACAGTCCGGCATTATGCTTCCACAGCCACAGAGCTTGCAACCCAAAACTCACCAAAGGCCAGAAAGCACAGGCACATATGTCTGCAAAATACTATGTAGACATGTTCATAGGTAGTATTTAAAGCCACAGATTCAGAAGATTGATCCCAGCATGACTCATGCAAAACATGCCAAATTCATTTTCTAGACCAAACACTGCAGTGTACAAGGCAGCAGGAAAGCCAGGAATCATTCAGAATCATCTGCTACTTTAAAGCTGTGACCTATATCTAGTAGCCAAAGAAAAGACATTAGAAGGCACAGCTTTACAGCAACAGGAGATTATTAGACATAGTGGAGAAAAAATTGCTTGATGTAATTGCAACTTCAAAGCAGAATTTAACTCTCCCATCTGCACTGTGGATCTCTTTTTTATGTTTTGAACTTGTTCCACTATGAACCTCCCAGTGCTGTCACATGCCATCTATCCAAGAGTGCTATGTGCTGCTCACAGGGGAGCTACAGATGGGTCAAAGAGGAAAATTTTGCCCTAACATGAGAAAGTAAGGAAAAAAATAACCTTGCAGTTGTGAAAAGCTAATGCGAACGTTAATAATTAAGGGGATGCTCTTGACAGAATTCAGCTATCCAATTTTGCTATATCCTATCATTTTTCCCTTTCATCACATTTACCAGGTTTATATGTAGGGTACCTTGCTAAGGTGCTAGAAAGGATATTGCCTTGTTGTCTGACATGGACTTTATCCTGGGAGCCACCATTTTCTTTTCTCCAAGTAACAGACTATATTAAAGGAGTTGCACCAAAGATCAGAAAGCCTGTTCATGAAGTATTTGTAAAAATTTATCCGTCTTATGACTACAACAATCTTTTAAATGGATGACTGTGAAACAAGCAATGTCCTCTCACTTGCTCAAGGCAGATTTGCTTACAGAATAACATGTGAATTCAATACACACAGCAAATTCCCCCAACCAGACATTTTCCTGAGGGACTGGGGGAAAAAAAGAATATATATATGTGTATATATATACACACACTGCTGCATTTCTGAATTCTGATATGGCAAGCAAAGCAGAACAAAAATCATCTGTCAGTTCCACACAGCAGAGCCCAGTTCCCATATGCCACTCTTTCTCCAGAAGAGGATTACTGTTTTAATATGCTGAGTTCACATCATCTATTCCACGCTCAGCGAGCAAAACAAAACCAAAAAATCCATCTATATAACATGAAAGAGTTAACCCTGATCCATGCACACAGTCCCAGAAATCACCTTTGTGCAAGGGAAATTGTGTGGTGACCAGGGAAAAGCAGGTTTTCTTAGGCTACTAACCAATGGTAACTGCAACTGCAGCTGCTGCTGCAGCCTCTGGCCAAACTTCTGCTTGCTACAAACTCCCCAGTGCCACTCTCTGACCGGTGGATCTACACAGCCACAGACCCACCGGCTCTTGGCCAATTCTAATTATTTCCCAAATTATTTCATCCTGCTTTTGCAAGGGGTTTCAGTGATATAGCACAGGTTCCCGCTTATGCAGTGTGCCTTCTGTTCCCATGGAAGCAGTGAAACCACAGCCATTGCCGGTGTCCAGCACTTACCAAAGCCTGGGAATAAAGGCAGACTTTGCTGCAGAGGGGAGAGAGCACCTAGATAAAGAGATGACGACCTGCAGTCATGTTTTATGCAGTGCAGCTTTGCCAATATACTAGATTATGCTGAAAAATAATTTCAAATCATGTTTCCAACAACTGTGACAGCTCAGCTGTTGTCTGCCTGATAAGCGGAAAGAAAGGTGCTTTCTTCACCTAAAGAAGCTCCATCAATAACACTTCCTTAGGGTGCAGCAAGGTTTTGCATCAAGCTGAGCTCTTAAAAACCAGCTTGGAATCACCAGGAGCACTCACTGATGGCCAAGTTTTCTTTTTGTTGAAGGAAAAATAAACCTCTCTTCTTAAAATCTTATTCCAGATGAGTCAGAAGAGGCCTATGCTCCAGATCTGTGAATTTTATCTTCTGGTTCTCCAACTTCTTTAAATTTTTCCATGAACTCGACTGGTTTTGCTGAAGCAAAGCATAAACAAACAGTTTTATGCTTTATGCTATCATGTTTCCATGACACTTTTCCTGTTACAGAGATTGCTTGAAGGTGGGTAAAAAAAGCTGCCAGCGTTAGTGCAGATCCTGTACATACGACTATCCTGCGTGTAGATAATAGGCACTCTTAAGTCATGCATCACCACACTTCCTTGTAAGACTATCTTGATTGAAATGGACAGGAGGCGTTTTCTGAATTTTTTACCACCAACACATTTTCCTTTAGGAGACCATATAGATGAGATACTCATTTACACAAAAGCCATTTCACACCGTTCTAGCGACGTTAAGGGAATTTAATAAGGATATAAATGTATGTTATATCCATTTGAAGGATGCTTATACTTCTAGAGTGCTCCAATGAGCTCTTATGTAAATGGGAATCAATCCCATAATTTCTAAGAACTGTCAAAAGAGCTGAACAACATTGGGGCAACTTGTTTGTTTCCAGGTGTTAATATATAGATGAATCCCAATACCATTACACCCAGCATGGGATTTTTCTCTTTTTCCATCAATATTCATGTACTTGAAAGAGGACACACAGGAACCTAAATGTCAATCTTGAGAAGCAGAGAAGAAATATTCTTACTCCATTGTGTTCGTTCAGGACATAAGGTCCAAATGACTGCAGCCCTCTGTGGATACCACAAGATGAAGAGAGATACAGAGCCTCTGCATAGAGTCTGTCAGGTGCTACACTCTGAGGCTTGGGCAGGTAAGGTGGAAGCTGGGAACGCATCGCTGGCAGGACAGCGAGGGTGAAATGATGAAGTGGCACCTTAACCATACCTTGGTTACTTACTCTTGAGAAAGTGGTTGCTATAGCTGAGTCTCAACAGAAAACAAGTGAAAGCCCAAAGAGAAGGGTGGGAAACGCACCCTAGCCATGTCCATACTTGCCCATCAGTATCACCTTTAGACTAGTGCGAGGCAGACCTGCCACACTCTGTGACCCAGGCGTTGCTGATCCCTTTCTCCCTCTATTTGGCTAGATGAAGTGCAGAAGTTCTTGTCAAGGTCTGTCAATGACAGAAAAGTAATTGCTTCATTTCAGCTAAATCACATATAATCTCCCTCCTAACTCCCTGTACCAGTATATTCACAAAACAGTGACAAAAACCCCAAATAATTAACACAACTTTTCCTGCCCTTACAGCAGGCACACAACTTGCATTGCATCCTTCCCACCAGACACTTATCGATAGTGAGAATTTGTAGAATAGGGACTGGTTACTACCCTGTGTTTTACTGTACCTAATGATCACAGCGGCACTCTTAATTGGCCTTTAGGTAGTATAATAATGAAATATAACAAATAGTAGCATTTTTGCCAGTTTCTGGAGTTACATCACAATGTGAGTTTCTCAGTTCATTTTACCAGAGAAGCACCCTAACCTCCCTGCTCTTCCAGAATGAAGCAATCGTGTGTGAAACGGAGGCAAAGCACTCGAGTAATATTTAATGCTGTCTGCTAATGATTTTCAAGACAGACTCATGATTTCAGAACAAGAGAGGCTGATACAGTAAATGCAATTCTAAGTGGCCATTGCACATTAACCACTCTCCCCAATAATAGTTACATATTTGGCAGTAGCAAAGTCTTGCTACTGCTCCTCAACTCTTGCTGTTTTACTTGGAATAATTCAGCAGCAAGGCTAACAAAAAGGGAATATTTTTACTTAAAGGCTAGACCACTGATGGGTAGGAACCACTACCAGACACCCCACACTGCCCAAAATAATTTCCTGGAATTCGGTGCTCAGAGTCAGGCACAAACCTCCTCTGCTCACAGCTTCTCTACTCCCAGAAACCCTCCTGGCCACCTCTGCTGCCTCTAGCCCCCCCAACCTCCCTTTCACAGGGGTACCAATGAGTCCCCTGTATCTCTGAGTCAGCAGGAACCCTGGAAATCTTTCCTGACAGGGTTTGGACAAGACTATGGGTTGGTATGGCAACACTTACAACCAGTTGCAGCTCTGAAAAGTCTTTTTCGATGATTTGGAGTCCGAATACAGATTTGCCTTCCACACCCGCCTGCAGGCATGGGGTACATTTTTGCTTTTACTCTCTTATGAATCTTCTTTGCTTGTCTACTCAGTGCAGAGCATGGATTGGCACATCATCTGTGTGTAAATGAAAGGAGAACATCTGGAAAAGAAAAGGGGCTGGTGAGAATCTTCACCCCCACTGCCATAGCACGCTGGCTACAAGAGCCAAAATACCAGCGAACATCTTAACAAGAAGAGCAGGTTATTTCCCATGTTCCCCCAAAAAAGGAGGGGCAGGAAATAAACTATGACTGCTTGAGTCACATTTCCCCCCTTGAACGTTAAAGCTGAACACCACAATGCAAGAATAAGTTTACAGGCACGAGACAACCTTTGCAGACATTATTAATGTGCTACAAAAGAATGAAAATGCTATCTCATACAGAGAACTCCTGCAGGCCTTAACCAGGGGACCTCTCATTGACATCAACAGGAGCTTGCCTGAGAAAAGGTCCATAAATAGGATCCCAAAATACCACACTTCACCATGGAAACAATTGTTCAGGTTAATTCTGTTCTTTTTAAGATCGGAGCAGGAACTGCACCAGCTACTTCACAGATTAGAGAAATCACATGCCTCGGTATTGCATATGGGGTTGAAGAGCTCAGTTTTGCCCAGTCCCGGTCACACCACTCCCCCTGCCTGGCACTGAGGCTGGGGTGAGCTGTCATTAGCAATTTGAGCTCAAAAACAGTACACCTGCAAGACAACACTGGCCATATAGGAATGGTATTCCCATGGCCATTCTACTACTCTGTTTCAGAAAAAGACTTCCCAGAAATAAAATAGAATCATAGAATGGTTTAGGTTGGAAGGGACCTTGAAGATAACCTAGTTCCAACCCCCCTGCCATGGGCAAGGACACTTCCTACTAGACCAGGTTGCTCAAAGCCCCATCCAACCTGGCCTCGAACACTTCCAGGGATGGGACATTCACAGCTTCCCTGGGCAACCCGGTCCAGTGCCTCACCACCCTCAGAGTGAAAAATTCCATCCTAATATCTAATCCAAATCTACCCTCTTCCAGTTTGAAGCCATTACCCCTCGTCCTATCACCACATGCCCTTGTAAAAAGTCCCTCTCCAGCTTTCCTGTAGGCCCCTTTCAGATACTGGAAGGCTGCTGTAAGGTCTCCCCAGAGCCTTCTCTCCTCCAGGCTGAACAACCCCAACTCTCTCAGCCTGTCCTCGTAGGAGAGGTGCTCTAACCCTCTGATCATCTTGGACTCGCTCCAACAGGTCCGTGTCCTTCTTATGTTGGGGGCTCCAGGTGGGGTCTCACGAGAGCAGAGCAGAGGGGCAGAATCACCTCCCTCGACCTGCTGGCCACACTGCTTTTGATGCAGCCCAGGATTTGGTTGGCCTTCTGGGCTGCCAGCACACACTGCCCGCTCACGTTGAGCTTCTCATCTACCAGCACCCCAAGCCCCTCTCCTCAGGGCCGCTCTCGATCCATTCGCCCATAAAAGCCCCAAACTCCCCGCGGACCGCCCTGTGCACCCTCACGCCTGTAGGGATCCCCCTCAGGAGTCTCAGGCCGGTAGGTGCCCATTTGCACATCGCCTGCTGCAGCCAAAGCTTCCCTCCGTCCGAGCGCACCGGCCCCGCCGCTTCCCCTTCATGCCCCGGTTGCTCTGACGCTCGGCGGAGCCCCGGCGCGAAGGAGTTAAGGCAGCCGGGACCCCCGCCGCCCGCACCCCCGCCGCCGAGCAGCCTCCTGACGTCAGCCCCGCGCACGGCGCAGGGGACGCGCGAGCGGGCGGTGCGGCGGCGGCGGCGGCGGCCGGAGGAGACCCGCGGCGGGCGGCTGCCAGCGGCCGGGGGAGCGCGGGGCCGCCGCCCGCAAGCCCCCGCCAGCATGTCCGCCAAGGAGCGGCAAAAGGGCAAAGTGACCAAGGACAGCGTCACCCTCCTGCCCTGCTTCTACTTCGTGGAGGTGAGTGGCGGCCCCCGCACCCCGCCCCGTCCCCACCCCGCCGAGGGGGCCCCTCGGGAGCGGCCGCGGGGGCGGCGGGGCTGGCGGTGGGGGCGCGGGGAGCGGCGCGACGCGGAGCCCCTCCGCGGGGAACGGCGCTTTGCCCCGCGGAGAGGCAGCTCGCCTCGGCGCTGTTTCCGCACCGTCTGGTGCGAAAGCCCTACGTGCTGCTTTGCCTCGGCGAAATCGGCATCGAAGCCCCCCCTCTCCCCCACCCGTAGGGAGAAGGCGCAAATTAACCTCTTGTTTGCCGTCTTTTCAAGTGGGAATTATTTCTACGAATTATTCAGAAAATGAAGGGTTGCTCAACTAAATCATGCTGTGTGCACAGGCACCTCTCGGGAGGAAGACATGTTTCAAGAAGGGCTGGCTTCTAGGCAAACACCGCTGACATTGCTTCGGTAGAATAAAAATCACGTTCGTAAGGGAAGGTTTAGGAAAATAGAAATGTTCTCAAAATGATTATCGCTGGTATGTTTTTACCGACCCCTGGATTACGTGCTTCCTCTAAGAGAGCTAAAAATGTCTGTTTTGAAAATGGAATGAGGTTCTCGGCACATCTTAAAGAGCAAAACCTGCTATGGCTGCTCAGCTGGTAGCAGGTGGAGTTGCAGAGGCACTTGCTGCTTGGTGTGTCACTTGGAGGCATTTAGCCCCCCGGAAAGTACAGTCACGTATGTACTTCTGTAAGATCATGAGTAGACAGAGTTTAAGCCTAAGGAAATCGGTGTGATGTGAATTTGTTTAATGGCAAAGCAGTAAGAGGGAGGTAAAAATGTTTTATGGATTGAGCAGTGTTTCAGGTGACCCCACTCACAGGGAAGTGACTGAGGCACTTTGAGGCACCACCATGTAACTTACCTCAGAGAGAGATTGTGAAAATTATGTGAAGGACTTAATGGTAAAATATGGTGTAAGTTAATTATAATTGGTATGCTAAATAAAAGCATGAGAAAATATACAATACTTAATGTATAAAATGGTAGAATATAAACATTGGGTGAAATACAAAGCAAAAATTATTTTCTTTCAGGTGCACTTGAAGGGCTTTGGAGGTTCTCTGGGAAGTAGGAGGGGTCAGGTTGAGAAGGGATTTTGGACAACAGTGGAGTGTCTCTGTCCCTTGTGCTCCCTAAGCACCTGGACATGTAAGCTGCACCAACTGGACAGCTGTGCAGAGGCTGGTTATGTGGAAGCATCAGAGGCATCCTATCAATGTAATTAGGCCTGCTCAAGAGAGGCCCTTTGATGGAGGGCGCTTGCTGTGCCACATATCTTACATTAGCTTTGTATAGGAGGGAGAGGTCAAGCTTGGAGAAACCCCTAAAAACAGGTAGGGGCTTCCTCACTC
Organism: Burhinus oedicnemus; assembly: GCA_008921705.1. Classification (NCBI taxonomy): domain Eukaryota; kingdom Metazoa; phylum Chordata; class Aves; order Charadriiformes; family Burhinidae; genus Burhinus; species Burhinus oedicnemus. The sequence continues at coordinate 1,537,980 of VFFE01007679.1, forward strand.
TCTGTGCTATCTTTGGGAATCCAAACAGGCAGAGAGATTGCTGGACCTCAGCTTGGGCACAACTGTCATGCAGGAGGTGATGTAGAGATCCTGCAAGACACAACAGAACTGTGCTGTTTGGCGGGTTGTGCTTTGGCCTGCAGCAAGATGGGATGAAATACAGAGCAGCAGCACAAAACATATGCCTGCTGCTCAAAAGAGTTGCCTTATATAATATTAATTGCATACTTACAGTTCCCCTAGAAGCTCCCTGTAGCTGTTAAAGGAATAAAGCAAAGGATTCTGCGAGCAATGAAGAACTTAGGCTGAGCTCTGTGTACAGGTCCCACAGGAAGCAGGCAAGTTCTCCACTCTGGTGTGGACTCCTAAGACCTTCAGCACGTCATTTGCAGCTAGATCTAAAAAGAGGTGGAGATCTCTTCAACACTCAGCTGCTCTGAGAGGGAGTCAGAATCCTCACTTAAGAGAATGGTCTCCTAATGAACTTTTAGGATTTCTATGTTATTCATTCACGGGAGCAGAGTCTAGAGCCTGCGTGAGCCCTTCTCCCCCAGGAGTGAGTTGTACTTATTGAACCACAGACTTATGGCCCCTCTTGAACCGATGAACATGTAGGTATTCCATACAAGTGAAAGCAACATCAAGAGAAAAAAACTGACTACGATACACCTGAGCCTAAACATTGATTAGGAGACTCTCTGGTGAGTTATTACAGAATCACAGAATCACCGGGGTTGGAAGGGACCTCTGGAGATCATCTAGTCCAACCCCCCTGCCAGAGCAGGGTCACCTAGAGCAGGTTGCACAGGACGGCATCCAGGCGGGTTTTGAACGTCTCCAGAATCGGAGACTCCACCACCTCTCTGGGCAGCCTGTTCCAGGGCTCTGCCACCCTCAAAGGAAAGAAGTTCCTCCTCATGTTTAGATGGAACTTCCTATGTTCAAGTTTGTGCCCATTACCTCTTGTCCTATCACTGGGCAGCACTGAAAAAAGACTGGTGCCATCCTCCTGGAACCCTCCTTTTAAGTATTTGTAAGCATTGATGAGATCCCCTCTCAGTCTTCTCCAGACTAAAAAGACCCAAGTCTCTCAGCCATTACACAGCAGGAAGATTTGAAACCATTTCCCACATTTTAGTGGAGTACTCAAATCACTTGAGTGAAAGGGTGACAACAATTCATATGATATCTAGAAAGAAACACTTACCTTGCGTTACTTGTGTACACCTCCTGCATTTACCCACACGTGCACTAATTCTAATCAGACTAATGAGAATGCCTTTCTAGAGCTTTGTAGCACAGGCAGATGCCAGCACTTCAGCAGCATCAGAAAAAGGAAATGATGGCTTAGATTCTTCTGCTGTGATTGGCTCAAGGAGAACCAAAGATTTGGGTTGTACCTCATAAAGAGGGATTTAATCAAAGATAATTTAATTTCAATGAGAAGTTCACACGTGTAGGGGATAGAGGAGTCACCCAGTGTGGTTGAGTGGCATTACTACCTAGTATGGATTTCCTTTGTAAGCAGGAGGTAAGTTCCTAATGCGATCCAACAACAGCCAACTGCTTAAAAAGACAACTTACCCAATTTAATTAAGGCACTCTGATTTTTAAAGCTTTTAATTTCATGAACAGTGGTTGAATGGATGATGGGGAAACTGGCTTTCAACCTCTCTCCTCTGAATGCTGTCAATTCTTTTGTGTTTTTTTCTTCTGCCACTCATTCACTTTCATTTTCCCTGTCCCATTCATAACAGACAGTCCGTCCCCACCCTGAATTGCAATAAGTAAAAGATAGCACATTAAGTTTGCACCTTCAAACAAGAAAATTAGGGTTTGCTGTCATCCACTTTGCATCAAGACCTAGGAGCTGTAGGCCAAAGGAAAAGCAGGCTGTTTAGAAAATACATTACAAAAAAGTGCTGTTTTTTCTTTCAAACACTAGACAAAAGGAAAGAGATGGAAGAAAGGGTGTTAGGTCAAGGAGGAAGTAAAAATTCCAAAGCAGTAGGAAAGGAATGCATTCATGTTATACAAATGAAATATATTATACAGTTAAAGAGTGAAAAAATATCTGTAATAACTAATATAGTTCAGGCATACAGAACAAGTAAAGACAGATTCTCTGCTTCAGAAGGACCTTTAGAAATAGCAACAAACAAATACAGTTCTGACACTGAGGGTTTTCTGCTATTAAGATCATTAAGAATGTGTTATGAATGAGACTAACTCCTGTAAACAAATGTGTTTGGTGGCAGCAGCTTTCAGGATTGGATATAATATGATTACATAGAATGTATGCAGGCCAACTGATGGTTAACTTCAAAAGAAATACTCTGGGCTTGATTTTGGTTTCAGTCTAATTTAAGAATAATTCAAATTAGCAGATTTTACCAACAATGGAGTTAAAACGTAAAACCAATATGCCACTCAAGATCACTGTTATCACTAGAGCTATTCTTCATTTACAAAAGAAAAGCAAAAGAAGAATTAGGCTAGAACTTTGGAAGACACAGAAATGAAAAGGAAATAAAATGAAAAGATAGGGCTTCTGAAAAATGTGGATGGGTTATTCTCTAAAAACATCAGAGGCAAACAAATGAGCATTATGAAATAAATCTTAGCACATTTTCAATTATATATTTTCAAGTTTCATGATTCATAAAATGAAATAACTTGATGATTTATCGTATGTATCATAAGAATGTTTTAGAGGTTATTTTAAAACACTGGTAATACTTCTGCTTAGGAGAGCCTCTGATCTGAGGCTCCTGAGAGCTGAATAGTTTTAAGTTGCCTTGTGCATCATGCTCACCTGAAGCACGTGGTAATCAGCACTGCCAGGCAGTTTGGCCTGTTTTAGTCCTAATTATGCTTGTGGCATTTTAGGGTTCTGTAGACTATATGGTTTATCTGAGCTTCATTTACATAGCTGAGAAAGACAAAACTTGCCATGAAAATTCATCGTCCCTCTGGTCTAGTGGGAATTCATTTTCATGGTAAAAAGTCTACATGCCTCTGGGAGATACTGAAAATTAGTATTCCTGGAATAAGTTTAGCTTTTTATTAACTGACTTTCTTTTCAGCATATTCAGAGTATATCGTAAGTGTATTCACTTACAGAAGAAATATGGATGTCTTGCATTTTAATATGAATCTGGAAAACTTCCAGGGTTATGTAGTTTCTGTTCCTGGCAGAATGGTCACGCTGTAGAGGCAGGACAGACAGATACATTTCTTCTTGGTGAAGGAAAAAGACTGTCTTGCCCCATGCTCTCCCATTTCAAAACCTCCTGGTTTAAATCCTGGTTTCACAGAAGTCACTATGAATTTTGCCTTTGACTTCAGTGGCACTATTGGTTTGTCCTGTGCCCCAGATGTGGGCCAAGGTGGTGTCAATCTGAGTGACTTGATGGACTTATTCTCCAGCTAAATTGTGTTCCTGTGGCATAGTCTTCATCTGTTGGTTGCTTAACTTCCAGGGACTAAAATCGGAGACGTTTCAGACAATGTCTCTTGTACAGCTAAATTTTTTCCTTACGTTGTCTTCTAGAATCTTGGGTATGATGCATGCATGCATACAGATACAGGTAGTTTCTTTTTCCAGAGCACAGCCAGGAGTTAATCATGCCAGAATTGTTTGGAAACACTTCTTTCAGTACCGGAAGACTACTTACTTTTCTTGTTCCCCAAAGGAGCTGGAAGTCTCACCAGCAGAAAGGACAAAGATCTGTTATCATTGTAGGACTCCAGGCTGAAAAACGCAGGAGGCCATCAGCTTCCATTGAAATAAATGCATGTAAAGAATGTTCACTGTGTCTCAGCAACAGATGCTTTATTTCCTTGTTTCTAACATACACTGACAGAGCTAGGTTTGAAACATCAAATGTTTGTAAACATCACTTGGTAGCTCAGTGCCACTTCTCAGTCACATCTGGAATTTTTTTCAGCTACTCAGCCATGCATGACCCACCACATTTGTATTATGCACTTTGTCACCTGCAAGTGTGTGTGACTGCAAGAGACAAAAAAAGCCAAGGGAGTGCAGTGATCAGGGTAAGAGTAGAGGGAGAGCAGGCTATAGGGCTAAATCTTTCTTCCTAAGAACAGGATGTTTGGGCCTAGTGTAAGAGTTAAACTACACCACTGTGTCTTGGAGGCACAGTGTAGGCACATTTCTCTCTAGAGAGGTTTTCTGTTATGCTTAAATTAGCCAAGGGGGGAATGAACAAAAAACCCCAACTGCAGAAGATGAAATTATCCCCATACCGTGGAAGTAGCATAATACTTTCCAAATACATTGCTTTTTCTCTCAAAAGAGTCAGCCATGTGTGAGGGAAGAGGGAGAAGGAGAAATACACTTAACAGTCTGCTCATTGAGCTGACCTTGTCATGTGGCTGACGTACAGAGGTTAGATGTCAGATTTGTTTATAACAGCACATTAGAGACCAGCATCCCCAAAATATTAAGAGGCTATCTAAGGCCTGAGGAGGCTGCTCTGCATTCAAAGCAGCTATATAATTCATTGGCCAAGTCATCAATGTTACATTCTCTGCATCACTTGTGCGCTTAGAGAAGAGCCGTACAGCCTGCGTACTACCAGCTTTTAGCAGAAGATGAGCAGAAAAGGGGAACAAAAAGGGAGGTGTCAGGCCTGTGACAAATCTGTCCTGGGAAAAAAAAATGCAAATGCCTGATGTTAGATCTCCCCATGTGTTTGACTACTTGCTTGGCAAGTGTAGAGTTTGAGTAGTTCATAGCTAAAGAAGGCCCTGCTCCCCTTTCAGTCCTGCACCATCCTCCTGACCTAATACCTCAGTAGTAAAAGGAGGCCTGAAAATGTTAGAAATTAAAGGAGATTCATTTTCCAAATGATTACCTCTTCCAAAAGTAGAAAAAATTATAGCCCTCTCTGGGATTTTCTTCTATTTTCTTCTATTCTTCTAAAAATCTGTTACTCTGCAGCCAAAATTAATAAAGAACAGCCTATTGTGGAACCTTACGTACACAGGAGCTGAGCAGTTACAAACGTTGTATCTTGCCTGATGATGTTGTCACTTAAAAGTTCAGTTTGTAGGAAGGGAGTTCAGAAGTGGCAAAACAGCATGGGAATAAGCTGCTGGAGAAGGGCTGGCACCCACAGAATTTTGTTTGTGTGTGTGTGTGTGTGTGTGTGTGTGTATGGCAGCCAGTGTGTTTTAGAGAGTACAATGATTTGTAGTATTGTGTAGGGATTGGCAGCTTTGTCCCCTAGAGATGGGGTTTTCGAGGAAACTTCCAGCTGAAGTTTGGTAACACTCTGACCCGAAAACAACTGACTTTTTTTGAAGTGCTTCTGTTCTTGATTTACCATGACCTTGCAGCAGGAGCATAAAAGAAGTTTCATAATCAACAGTACATGCAGTATCCTAAATCTCATTCTTTGTAGTTATCCATTGATTATAACTAATCATTGATTTAATTAATCAATAATCATAATTAACTGTAATCATAATTAATATAATGAATCATCAATTATGTTTGAAGTCACACTGAAAAGAAATGCATTAATGGTGGGTTTTTGTGTTGTAAAATTTCTGACTAAGGATTTGCTTTCTATTTAAGCACATATATTTAATTAAATTGAAATATTTTAAATGTATTTTTAGATTATTCCCATCTGCAAATATTTTTGTTAAACAATTTTTATTTTGTTGGCTTCTCCCTGTAAAATTGCTGCTTCACATACATTTATAAAATAAAAAGAAATATGCACTTTTAAGTTTATGATGCATTCAGCATGACTTTGAGATTTCTGAAATAACTAGGAGTTTAACACTGAGGTATCAACTTTATTTTTGGTCTTACACATACTGAGAGGTTTTCTATTAAGATTTGGCAAAAGATCAAGAGATTTGAGGAGGTGCATGAAGATATCTGTTGTATTTCTAAAGCTAGACTCTAATTGACAGTCACTGGACAATTCAGTTAAACTCTAAAATCGATGCTGGAAATAAGGATAACTTAATTTTCCAAAATGGTAATGATAATAGAATTCAGTGACACCTGGGATTTGAAATTAAACTGTGAGCTGAAATTAAATCCAATAGTGTTAAATCTAGGAGGAGGAAGACCATCATATCATGTCTCTGCAATTAGTTTCCACAAAACTTAGAAAATGGTGAGGTAAAAATCCTTTAGAGAAAAGACCAGTTCCTTACAGCTTTGAACCAGATGAAACCTGCATCCGAACAATGGAGAAGAAGCAGCAGAAACTCGACTTCAGAGAGAAAAGCAAAAAGCCTTTATCCAGATGCAAATATTAGACTTCTGAAAAGCCTGAATGCCTTCTCTTCTAAGCCTGAGGCATTAAAGTATTAAGTTTAGAACACAAAAAAAGTCTACAAACCTGACTTTTAGGTCAAGCAAGTCCCCTGCTCTACAGCCATCCTGTGCTTAGTACCATCTCCCCAAAAGTCCTCATGACAGTCCAGTTTGCAATGCATTTGAGCTTGTGCTTGGTTGTAATCCCAGCCCTGCACAGCCGTCTCAGCGAGGGTGAAGGTGCAGCACTGGTGTAGCTAAGCAGGAGCCATGGTGAGGAGCCCGTGGGCTCTTAAAAAAGACGAAATGGCAGAATTTGGGCTGATACCATTTCTTCTTCCTGACCTATTTCTGGAAGGTATTCAGTCACAGTCATGACCTCAGTATTCATTCCTGTCAGGATAAAAGAGACCTGTCCTCCTTCCATTCTCTCCTCCTGTCTTCCTGCTGTGAATCTCGCAGCAAAGTACAACAGGACAACAGCCAGGGTGGTTGAAAGCTGCAATCGCTGTTAGTAGTTGGCTAAGAATAGGAATACCTTGTCTCCTCCAACCCACCACAGCCCTTTTTTTTGTCTCATCCGTCTGTTGTGCCTTGTCATTTAGACCATGAATTCTTTGGCACAAAGTCTGACATTTATGATACATTTTAATAGAATCTTCCACAATGCCACAGCCTTGCAGTGCTAACACAACATAGTTATTAAATAGACCATCCTTCTCCCAAGCACTTGACTGGTATTTTTCCCGTGAGGAGAAACCAGTGGCATCCATTTAGCTAATTTGCCTCTTTCTGAGGCAATCCTGTTTATTTACTTGATTGCTTACAAAGATTCCACGATTCCCAGAAAGCAAGAGAAACACCAGGAGGCAACTCCTGTGCTCAGGAACTTCTTGCTTGCTGTGAAAGCATTGCAGAACAATCTAAGGATCTAAGAATTTCTGGGCCATTAAAGTCCAAAAATTATTTACAAAATATAAAAGATCCAAATAGAATATCAGGCATCCCTTAACCCTTTTTCACAGGTGGACTGATCATATTATCTTTATTCTGCATCTGGCTAATCATATCTTGACTTCCTCGGAAAGCTACATACATACTGCTTCTGTCTTTTCTGCCTATCTTTTATACAGGCAGGTAAAACTAATCAATTCCACAGCCTTTGTATTTGCATCAAGTCTCAAGGAAAATCACTCAAGTCATTCTGGCCAGCACACTGAGCAGTGACTTCAGTATTCAACTATAATTACAAGAGAGACATTTCATTTTTCCCCCCACTTAGCCTGACTGAAAAATAGCCCAGGCTAATCACTTTTGTAACCCAAGAGTGTCTGCTGGTAGCTGCCAACACAGCCCAATACAACACCACCACAGGATCTGGATAGGAGTTCACGGTAAGAGATAATGCCTGTAGTGCATTTTAGCAAAGCAAAGAGAGGTCACATAACTGCAACCTACAAAATAGGTTCATACATTTGAGTATGTGACACTCTCACAAAGCCCATGGATTTTAAGATGTCATTCTGAATGGATTCTTTGCTTAGTTAAGTGCTGGCAAATACAAGACTTAGTGTACAGTTCTAGAGAAAGGGAATTTGTAGAAGCTACGAGTTCCCAGAGAGTTTTGAATTATGTATCTATCGAGTTGCATATTCTTTCAAGGTAAGAGAGAAACTGGGGGGGGGAGATGGGTGTGTGCTTATTTGTTGCTTTTCTTTTTGTTTGAGCCTCACTATCTGCATGGTGTCATTTAAGAAACCATCAATAATATCTGATTGCTACTGACTTGCCTGTGACACTTGTAGAGAGAATGTGGGTTTAGTGAAGCTTTGATTATTTGTAAATTCTCCAAGGGGAGGGAGCACCTTGAATTAGAAATGTAGGGCTCTTCAGAGACCCTGTGGAATAGCAAAGTTAAAGGTCCTACATTTTAACTCAAGAGCAAGCAGTTCAGTGTTTCCTTCAGAACAGTGGGATGCGTGCTTGGTGGAAGACCGGAGACAAAAGTCAGCACCCCAGATGCTGAGCTATCCAAAGGACAACCTTGTGCTGTTTAGGGTTCCATCCACTCCAATAAGATTTTTCTGCTAAGGCTTGACCTTCCACTGCCCCATTTGCAAGGCCTCTGCTGTTGTACCAGACCCGTATTCCTGCCTTACAGAGGGTGCAATGTGGAGAAGGTACAGGTGTAGGATAAGAGATGGGGCATAGGCTGGTACTGGAGACTTCAGGGCTATAAGCAACTCACCCAATGGTCAGATAAAGAAATGCAGAACTGCAGCTGGCAAAACTGATTTTAGGAGGAACAAAGAGTACAAATAACAAGCACCCAACATATGTAAACCGTGCCACAAATAGTAAATTGGAATGTAATGTGAAAAGACAAACCAAAAGGGAAAGAGCAAGGTGTAAAAGCACATTAGCAAACGTAAACATGAACCCAAGTGGTTCCTAGAGTAAGGAAGAATCACCATAAACATGCTCCTGACAAAGGGTTTGGGATGTGCTACATTACAGTGATAAATAGCTCATTTTATACAGAATAGCTACTTGTTTCTACTAGATACAGATACAGAGTTGTACCATACAAAGATATGTGAAAGTAAAACAAACTAGGCATAGCCTAATTTCTAAGGTCACTAGAAAAATTGCTGTTACAATTAAACCAAATAAAAACAAAGTTCTACCCAGGTCAAGACAGGTATGGACAAAGCATGTTTGACAAGCCCCAGTCCTGAGTCCTTGCAAACTCAGTACCAAATCTATAGCTTGTTAGTAGCAATGACAATACTGTATTTAGTGGGCTACAGCTCTACAGGTTCCTCTTTTCATGCATCTGAAGCCATGGAACACTAATCATAGGGAAATTTAACAGAAGGGTTTCTATCTACCTGGGGATGCCCCAGCAAGTTTGAGCCTGGTGGCTAAGGGGAAGCCAACTTGTGGGGTTTGGGCAGGACCAGCGTGGCTTCCACGTGTAGGCTATATCATATGACCAGTAACAAATTGTGCTGGCACTGTGGGTCCTGGATAATTTTAATCCTCACGGGTAAACCAGGAACACCCCAAAACAGCCCCAGGAGCGATCACAGCATGTCCCACAGAAGAGTGATGGGCAACCTGAAGAGCTGTTATCTCCCACCTCTGAACTCCTCTCATAGCCATCTCTTCTTTCAGTTCTCTGCAAGATGTGATATATGTCTTGTGGCTTTTGGCCAGAAGGAAGATTTGTTACATATCCCATCAGTTCAGAGAAGTTATTGCACTACTGAATGGTCTTTTGGTTTGTCCTGCACTATGTAACAAACAGGAGGTTTTCACCTTTTATTTTTCTCCTTACAAGATGTCTAGATATTTACATCCTTGTTGAGCTCTTGGGAATAGAGATCATCTTTTCTCATGCTTGGACAATTCCTAGCTCAATACAGCAAAATCTTTTTAAATATTAATAACATTAATAGCAAAGTCCTATGGCTTAATAAAGGCTCTTAACTTACAGTTTAAACAGGAGGAAAAAGAAAAAAATCTTTTTCAAAAAAAATAAATAAACAAACCCCAAATCAAACCTTTTCAGCAGCTATGCTGATTATGGTCCTGGCTTTAACACTCTAAGCCAAACACAGTTTGACCCCTTGTGTCAAACTCTACATTTACAGGTCTAAATTACAAGCTAAAGAGGGATCTCTTTCCATTAGCCAACCAAGGAAGTAAGAGTAGAAAGACTTATTAGTCAAGATATGTGAACTGAGGTTGGGGGTTTTATTATTCTAATTAGGAACAGGAAAATTCCTATTCCATTTTGTAATTAAAACAATACACATTCTACCATCTAATTATATTTGACATTTTCAAGGTGTTGGGAGCTGAAGTCTGTAATTACAGAACTACTGCTGCCTTAAGCAGAACACTCCATAAATATTCATATATTAAATAGCCAGTTATACTGTTTAGAAGATTTTAGAAACGTTTGCTCTTTTTTATAGAAACATTAGACTTTTAGAAGATGCATTTTATATTTGTATTTTAAAAAAGATAGGAAGAAAAACGTCCTGTGGGATGTGACATACTGTATATAGCAAATTGACTATAAACCTATTCATTAGTATTGTAAGCAGTTACGTTGGAGATTCAAGGCTTTAGAATTATTTCTTTTCTTTTAGCAGAATGGGTAATTACAGTCAGAAATAATATGGGAGTCCTGTAGTGAAGTCGTAAGACAGTAAAATGCAATTCTTACAATTCCTTGATTTTGTAATTAACAATAAAATTATAGCTTACATACAGTAGTTTTTTTAAAAAAAAAAGTTATCCACATCTTTTATTTTAGTGTCTCACAATAAAATATCACTTCATATATTACCTATTTTTGATAGTTCAATATTGCCATTTAAAACAGTTATGCCTAAGAATACCATAGTAGAATACCAAGAATACCAAGCCTCAGAATACAAAGTAGAGGTGGACTTATGGGTAACCCGGAGCCTGTTGTTCAAGGAGAGGCTTTCATTTTCTTGACATTAGAGAAATGGAAAAATACACAATGAAGATGAAACTCTGAGTGCACGGTGTTCCATGAGTCTGCCTGCTCTGTGTTTCCGTTCTAGGAAATGAACCTTTGGGGACATCTAGACAAAAGGGCCTAATTTCTGAAAAGAAGGGCAATAGGCACTTTGCCTATTTTGTCTATTTAGCTCATTGTTATAGGTTTGTGTCCTGTTATAAGATGCTTCACCCCGTGGGACCTAGATCCTGGCTAAGTCTTTAGGTTTAACTAGTTAATAACAAAAGACATTGCAAATGTTTCAAGAGTTAAACGCTGTGCGGAATTTCAGTGTCCGAGCAAAAGCAGCAGACACTTGGTGCAAGCTCCCTGGACACCAGGGCAGCGTCCACTGTGCCAGCCTTCTGGTCAGGAGGCCCCGTATCCCAAATAGCTCCACAGTCTCTGTGCAGGCAGGTGTGGAGAGAAGGGCACCCAGTCCCACAACCATCTTAATCGTTCCCAGAGTGCGAAGACTTTAGGGAAGTCCTCTTTCATCCCTGCACATCTCTGTAATGGCTGGAAACAGTCTAGCCCATGTTGACTCTTCATGCATGCCTGCATTATAGCCGATCAGGGACTGCATCCAGCAGGAAGTGAGAAGTAGTATGGTACAATGCATCCAGCTAAAGAATTGGACTTCTTCCTGTGATGGGCAGGAAGCAGGACTCAATTTAGTTACATTGTATATAATTGTTCCATACATATTGTATGTCAGATTATATTATATTTATATATTATGTATTCACATAATTTGTATTACATATTGTGTATGTTATGTGCTATACTTAATATGTATGCGTAATACAGTATGTGAGTGCAGATATATGTATATGTTTGGGTTATATATATACACACACACATACTACTTGCTGAAGCAAACTTACTAGATGCCTGGTGTTATTTTTGTAATGCTCATAGCACTCAGGGATGCCAATACACATTCCCTCCCTTTCTGCACAATCACAGCCACTATACTGTGCAACATTAGAATGCAATCAACTTGAACTCAAATAACCAGACGCAAAATTCTTCCATTCTCCGCCTTCTGCAGATTTTGCTTAGAACACTTTGAAGATACAACTCACTCTCTTCAAATCTGTCCTTCAGCACATCAAAGATAAGCTGTTCTTTTTAAACAAAAACTAAGCTTTATTAAATTGTTTCAGCTAGAACTCTTTTTAACCACCCAGAATTACATTTTTATGCACAAAAAGCCTGCATTTTAAAAGCCCAGTGTTTAAAAATCTGAAAATGGCCAGTTAATGCAAGAAACCATTGTCCCTCTGCCATATATAGCAGGTTTTATTCATCATTTTTCCAATATACATATTTATCCAGTTTTACCTCTGCTTTTTTGTTCTATTGTAGAATGGGATGAATGACATTGATGTTAATCAATCAATTATTTTTGTAAATGTGTACTGAACATTGCAAGAATAATACAATCTAAGTATGCCTGAAATTATGTTAGGACAATCCCTATTTCTCATAATGTGAGGTGCTTGATGTAAAAGAGAAGGATTTTTTTTCTCAAGAGATGTGAGGCGGCCTTATCAGATTTTTACGATTTTATCTGTCTAAGTGAATCTATTTAGTAGTGGCAAGCTTTTACTTTTCAGCTACAGCTAACAGTGAGGAAAAGTTAATGTGATAGCCATCTTAAAAAGAAAAAAGAAAAGGAAGCAGACAGGCAGTTCAGGTCGTGTTATCCATAGGTACCTTCATTGCAGCAGAGACGCAGGGAAGCAGTCGTTGCATCTCAGTGGAGGAGCAGGCAGTCGTTCTAATGTTGCCTTGTTCAGTGAGGACTCTGGGAAATAACAAACAAAAAACGTTTCTGAGCATTTACTAGGAGGATACAGAGAATAATCACATGCTGCTGGTCACCTCTGAATGCCCCGGCGCCCACCCTGCGTGCAGGGCTGCCCTCTCTATTCGCTTATAAACCAATGGCTTCAAAATGCCTTTTTGCTCTTTCTTCTCTGGAACATCTTCCTTCCACAGGGGCTTACTGGTTCAATCTGTGCTTTCAGGAGCTGGTGGCGAGCTGGGGTGAATTTATCCCCAGAGGGGCCAACTTTGCTTTTAATAAATTACTGGAAGTAATTGCGAAGGGTAAAATCGCTAAATAGCTACAGGATAAAAGAATTGTGAACCATAGTCATCATGGTTCTAAACAGACTGAGTCTTGCCAAAGTTAATTGCTTTTTTGATAGAATTACAAAATGAATGTGCAAAGGCAGAAGTCTGTATTACCATATATTTAGATTCTAGGGAAGCACTGGATACTGTTTTTCATTAACTGTTACTTTGAAACTTAATGCAAACTGGCTTTGATATAAACGCTGTCATATACATGACAGAGAGTTGCTAAAGGACCAAAAAGGTTGATGATGAACAGCAGAACGCTGAGGCCTCACATGGGAGACTGCAGTCCTGGTACTTCCTTTTAAAAAAAAAAAATAATCAAAGTTTGTCTGTTAATCATTCATAGATGAAAAGGCTAAATTATGTGGGCTGAAGATTGGATTGGGTGTTTTGACTAGCTTGGTAGGCAACAGGGTTTTTTGATATCAACTGAATAGTATCATATCTCTAGAGAATTAATTATTTAAAGATGGTAAAATGGATATGACAAGGAGCAGTGAAATGAAAATAGCAAACATCACAGAGATTTATTAATGTACTATGTTGTCTTTGCAAAAGCATTGCTATTCCATTTCCAAACAGTAATTTGTTGCTTCCTTCTCTTCTAGTTGCCCATATTGGCATCTTCAGTTGTTAGCCTCTATTTTCTTGAACTTACTGATGTCTTCAAGCCAGTTCACTCTGGATTTAACTGCTATGACAAAAGTCTGAGTATGCCATACATTGAACCTACACAAGAGTCTGTTCCCTTCTTGATGTTGCTTAGTCTGGTTTTTGCTGGACCATCAATTACGGTAAGTTTGAGGTGCCACTGTCGCTTATTAAAGATTTTGAACAGAGTTTCAGTTGGCATAAAGAAAATAGCTCCTTTGGTTTCAGTTAGGCTGCAGAGTGTAATCTAGGCTAATTACCTTAGGATTTTAAATTCATCTTTTATTCTTCTATAACAGGAGACACAGTCCTTAAGACATTTCCTGTAGCACTTCATCTACTTGCACTATCCTGATTGTGGGCATTAATGTTAAGAAACAGCATCTACAGTTGGGTGAGAATAGCTTGAATCATTCTGTTATGCTGTACAAATATTTGAACTTTTACAGACAGGACATCTCCCTACCCTGAGATACACCAAAAATTCAAGATTTTGTTGGAAATTAAAGCCTTTCATTTAAAGTCCTGAACATGTCACTTTTGTTACCACTGGCTGTATTCAGTGAGAAGGTATATCAACTGTGTCAGTGAAATCAATTACACTTTCCCAAATAGCACTGGGACTCCTCTAAATTGTGAGTTAGTCGTTAAGAACAGGCAGAAGGAGGCTGGTTTAATCATTCACCCAAAGGGACGAGATGATTTCAGCAGAACAGAAATATCCTGTCAGAATATGAGCAGTTTGGTCACTATTTGTCATTGTTTAACCCCAGCCAGCAACTAGAACCACGCAGCCAGTTGCTCACCACACCCCGCTTTCCCCCCCAAGAAGGGTGGGGAGAAGAGGGGGAAAAATAAAGAAGGGGAAGGGGAGGAAAAAACCCTCCTGGGCTGAGTTAAAGATAGTTTAATTAAAAAAAAAAAAAAAAACAGAAAAGGAAATAACAGAAAATAATAATAACAATAATAATAATGATACAGGTCACTCTCACCACCCAGTGAACTGGCACCGTCCAGAGCAGTGATTGCACATTCCTGCCCCCGGCTAACCTCATTTATATACTGAGCATACCGTCTATGGTATGGAATATTTCATTGGCCATTCCATCATTTTGTCTATGCTTCTGTGGGAAGCTGAAAAAAAAGTCCTTGAGTAGTATAAACATCACTTAGCAACAACTAAAACCAATAGGTATTATTGACATTCCTTTCACAGCAATCACTAGGAAGAAAATTAACTCTTTCCCAGTTGAAACCAGGACACTATTTTACAGAAAAAAACCCCAAATTGTCTGATACAGGTGAGTGTTGTCCCTGCTGGAATTGCTGTGTTAAATTAAAATGAAATCTAAAGACTTTACCCTTATATATATACACTAGAGGGAATTCATTTTGCCTGATTTTAGGCAGCTCAGATAGGAGCCTTATTCTCACACCACTCCTGTTTGGCAGATGGAGAGAGAAATGCACCTCCAGCGGGTGATTCCATGCACCTAAAAAAGCTGAATCAACCTTCTGAAAGGGTCTGTTCTCTCCCCTGACAGCAATGACTGCACATCTCGGTTAGGCACTTGTCTAAGGCCAGCTGCAAACGTATCTCTGCTGCTAGCTCCTCTGAATTCCCTTAAATTCAACCAGTTCATTCCTTTTATAATACTAGCCAATTTGCAATGACAAAATATATAAAATGTGATGTCCATATAAAAATCAAGTGCTGTTCTCTCTTTGCTTTCCAGGATGGGTTTTGTTTATTTCTCTTTCTTTAAAACTGAACTCTTCTTACTGTGTTTGATTTTGGTTGCTCTAGAAACCATTTTTGAAGGATTCTGCACAACCATCAGGCTGAAAATTGTGCGCATTTAGGAACTAGGAGCTAAGACTCTCAATGTTCCTGGTGCAGACACTTGCAGCAAACATCAGATACTGTGATAAAAACAAAAGTTGTTGGTATTGCAGTTTGGCTGGGTTTCTTAAGTTTAGACAGCGTTTCTGATAACAACAAAGTGGACTTTCCAGAAACAACCATAGAAGGAATCTGTATAGGCTCACTTGGACCACAGTAGAGGGGTAAAAGCTGATTTCTACTTCAGAGTTTATGTCAAGCCTAGGTAATATCAAACACCTTCAACTGAGATGAAAGATGCCCATTTCATTATGCAGTGTTTATTAAGGGCTTTGATTACAGCACAATTATGTCAGCAGTGCATGAAATTTTACAACAGAAAATGTTACTCTTGCTTGACTCATTCTCCTACCAGCAGTACAGACAGCTAACCAAAACCATACCATGTAAGGAACTCAAACCCATGCTTAAGTATGTCTATCAAACATAAGATTAGTAAAGAAAGTAAATCCTGAAGCTTCCAAGTGCAGCTACTTAAAAGCTGCAAGCCTTAGGAAGGTGCAGTTCATTTGTATTAGTGTGAGCTTGTATTGGTTGGAGAATGGGCTCTGATATTATGAAATACACAACCTCCTTCAGTAAAAGGAACTGAAGACGGTATAGAGCATCAGCTCTTTATTGTTCAATACCAACCCCCTAGTTAAACAATATGGGGGTTTTTGTCCAATTCTTCTCCTTTTTTGGGCAGGGAAAAATAGGCCAATGAAGCTCAATGCAAAAAGCTTACAGTTTTGCCATTGTCATCTTGTAGAGTTTAGCATTTTACGATTTAGTTTTCATTAACATTTCAGTTAATTACACACTTCATAAAATCTGTAAAGTATAGAAAAGAAAGCATGAGCTATGTGAGGAATTGAGGATCTCCAGTAACATAGCATATGCTAGCCTCTGTCTGCAGTTCAGGTACTTACTGCAGTATGAGACAGAAGGTCATCAAGACTCAATAAAATACAGCTGTGATTAAGCCACATTTTAAATATTACCGAAGAGTGTAAATAAGAAAGAATTTTTAAAAAAAGGGGGGGGAGGGGAGAAGACAAGCAAATTCCAGTCTCAATCCCTCATTAAAGCCTTATTTAAATATTAGAATAGGACTTTTTTTTTTTTCTAGATTATTTTTGTTGATATACTCAGTTTTTCCCAAGACTGGAGAACATATTAAATCTATTCACTTTATAGTAAATCTTTTTTACAACAAATCCAGCATTTTGTAATTTATTCTCCCAAGCCATTATTACAGAAGGATTTTTGTGGATTTGGGGCTTTATGTTTGTTGGTTTTTTTCTTTGGGTTTTTTTGCTCATTATTAGTGAGCAGCAACTGCTTTTAACCAGGTCTTTTCTGTAGCTCTGAAGTGCTACAGAAAGCTACTACCTGTATTATAGTTTATGGCATATATGAAATTTTCTGTATTTATTCATAAACCACAGGAGACTTCAGCATGGAACAACTGGATTTGTATGAAATTACCAACATGGATATTTTATGTCTGGAATACAGATGTAGCTGAATTGCAACATGACTTCCATTTGCTTCAAAGAACTCTGAATCTGATCCTCTGACATATTTTCTCTCTAGCTATTCACTCAAAAGCGTTAGGACCAGTTATTTAATCATATCAGTGTAGGTTCAAACCCTTATCAGCTACTGACTAAAAACCTACTTAAAGGTAACAATGTGCTTTCTAACAGAGATCACCAGGAAATTAGATCACATTGATTTGGGAAATTAATTCGCAAGGAGAGAAATTCACTGCTGGCAGTTTCAGTCCTACTGCCTCCTGTACTGTGAGAAAGTGTTTCCTTGGAAATGCCAGCCTCTGAATTTTCCTTGACATAGGCCTTGCTGTTTCCCAATTTTGCTCCTCTATCACATAAGCTAATCCATCTCTCTGGTGTCTTTCCCTGTGCCAGACACTCCCTAAAGCTTGGCTAAAAACTATTAGAGTTTCTCTGTGTTTTAAGTTTGATATACTACTGATTTCTCCAGGAGGTTTCAGCTGTAAATTGATCAAATGGAGACAGATAATAGTGACCATCTAATTAAAATTCCTTAAATAACACTTACCACTGACTTTTCCATGTAATGAGATAACCTTCGCTACTGCAATTTTACTGGCAAAGAAAGAAAATTTCAATTTATTAAACCCTTAGCTAAAAAAGATTAAGCTTGTTCATTATATTTCCCTTTCCTAGGTTGAGGGGTCTTAGCATGCACAAACTTCACTGGTAATTACAGTGAGATGCTTTAGCACCTCGTTGCATTGTAAGATGTGTGCATGGCATGTGTTAGTTTTCAATGCATCTGTGGATAGACGAGGTGAATCTCCTCTTAGTGGTGAGAACTGCCTCATTAATACCAATAGTTCAACCCAACCTATATTCTGAACGCTGTACCAGCCCTGTACAGATTTCCAAGTTGTTGCACTATTTATCAAGGAGAGCAGTCAAACCTGAGTCTGCAGATGTATAAATGGATCTGGACTTCCCAGCAAGTAGCACCATTTTTCATTTATATTCTTCTCTTTATTTTTATTATAAACTCTTGTCTAGGGCTTCAGTCATAATCTGTTTTGCTTGGTATGTTCAGAGGGACCATAAGGACAGAACTTTTTCTACTGCTGTGGATCTGTTTAAAACCCAAGCCAAATTAAACAAACACAGAAGAGCAGGCTGCCATGTAATTAGAAGCTGTTAGGGATTGCTAGGCTTGAGGCCAAGACAGAGTGCTAAAACCACCTCACGAGCACGAAGATATTGCAGTGGCTCTGGACTATTTTAGAGGCGAGATTTTCTAATTATTACTTTTTTATTGTAGAAGCATCAAATTTCAGCTGTGGATCAAGACCCTGATTCCACTGAGCACTGTATACTCTATGCCACTTGCATTTAATTTCAGTGCCACCTTCTTGCCTGCCCTCACTAAGGCTAAGTTGCATTACGGAATGTTTACATATCGATACAAATCTTTTAAAGGCGAGTACATGTCAGTGGATGACAATGGTTGTGATAGTTATATTTCAGCCCTTTGAATTCAATCAGTGTCTTCTGAGTAACTGCTACATTTAATTTAACAGCTCCTTTGTCATTGCAGATAATGATAGGAGAAGGAATTCTCTACTGTTGCCTGTCCAAAAGAAGAAATGGGATTGGAACAGAGGCCAATATTAATGCAGGAGGATGCAACTTCAATTCTTTTCTCAGAAGAGCTGTCAGATTTGTTGGTGGGTTTCAAATGTTAGTCATAAAGAAGAGCTTGCCATATACATTCAGTTTTCACCATGCAGGTTTCCTTCTCGGAAACAGCCTTTCAGAACAGTGCATGGCTGTCACTGGCATAGATGTTCTTCTGCCAGAAAATGCTAGAAGAAACTGTCAAATGGAGCGACAGAGCAGCCCTGTACTCGGCAATGCAGCACCTACACTCTGTTTTCCTTTTGCTCTCCTGTACTATTGTCATTGTTTCTAAAAGAATAATTTGGTTTTCCTTCTCTGCCCGCCTTGAGCTGGCTTCCTTTTAATGGTTTCAGTGTACGGTTTCCCCTGCCTGTCTTCAGTGCATCATAAGGATTCAACCCACCTGACACAGTATTCAGCATGACAGTAAAAGCTTGTCAGAAACTGTCAGTAGATTTGACATTCTTTTTCTGGGATGTGTTTGTCTAACTCTTGAAAAAGGGCTAGAATCTGGCAACTTAATGATAGAGAGGAACATGTTGAATTGTTTTATTTTACTTTGTTTTAATTGTCATTTATGAAAAATGAACTTGTAAAGGCAACTGGACTTTGTTCCCCTTCTTACAGTTAATTTCCTCTACCAATGAGTGGCTAAAAGAAAGGTTTTCTTTGTTCCGGAAATCTTTCATTAGAGAGGCCAGCCTAGGCAAAGACAACCTGCAGGACAGCAGACTGAAAGCCTGGTAGGAGGACTATGCACTAGGTTTCTGTAGTCTGGCAAGCAGGGAGGTAATGAAAGGAGAGGTTATACAGTCTATGACCAGTAAAGCATCCTCTTAAGAACAGCAGTGAGGAAGCGAGCAGAGGGGATGGTAGATTACAACACCAGCAAGGAGGGCTATAAAGATAGCCCATGCTCTCCACTTCTCTTCCTGTATGGCATCACATTTCACCACCAAAAAAGACAAGCTCAAAGGTGCATTCATTTCATTCTTGGTTCATACTCTGAATTTGCAGTTTCTTTCATATTTTTATGACTTTAGCATTCTTTCAATTTTAAGATGAAAAATAAATTTATTTATATGAATACAAGTAGGGAATTAGAGGTAAATCTTCAGGGAAAAAGCAGTTGAAAATGCTTAGTAAAAGAATTACATTTACTTCAACTGCCTCTTGAATTTGGCATTATTAACCAGACAGAAACATTGATTAATTACCAAAAGGACTTAAATATTTGGACTCATGGCAAGGACTTGGTATTCAAGAAATATCAGAGGTGTGAAGGTAGCCAAAGTTATCACCAGCTGATGAGTCCCTGGTGGTAAAAAGAGAACAGGTCCTCAGAGCAGTGATCTAATGGGCAGCTGTCCATGTTATTAAAAGCCTGTATCCCAGTGGGCAAGTCCAAGGACTGGATGAGCACGTACGCTCTCGTCAAATAATTGGCTGTCCTTTAGTCAGTTCAGAAAGTTGCTTTCCAGTTGAAGCAGCGCCAGCGTAGTTCACTTTTATGAAAGGACATCAAGCCATCAAAATGAAATGTTACGTATCAACAAGAAGAAAAAAAGCATAAATAATCTTAATTTTTTACATTAAAAAGTTAAATTTTGCAATAAGTTTTCTTTAAAAAAATACATCTTATTCTTCGGTTAAATACTGTCAAGTCCAATGACACAAGCCACTAGAATTCCGTTGAATGTATTCTGTCACAATGAATTAATCTAATTTATGCACATAATAAAGTTAACAAGCTCTATTGGTTTCTTTCCTAGGTGTTCATGTGTTTGGTCTTTGTTCTACTGCTCTTGTTACTGATATTATACAGCTATCAACAGGATATCAGGCACCATATTTCCTGACTGTTTGCAAGCCTAACTATACATCCTTAAATGTATCCTGCTCAGAGAATTCATATGTTGTGGAAGATATTTGCTCAGGAGCTGATCTCAATATTATCAATGCTGGAAGGTTGGTTCTATCCTTCATTGTGTACATTTTTAAGTGTTCGTTTTACTTTTTATTTTCTGTCCCAGTTTCAAGATTTTTTTTCTAGTTAAAGTCTCAATGAGTTTTGTCAGGTTTTTTGTAACAAAGGTGAAAGCATAAGTGTCTTTTTAGAGGTGTTCAATTTTCTGTATAAAGGTACTAGGCCAACAGTGGGCTGTGGAAGACATCAGATTCCAAAGCACAGTTGTTAGTAGCTAGTTATTTTCCTCCTTCAAAGGAGACAATTTCCTGTACAATTATTAATTTGTATAGCTTCTACTGCTTTCCCCAGTGGGATCTGGGTGAGTTCCCCATAACTGGCAGGAGAAGAAGTCACCCAAGTACTTTATCTGAGACCACAGTATAACATACATCACTGTTCTGGCATTTTGGTCTTAGTTTGTGAGGCTTGGTTCTGGGATTTGTTTGAGGAGTTTGTTTGCTGTTTCTCTAGTTAAGTTTTTTATATTGACAGCATTGAAAAAATCCCTTTATTAGAGGAAAGACCACAACAGTGCAAATCTGTGTGTTCCCAGACACATGCCTTTTCTTTCATGGTACTTCTAACTGGTGGTTTATCCTCCCCGATCATTTAGTCTTTAGCCTCCCTACATAGATAGCCAGGAGAGAAATTAATATTTTTTATAGTAGCAGGTTTTGGACATGCATACCAGTCAAGTTGAGATATAAACCAGACTATATATCTTATTTTTAAACAAGCTCAATGTGGTAAGATAGGGATAATTCAATTACTGATGACAGGTCATAGATTTAAACAAGGAATCTGAAGGTGTAAGTCAGTAAGTTGTACTGTTCCAATACATCTGCTAGTCATTTGTTCAAGGACTTCATTAGTATGAAGTGTCCTAAACGTAAGCACTACACTACTGAGACATCATGAAGCTCTTCACTGAAAACAATAGTAGTCTTCCATATCTTTTCCACACCAGGTTAAGCTTTATCACCTGTTAGCCATTGAATGTGTGAATATTTTGCAGAAATTTTGGTGCTTTTTTGAATCTCCTACGCTTCAAAAAAGTTACAGCAAAATTATAGAATGCTTGAAATTATTACAATCTCTGTCTCTGACTCAGCTGCATAATTTCTCCGTGTACCTGATTAGTAGACATGAAGCTGTGTTACTTCTGTCATATCCACTTCACTAAGCTTTGCACTCCTTTCTTGTTCTGTATGCAGCCCCAGATGCTAGCTTCTGTTTTAACTTTATGCCTCATGGCATTACATTTTTGTCACATGGATATTATTAAAATGCTCTGTCTATATATTAAGGCACCTCTCCCCCAGTTTCTTTGCTTTTTCATTTATTTCAATAGTTGACACACTTGGGAATCATGAAATCATTCACTTTGTAAGTATCTTCCAGCAAATGTTGTTATCTCCTTTCATTGGGACAAACCAATTTCACTGATGTTCAAAGACCTTCAATTATTTGATGTATTTGGTCTTAAATATGTCTAGTGGGCTGACTCATAGTTAGCATTGATTAATTTGCCATATCTTTTCAATT
This sequence comes from Burhinus oedicnemus, assembly GCA_008921705.1. NCBI lineage: Eukaryota > Metazoa > Chordata > Aves > Charadriiformes > Burhinidae > Burhinus > Burhinus oedicnemus. The sequence continues at coordinate 1,560,219 of VFFE01007679.1, forward strand.
TATATATGTGGGCATGATCCAGAGCTAGAATGAAGGATTGTAGCTCTATTTGGCCCAAATAATTTGCTGACAATAATTTTGGTGAAAGGCATAACCAGAATTACTAGATCAGCCTTCACCTCACTGTCTCTTTTCCCACAACCATTTGCTGTTACTGGGATACTGCCATTGAAGCCTGATGCTTGCAAGCAGCGTCTTGCACCTACACAGTGTCCCAGAGAAATTGGTGTAGCTTTACGCGTGAGCAGGCAGAAAAATTATTACATCTCATTCATTTCTTTATCATCTCAAATATGATGCCTACTGCTCTGAATTGACTGCCTGTAGACATTCCAAAAATGCTGATCACTCCTAAGTTTAAATATCATCACTTCCAAAAAACAGCAAAACTAGTTGTAACGTATTAAGACTAAGCAGTCAGTTTTTGTGTGTTTCTGTTTCTTTAGGACGATGACCACATATTGATATCTCAAATTTATTCCCATCATAGAGGATACATTTGGTGATCTATAATATTCTGGCACAAGCCTCCGTTTCTCCTTAATTCAATTCTATTGCATTTTTCTTTTATTAAATTGTTGCTTCCTTATGCCTGTCTCAACTTTACCAAAGCGATCAGCGCTTGCTACTGGTTCAATACTTCCTTCAGTCATCTACTGTAGGAGTTAAGGTATAACTTTTCCAGCCCAGGAGGTTAATTTGACTTCAATAATTTCAGCTTGTAAGGGACTTGTTCTTCTGAGATTGCCTTCATTTTTTATTTGTACTTTCCAGAAACTTTGCCTCTAGACTCCCCTATGAAAAGAATAGAGAAGAACACATAATTATCCAGCTGATTATATGAAATCATTTTCTGCAACATCCGCAAATATCCAGTAGCTTCCTTTGTCCATCTTTTCCTCTATTTATCTTCAAAGAGCCTTTTCAGTCACTTCTATTCAGATCTCCTGTGAGTTCTCTACCCTCTATCATTTCTGATATTCTGACTCAGTATGACTCTGTCTCGGTATGACTTTTTCTCGTCATTGTTCCCCCTCTGCACATCCTCATGCATGAGCATTTAGAGCGATACACTGTTATCTGAGTTCAGGACGTGTTTTCTTTGAGACCTTTGTTCACCTTTTCAATACAGGGCCATACAAAAAGGCTACAGATTTTTAGCTTGAATTATTTTCATTTTAGATTGAAAGATAACAAATAGAGGAACAAAAGCAGTGTCACCATTAGAGAGTACACAGAGTGCATTCACTCTGTAATATGCTGTGCTTGCCCTGAAAGCATATGAATAGAAAATAGAATAAAGAGAAAATTGACTGTAGTGTAGTGACACATGTTATATACTATAAAAATGCCATCAAATTAAGGCTACGTTCTGAGTGGTACTAAAGTTTGTAGAATCACATCTACACATTATCTCCACAGAGACTGTAAGTAGATTTTTGCTTCCACTAAAACCTGCACAGGGTAAAGGAGCTGATGAGCCATTATAAACATTTACATTTTTTTCATGTCTTTATCCTCCTGTCCTCAACCTTGACTTGTTCCCCAGCAATACTATTTGTGAAAGGTTTTTCGGGGCGGGGGGGGAGAAAAAAAGGAAAAAAAAAGAAGAATAATTTAGGTCTGTCTTTAGAAATGAACAAGGAATCCTGCTGATTTCATCTTGGCCACAGTCATGAACCTGCTGGAGCCATGGGCTCAAATTCAGGTCAGCAGTGTGGTATTCACACTGAACTACATGCTCACATTTAATTGCCAATGAATTATTTAGAACAGACAAGGCAAAATGCATAAGAAAGAAATTTAGAAAGTAGATTCTGCTGCTTTGCAGAAAAATGTCTTTGTCTAAAGGTAAAGGACTATGTTTCAGCCTTTGCTATTTTAAACTAGCTAACTCTGGTGCTGCTAGGAAAATGGCTACATGTGGAGCCCATTTAGGGTGGCAAGACCCATCTGCAAAGCTGAACGCTTGTTCAAGCATTTATCTCTAGCTGAGCTTTCTCAGGTGCAAGTGGCTGCAACACAGACAAACCTTTCTTCAGCAAGACAGCCAGCACGTTACGTTACAGGTCCATGCCATTTTGAGATAAATGTACAGATATAAACTGCTGTATATCTTCACTGCACCTTACTCACTTCTAGAGCTCAGAGGTCATAAAAGTTTTTTAGGGCTTCTACAAGCTATGAACTAGATGTCTCCCATAGAACAGGTGTTACTGAATCCACCCCCAGCTAAGTTTTTCCCTCTACTGTGTAAAAATGTCTCCTTCATGTTCACATTGCTTTTCTTTTGTTGTTTTTAGAGGACTGAAATGGGTTTATAAGAAGAATAACGTTAAAATGTTAGAGGGTCTCATGTGATGGTTCTGTGTAGCTGCTGCTTACACAAACCCTTCTTTTCTTGGTCAGAGAAGTAGGAGCTAAGCTGTCACTTTTAATTTTCGTATCTGTAGTTTCTGACTCAAGATCCGGTCCACATCATTCAAGTCCCCAGGTTTTCAATGGGAGCAGAAGGCCCTCAGCAATTTCAAGAATAGACCTGATATTGCCTCCTGTCTCACAGTTTGGACATAGTTTCATTTACCCTCTTGTTCTGGGCTTCAGGAAGGGGCCTGGTAACTCGTAAAATGCCCTGTCCATGTTCTTGTGCTCCATTCACTCCTATCATGTTATAAAGTGATGAAATTTAAAAAAATAAACATGAAGACATAGCAAATAAAGATGTAGTCTGCCTCTCTCCGAGAAGAATGTCACCCTGTCATCCCCCCCTTATTAGAGCAAGAAAGCAGGGGTACAAAGATGATGAATTCAGTTGCTGAAGTTAGAGCCTGATTATCAAAGTGTATGAGTCCTTATTTTGCAAAGAGTCCAAGTGAAGTCAGTGAGAATAATCATAAGGTCAAGGTTCATGCATTAAATAAGTTGTGTAATTAGGTACTTGCTGAAAAGTTATTATGGAAATTTATTTATAGAAGTAAATCTGTAGGTATTTCTGTCAATTATGCATTCAGTCTTTAGCTCATTTCCACTGTTCTCTTAGTACACACACTTTTCTTAGTACACAAAAAGAATTTTGTGCTAAATATTTACTTCAAAACAAAGGCATTTCATTAACATTGGTCTTTTCTCCAGATTATAGAAAAGAAATTTAGATATTAAATGTTACTGATACATTATATATTGCTTAGGAAGCGTAAACTGAAAATGACTGTACCACCCCGTGTTTTTTTCAAGTGAACACTAGCATAATGTATTTGAACTGAGAAGCATAATTTGAGTCTCCTTTCTTGGCAGAAAGTCATTCCCTTCTCAACATGCTACCCTGGCAGCCTTTGCAGCAGTGTATATTTCGGTGAGTAACCAACTCTGTTCATTTTCATTTATACAAGACAAAAGACAGAAAGTTATTTGCTGTATGCTGTAAAGTGATGTGTTGCCTGGATATCCTGGATGGATGTAAGTTTTTTTCCTCTCAGTCTGAAAGCAAAGTAACAGCTAAAATAAAACCAGCTCTATTAAGAATACAGAAAAGATTCAACTGCTTCACATCCTTTTTTAAGAAGCAACAAAAAGTGTAATGTTAAAGTATATTTGATGCCTCATATTATTCACATGTAAAATGCAGTGCTTATCTGTCTAACGGGGTGATATTTTAACTTACCATCCAAGTTAACCTTTATGTGTTCTGCCTTTTCTTTGTTGCTGTCTTCACTTGACTCGCTACTTTTAAACTTGAGGCATTAAGGAACAAACATTTATGTGATGTAGTTTCATTGGACCCCACAGAATTGCAGCACGGATGAACTAGCACAATCATTCCCAGAGGCCTCCAAGGTGCTACTGCAAAGCAAGCGAGTAAAAACCATCAGTAACTAGCAGGGAATTGTAGGACATGCTGCAGCAATCACAGCTGATTTTCCACATATGACCAATGACATCACTTCAGTATGGGCTACAATGTTTGTATGAGTAACCACTTACCTGAAGTTTAAAAAAAAAAAAAAAAAAAAAAAAGTAATTCCATAACTCATGCTGTAAAAATCAGAGGAAAACAACAATAACGACCAGTTAACGAAATTAGATAATGGAATTGTGCATGTACTGGGAGCTTGCCAGTATTTATTCTGCCCAGGGAAAGGCCAAAATTTGGAATAATACCGGTGAACCACCTCCACTTAATTTTTGTGACCTCCCTGATATCATGGCCCCCAGTTGAGAAATGGATCTCTAAAGCATCTGGTGGTAGTTTTTGTTAGAACAGGTTAATGCTTCCATCTGGCATGACATCTGGCTTCTGTATTACAGAAGCGGTGGCTCCTTAGTCACATTTACAGAACATTTAGACTCTGACTGTGAACAGTATTTAGGCATAAAATCCTTATCCTAATTGATGTCAATAAGCAACACTGCTTGTTTTTGGAAATCCATTCTTTGTGATTTCAGATCTTCCTACAGTAAATGAGCAAATTTTAACAGGGCTGTAAATTAAAATTAAACTGATTATTTGCAATATTACTGTGTAATAGTGATCTATGTGTGAAAGAAATGTTGAATGTCAGAAATTAATATCCTCTTAGGTAAATTTAAGTTTCTTCAACTGCTTCTTCATTTCTTTCTTTTTTTCAAGATGTACTTCAATTCTACGTTAACAGACTCCTCAAAACTTCTGAAACCACTCTTAGTCTTTGCTTTTATCATCTGTGGAATTATATGTGGTCTGACTCGTATCACGCAGTATAAGAATCATCCAGTTGATGTTTACTGTGGCTTTCTCATAGGAGGAGGAATTGCTCTCTATTTGGTAAATATAATATTCATGTGGTTAAGTTTTAGCGAATAAAACTGATAAGGCTATAATAAGAATACTGATATTTTTTATTAAAACCTTTCATCATGGTTACATGCCATACTTAAAAATATAGTCAAAATGTGTTGAAAATGATGATGTTAGGGGTAATCACTTTAAAAATAAACAGGAAAAAACAAATATGTATTTCAATTTAAAGTGCCATAACAGTGCACAAAGTGGTATATAATCATCTGGCATTGTATACAGAAACAGCTCTAACATTATGTGCTTCATTAAATACTTAAAGATACTCATCTTTTCTACTCCACACTTACAAGCATAACGCAAGAAAAATATTGGATTCATTGGTAGTTGTTGCCAGCCTGAGTTTATATTGCCAACATTAGCTTTATGATCTCAAAAAATGGTTGAACTAATATGCAGCAACTCAGATGAGTAAATTGCTGAACCTGCAGGAAATCAAAGGCAATATTACACCCTTGTGATTCTTTGGAGCTCTTGGGGAAATTATGCAGGGGGAATAGGATGCCCAAGCCAGGTTACTCCCATGCTTTTCCTCTGTACTGGGTTGAGACAGATAGAACACCTTGGAGGGGTCGGGTCCTGTGAGGGAGTATGTAGGATAGGCCTGTTTGTATCTGTCAGTAGGAAGCTCATCAAGCATTTGCTTTTGCTTGCTGCTCTCAGTATATCTCCAACATGACTGTGGCTGCCCTAGCTGTTCAGCACAGTTTCAACCCAGATGCCTGTGAGCAATCAGGAGCTTCACCTGACAACATTTTTCCTCCAGTGTGGGCAGGTGAACAAGAGTCTTCACAGCCAGTGGGCTGTTTTTGACTCCCAAGGAGTCAATGATGAGTTTCAGTATAATACTAAAATAAGTTCATCTCCTATACCCCTTTTATCTGTGATAAGATAATCTAAGGTACATGCAGATGGTCTACAAAGGGGACTGGAGAAAAATGGCTTTCACAGTGGCAGAAGAAACAGCAACCAGGGTAGATAATAGAAACCCCACGAGCTACTAAAGTCAGTTTCTATGATTGCACTGTGAGCAGAAAGGCACTCTGTTGAGAATATTATTTCAAATAATTAAGCTGTTGTAGACTCCGATAAATGGAGCTGTTGTTCCCGTGTTTGAAATCCACAAACAAGTATGTTCTTTGTTAGGTCTTGTCCACGTACTGTTGCATGACAACATACATCAGAGAGCACATTGTCCTGGCTACCCAATAGTCAGTAAATCTGCCCTGAAAACTACACACCAATAAGATGGAGGGCAGGGGAAACAATGTGAAACTACAAATAACTCTGAAAGGAGTGTAAAGAACAAGTAACCTAAGTGATTGAGTCAGGCATTTGACCCTTTCATGGAATATTCTCTCTCAGTGGAGTCTTTTTAAAATGACAGCATTTTACAGTGGGTCTGCTGAATAAGAAAATGTTGTATAACTACATCTTGTTACAGTTCTGCGCAGCTTGGAAAGCAATTGATTTAAAGTTGATAAACTGTTCTATCATGTAGATATTGTATTACACAGTTACTATGCCGCAGAAAGGGCAGAATCACAGGACAGAGAACAACTCAAGCTGTAACAAGATTCAATAAATCAGAGCAGATAATAGCGTAGCTGTAAAATAGCTTTGCCTAGAAGACTGCAAATATTTATTTTGATATTTTTGTAACAACACATTCTTTCTTCAGCTGTATGTGTTGCTTTATAAAATGAAGAAGACTGAAGGAGTCTAAATCTTTTCCTCAACTATTTATTGCCATGAACTATGTGCCCTAGTTATCCTACTGAGTCTACTTCAGACATATCTAGATATACCAGATTGAGGACAGAATTTGGAATAAGGATATACTGGTGAGGAAAGGAAAGTGAGCATACCTTGTCAGTGAAGCTGGACTAATTCTATCACTCAATATTTATTTAAAGGCAGAAGATTATAATTAAAATACTTTAAAATGTATCTTTTTTCCATAACTGATTGTTGATGCTTCTGTTTGAATATCAGGGCCTGTATGCTGTGGGAAACTTCTTACCAAGTGATGAGAATGTGTTTCACCCAAATTTTCACAGAGAACCTCTAAGGTCTTTGACAGACCTCAGTCAAGATGCCAGCAGAATCCTGCCAGGTAAAAATGGTAGCAGCAGTGATGGCATTGTCTCTCACCGTACAGAAAGTATCCTGAATAGAAACCACAGAGAGTCGGGGTCTCTGACCAATATCAAGAGAGCAAATGCTGATGTAGAAATAATAACACCACGAAGCCCAATGGGAAAGGAAAATATGGTTACTTTCAGCAACACTTTGCCAAGAGTCAACACACCATCCTTGGAAGATCCGGCAAGACGAAATGCAACAATACACGCATCAATGGATTCTGCCCGTTCCAAACAGCTGCTTTCCCAGTGGAAGAACAAGAATGAAAGTCGAAAGTTGTCACTGCAAGTAATAGAGACTGAATCTGGCCAGTCCCCACCAAGGGCTATCGAAATGAGATCAAGCTCAGAACCCTCCAGAGTGGGTGTAAATGGTGATCATCATGGCCCAACTAGCCAATACCTGAAAATTCAACCTGGCACTGTACCAGGTTGTAACAACTCAGGTCTTTCTGGTGGGCCAAGGGTCTCTATTCAGTCACGTCCTGGCTCATCCCAGCTAGTGCATATTCCTGAAGAGACTCAGGAGAATGTGAACACATCACCCAAAAGTAGTTCAGCTAGAGCTAAATGGCTGAAAGCTGCTGAGAAGAGTGTTGCATGTAGAAGCAATAGCCAGCCAAGAATCATGCAAGTAATAGCCATGTCTAAGCAGCAAGGAGTCCTTCAGGGCAGTCCAAAGAGTTCAGAGGGAAGCACAGTCACCTGTACAGGAGCAATCAGATATAAAACCTTGACAGACCATGAGCCAACTAGCATTGTCAGAGTTGAGGCCCATCCAGAAAATAACAGACCTGTAATTCAGATGCCATCAGAAGGTGAAGGAAGTGGGTCATGGAAATGGAAAGGTCCTGAAAAAGTCACCCTTCGTCAGACATATGAGCTAAATGATCTTAACAGAGACTCTGAGAGCTGTGACTCCTTAAAAGACAGTTATGGGTCAGGTGACAGGAAAAGGAGCAACATAGATAACAGTGAGCACCACCATCATGGAATCACTACAATAAGAGTCACGCCAGTGGAGGGAAGTGAGATTGGCTCAGAAACTCTCTCCATTTCTTCTAGCCGGGACTCAACGCTTCGAAGAAAAGGTAACATCATTTTAATCCCTGAGAGAGGGAGCAGTCCAGAGAACACCAGAAACATCTTCTATAAAGGCACATCCCCCACACGAGCATACAAGGAATAAGAGGAGACATATCAGCTGGTGCATACCACCACAAAGGAAACACATCTTGACACAGGTTCTGCTCTCTTTGGTTTGAGCTGATATTTACCTTGCCAAATTATCGACCAGCAGCCCAACTGTTGTTGAAAACTGCTGATGTGCCATGTGTGTGAGCCTGTGAAAAGCATGTGGTGGGGGGAAAAGCACAATGCCAGAACCTAATTAATGTGAAACATTTTCCTGCAACTTGTTTCTTCAGACTCAAAACGTTTATCTGAGGGTGATGATGTCAATCAAAACAATGGTCTTGAACGCAGACACTTTATTTCCTGAATGTGCCAACTTTTTTTTATTTATATTTGTGTCCAAAATCAACTGAATTTTTCACAGCAAAGGCTGTATCAGTGGTATATATTCACCTTTGCAGAATTTGCACCAAATCTTTAATACAGGATGGTGCTGATGATAACTTTAGATGTTTTGAAAAATTGCATACTTATTAGACTCTACAAACACATGACATATTGATGTGCAGTTACTTTAAAAGTAATATTGCTAATACTATGATGATGCTGGCTGCATTCATTTAGCGTAGGAAATATTTACAGCTTTGTTATAGTGGATCTGTCACATTCAAAGATTGCAAAGGTTTTGTGTAGTTCTTTACGATGTCTACTGCAACAAAAAATGTGTGGGTGACGTTCCATTAGAATGGAATAACTATCTATTTTGAATAGTTTTGCTGCTACTGCTCAACTTTTGTTTAAGAACAGGTGCTACTAATGAAGAGGCTGCTTCTTAGTGGGCTAACTTGTAGATTGTTTTAAATTATGTTTTTTTAAGGGGTCTTTTAAAGTACTACAAGTAATTCAGATTTTACATTTTTAAACCTCTTATTATGTCCTTCAGCAACCCTTCCATTTTTCTATTAGTTTTTAACCATACAATGCAGGACAACAATAACTGCAAGATGTGCGAATGTGAAAGGTGAGCTGTGAGTAAATAAAAATAAATGGCCACTTTCCTGACCAGCTTCCAAGGAGACAGTAATTAATGTCATAGCTCACACTTAGAAGCAGTCATTCACTTCACTTGCTTAGCATGCCACAAGAACAGTCACAAGTTTCACCCCAATCGCCATCATTTAGGGGATTTATGCTTCGCTTTCAAAATGGAATGCCTTGGTATTGCAGAATCACTGAATGAGTGTTGCATTGTGCCACTACTACTGTTCACCTCCCTTGAGACACCCTCCAGAGCCTTCTAGAGCATTATATTTTTCCCACCACTGCCACTTAAGAATACAGAGGGTCTCTGCACCTGAGAGAACACGGATTATTTTAGTAAATTGAGCTTGGAATATAATGAAAGAACTTGCCTGCTAAAAATCTCCATTGCCAAAAATTGTTGAAAGGATAAGCTCTGAAAGGAATAAGTATAGCGTGTCCTGGCCATGCTAGAAGGAATGCCTCATTACATTTGGCTCTGACTTAAATAAATTAAACCATGAAAGAAGCCAGGGGCAGTGCTCACCCAGTGCAGCTCCTCATTCTCTCCTAGATTATTTCCACCGGAAAGATAACTACTATCAGACACGTCCCAGCTCCCCTTCTAGGAGGGGGAGAGAATAGTTTAGCAGTCCAGTCACTGAATAAGTAGTAGCAGATCAGGTCTATTCTCTGGCTTCTTGAAAGGAGTGTTTTGCTCTAAGTCCTCATCTGGTTTAGGGTATCAGTAGAACCAGATAAAGACTACATAGTCAGAACCTGTCTACAGACCCTACCCCACAGAACTCTGAGGAAAAGCCCACCCTACCCCAGCCAAGTGGGAGGCAGTAGGAAGAATCATCCTATCCCAAAAAGATAAATAGCACAACACACACACAGACCAAAAAGAAAACAAAAAGAAGAAAAAATCCACAAAAAAATCTCAAAACCAAAACAAAATCCTAAACCCAACCCCAGTCCTCAGTAATTTCAGAAGTATGAGGATGGTGTTTGCTAATCTGTATAGAAGAAAGGATTCAGAGTCAATGACAAGCTTTATATACTTTCCCAGTTATACAAGTGCTCCAGGCTTAGCTGAGTGCTGTCAGCCAACCGTCTCAAGCAATGCTTCCCTCACCTGCCCATCATCAAGTGCTGTGGAAGAGTGTTGGTCCTTAAGGAAATGACCATGCTTTTCCTGTTAGTCATAGAATAAGACCCAATCATAATGATTGGGAGGAACTATTTTGCAGGTTATATGTAAGAAGCTAACCAGTAGGGTTGCAGCGTATTGTGTATGTTAAAGGCACAATATGTTGAAAACACACTTTAAGGCACGTTAGCTGGGAAAAATAATCATAGATGCCAGGGTAAAAAAAAAAAAAAAAAAGAGTAATTTTTTAGAAATATGTTCTCAGACTCTAGTATTTACAAGTCAGGATTTGTTTTTTCTTTTTAAAAGGATGAATCTTTAGTCCTTGGTATTTAATATCAAATTTTGTACAAGGTTCCTAGGAATTACAAACACTTGGATTGTCATGAACAAAACCCTTTGGATTTAGTTTAGTCTAGGTACATGATAAAGCAGGTAGGATTAGCTTTAAAGGAATGGGTAAGACACAATCACTGTTGGCCTATCAATGCAGGGAAATAAGATGCAATCATTTGTTAGTTTGTAAGCGCAGGGGAAAAGAACATAAGTAGATGAACCTGGAAATAATGGCAAATTGAAATGGAGAATAATGGCAATAAAGCAAAGATTAGAAAATGTTCCCTCTGGCAATTTAGCTGTTTTGGAAACAGCAGGATTCCTGGTGGGAGTGTTTGTTCTTTATTCCTTGGTTTTAGTCAGATATATATTGGCATATGTGTTGCTTTTATTACTCTAAAACTTGCTGCACTATTTCAAGTGCAGTGTGATATTTTTCCTAAGGTTTCCTATTTCTTAACAAAAGATTTTAAAGTTCTTGTGTAATCATTGAAATTGTGTTCTTTACATAAATATTGATATATTCTTTTTTACTCAAAGTGCCAAAGGCTACTGTTTTTAATAATGGCTTATCAAATTATATTACGTTAGAGAGCAGAAATGTAATAATATATACATTGGAACTCAGACCTCTGCATGTATATTTGATAAGGAGCCTTTTGTAAAATTACTCTTTGTTTACATTCCACTGATACCTTAATTTCAAATTAATCAAATAAATTGACAGGTGACATCTTCTTAGTGTTCTGATTTTCTTACTTGCTAACAGGCACGAATTTCTTTGTTAGGCTGTGCTTTACTGAGAAAAGAAAATACTCAAAAGTAAAATATGTTTTTAAATGAAAATTCTCTATATAAAGTATTGTGTTTAATAAAATGTTATGCAATGTTTTCAAATGGAAAAGAATTTGTAAATTGCTATAAATGTATTTTGTTAAATAAGTACAGATCAATGCTACTGTGTGAGTATATTGTGCTAACATCATGAAAATAAAGATAAAATTCCTCATTAATGTTCAGTCATCTCTGTGGTGAATCAAAGTCTCATTCACCCCAAATTATTTTTCAATATCAGGTATCTCATGACATGTAAAAGCGGTCACCAGTGGGAAACCTCAAAACATTGCGTAGTTGTAAGAAGTTGTCAGGAACAGTGTCCAAACAAGCTTGTCTCTATCCAAAAATCATTTAACAAAAAAAGAAAGAAAGTGAATTGGGAACTTTAGGCCATGTGAGGCCATGCCTGCTAGATCATTCTGCAGGACCAGCTGCATTGCTAAGCCCCTAATGCCTCTAAACCACCTTGCTAGTGTTGGGTAGAGCTGCCAGACACGGCGAGGCCCACCTTGGATTTGTGAATGAGAACAGGGCAGATGTCAGGAATGTTAGTTCAAACATTTTAAACATCTAAAGTTAGGCTAAAAATGAAGCCCCCCTGTGACAGGTACCTTTAATGTTGAGGTTATGTTATAAAACATGATATAAGATACCTCTACTGACAAACCTTGTCTTACTCTCTTAGACCATTCTGGCTACAGCAACACTGTCACTAAATTAAGAGAGCTCACTGTGATCCAGATTGATGACTGTTCTAATAATGCAAAGGAGTTTTCAAAGGTATGAGTGATCAAACTGAAACTTAAATCTATTTTGTGCTGGATTTTAAAAAAGCTTCAGAGGTCTTGATATAAGAAGCCACATAAGACAAGATTGTACCGTAATCAGTTTCGTATAGATTTATGAAGACCTTTTATATGACAGATCAGTGCACAGCTAAATTGGCAGGAACATTTTAAAGACATTACAACCCTCGTTCATAAAATCATGAATAAAATCTCTTAACAAACCTTATAGCACAGAATGTATCAAGCATTGGACAAAACTAATCAGTGTCTGATACTGAATATTCAAAATTAAAGTAAGGGAACGCCAGCTGCCTACATGTGCATACATAGGCACGCATAACACAAAGTTACGTGTTCAAACCAGGCTTTAGCAAGAGAAAGCTAAACAGATAATTTAAATTGAGGAACAAATTGTGACAATGCTGCAAATACTCTCTCTAAAATTTTTCTGCTTTGCTTGCAGTAATCTCACCAGGCATTCCAAATATGCATAAAGACATCATTTGGTTATACCTCCCATAGCAGAAATCTGTTCCTCCAGTGGTTTGCCATAAAGGATAATAGGAAACTTGCAGATTCCATGGCTTTACCAGCATAGCCCTGCTAAAAAAAACCCAGCTAAGATGAGAAGTCATCCAGAACTCAAGCAAGTCTGCTCAGACCTAGAAAGCACCTCTTATGTTTGAGGGAAAAAAAGAAAAGAAAAATACAACTTCTTCCTCCCCCCAGAAAAATCTCCCTACCTTCAAAGGCCAATGGTCATTCAGCTTTTTCCAACTATATTACTTTTCCAGTGATGCTCAGAGAGAAATGAGAGTCATGGGGATTTGTGGATCTGTCAAGTCTCTACAGCTACTAAATGATGCATAAGGGAAGGCTCTGCTCTCTCCATCAAATCATTCACAGGAGACTGGAGCATATCGGGGTGCAATGTGATCAACAGAATTTGATTCTTTTCCTATTTCTGTTCCTGCTTCAAACTGAGCTTGTTGATTACAGTGACTATTCCTACACTATACTGAGGCCAGAAAACTAGCTCTGCTAAGAGAATAACATCACACAATTGGGAGGAATAGCTTTTCTCATTTTTGCCTGTAAAGTATATGACAATATAATCAACGCTTTGCAAACAATACCTGTATTTGAATTTTCCCTAAAACTACCTATAATGTTTTTTCAATTAGTACAGCCCATGTTTATCAAAGTCTTCAGTATGCATACTTTTTGTGTTCCTTCATATACATATTCATATGATGTTGATTGCCTGAGCTACATAATTCATCCTGAGGGCCAGTCACCCTGGAAATTGTTTGCTTTAGACCAGAATAGGTGTGGATACTTTAGCAGAGTGCCAGGTTTGCACTTTTTTTAGCAAAGCATCATCAGGGGCTGAAAATCTTTTCCCAGGCCCAAAAGAAATAGTAGCTAAAACCTGTGCACGGTATCAGTTGCAGTCTTCTCTGATACTTCTTATCTTTCTGTATAGTCTGAGACAGTTATCTTCACTCATCAAGAGGAGAGTTTTCACAGAAGTGGTTCCAGTAACCTCTATCTCCCAACACTGAGAGTGTGCCAACCCGGCAGGGGAACAGTTGTAGGCTTTGCCCACTTCTAGGTTTTAGTTTCCTCAGAACTACAATAGGTCTGATGCCAAATTAATGCCTTGGTTTACTACCAAAGACAGTGAGGCTTCCACCTTTTAATAATGAGCAGAAAAGTGGAAGAGAAGCATGTGGTTTAAATAATCAGGACAGCTAAGACGTTATATATCACATTCTGCTTGGTATTACAAAACAACAGTGCTGAGAGCTCTGTATGCCTAACAGATTGCAAACCTGTCTAATCTGGTAAACCAAGGCAGATCATTGGAAGACGTTTCTTAAAATGCTTGCATTTTTAATGGGATTTGACAGACTCCTCCTTTTACTAACGTTTTTTATGATGCAAGGGCAAGTCCTGCCTGACCAACCTAGTGGCCTTCTATGTTGGAGTGACTACACCAGTGGACAAAGGAAGAGCTACGGATGTCATCTGTCTGGACTTCTGTAAGGCCTTTGAGACAGTCCCCCACAACATCCTTGGCCCTAAATTGGAGAGGTATGGATTTGATGTGTGGACTGCTCGGTGGATGAGGGATTGGTTGGGTGGTTGCATCTAGAGGGTAGAGGTCAACGGCTCAAGGTCCAGATGGAGATCGGTGACAAGTGGTGTCCCTCGGGGCTCTGGACTGGGATCAGTACTCTTTAGTATCTTCATCAATGACACAGTGGGATCGAGTGCACCCTCAGCAAGTTTGCAGACGACACCAAGCTGGGCGGTGCGGTTGACACACCTGAGGGACAGGATGCCATGCAGAGGGACTCGGACAAGCTCGAGAAGTGGGCCCGTGTGACCCTCATGAGGTTCAACAAGGCCATGTGCAAGGTCCTGCACTGGGGTTGGGGCAACCCCCCCTATCAGTACAGGCTGGGAGATGAAGGGATTGAGAGCAGCCCTGATGAGAAGGACTGGGGGATACTGGTGGATGAAAAGCCAGACACAAGCCAGCAATGTGCGCTCAGAGCCCAGAAGGCCAACCAAATCCTGGGCTGCATCAAAAGAAGCGTGGCCAGCAGGTCGGGGGAGGTGATTCTGCCCCTCTGCTCCAGTCTGGTGAGACCCCACCTGGAGTACTGCATCCAGCTCTGGAGCCCTCAGCACAGGGGAAACACGGACCTGTTGGAGCGAGTCCAGAAGAAGGCCACAAAAATGATCAGAGGGATGGAACACCTCTCCTGTGAGGACAGGCTGAGAGAGTTAGGGTTGTTCAGCCTGGAGAAGAGAACGCTCCAGGGAGACCTTATTGTGGCCTTTCAGTACTTAAAGACGGCTTATAAGAAAGATGGGGACAGACATTTTAGCAGGGCCTGTTGCAATAGGACAAGGGGTAATGGTTTTAAACTAAAAGGCCGTAGATTTAGACAAGATATAGGGAAGAAATATTTTACAATGAGGGTGGTTAAACACTGGAACACATTGCCCAGAGAGGTAGTAGGTGCCCCATCCCTGGAAACTTTCAAGGTCAGGTTGGATGGGGCTCTGGGCAACCTGATCTAGTTGAAGATGTCCCTGCTTATTGCAGGGGGGTTGGACTAGATGGCTTTTAAAGATCCCTTCCAACTGAAACTATTCTATGATTCTATGCAAGCAGAAGAATTTAGATACAAGTTAGCAAAAAAAAAAAAAAATCTAAGTTACCCAAGAAAAGAAAATGAGTCAGGAAAAAATTCTAACAATGAGTCAGGAGAAAGTTTAAGGTGCTTTCTAAAATGGAAGATTAAGCAGCACTTAAAAAAGCACAAAATCATAATTTGTACATTTGTACATGATGTTTATCAAGCGGAGTAGGCAGATAATTAGTACAATCAGTGCTTTCTTAATCTCTCTTCAATTATTCTGAAGAGTGGTTCACTGTAAAACAATTAATTTCCTCCATAGTTAAGATACAAAATGTGCCCAGTTTACAAAGCCCCCCCCAAGCTCTTGTCATTGGGAGAGAGTAGGGGAGGAACCAAAGGAACTGGTGAGAGCGCATTTTAATCTGTGAAGTGATACAAAAGCTACATGGGCACTCTATGAGATTTAAGACAAAAATTTGATAAATGACAACAAGGAAGAACAGTAGCTAATTCAACACTGGACATGGAACTAACACAACTAAAACACTACAGAACTCGTGAGAGGAGCATATTGCTAGGTCAAGCTCACAGAGCGGAGTTTCAGCAAGGATGGTGAGTTGGGCAGTAGCAGTTGGGTGCTACTAAGCAGTGTTACGCTGTATAAATGGTCTGTTGTTATAAAGAAAAACCTGTAGAGAGACATGGCAAGAGATCTGCTGCCACAGAAACAAACGTAGCTGCTAGATACACTGCATCATTGCTATGCTAAGGACACCATGGATCAGCAGATATCATGAACTGCATCTAACTTGCTTTGTTCAATAAGAATTTAAAATCTGAAACAGGTACAGGATGATCAATTACTCTGTGTAATACAGCATAGCTGCAAAGACTTGACATACTTTCTAACAGGCCTTAATAACTAGTGGAAAACTGGAGATGAAAACTCTAAAAAATTAAGGATTAAATATCATTCAGAAGGTTTAGTTTGATGTCCAAAGTGCTTTGCATCTTCAGAAAAATGAAAAAAAGCTACAGTGCCTGATCCTTCAATTCTATAGGGCACTACCCCTATAGCAGTTACAGGGTGCTTTACTTGTGGAGGTTTTGTACCTATTTCCCACAGAATGAAGTTCAAATTCCATAGTTCTAAGGCAAGACCATCCCTCCTATTCCAATCAATGGTACTTTCTTGTACATAAGGAATCCACCTGCCAGAACCATACATCACAACACTGCACATCTCATCTTCTATCATAGCCAGTCTTGTACCAGTCTTGTAGAGACCAGCCTGTTTCACCCAAAGTGCAATTTCTTTATGTGGAGTCAATGAAGAAATAAAAATAAGCCACCCTCCAAATCACTGCAGAAACTGGACTTTAAAGTTTACTTTTAGAAAAAATTACAATGACAACAGTTCAAGGCTGAAATGTTATTTCTGTGTACTCAGTATCTCATTATTCATAATTCTACAGGCAAGTGCAAATGTATTTCTGCTTTAAAATTATGGCACCATGCAGCATTAGATTATCCAGAAAGAGTTTAGCATTGACATATAACTGATACATTGAATTTTGAGCCCAGCTGATTCTCACTTCCTTGAATGCATTTGACTACGTGAAACAAATTAGTAGTATAATAACTTACAGGGAGAGATGTAATATCTGTTATGTGTATTATATTTGGGGCACAAAGATGACATTTGGTAGATGTTATAATCTCCTGCAACTGTATTAATCTTTACTGAGTGCTGCCATTTCCTAGTAGAATTCTGATGATATCACTTAAATGGGAAAAAAATGATACGTTTCAAAATTATTCAGTTTTGCTCTCTTCTGTGAGACCAAAATAAGGTGTTCCATTTAAATGCACTCCTACATGGATTTCACTGCATAATGGTACTCAGTGGCAGTAGCTCACACAGTAATGTTGTTTTGTATTAAAAAGCATGAATTGACCTTATTTAAACTGCAGTAATTGTTTCCTGCATTAATGAAAAGATCTTTCATCTTTCCAGAATAGGAAATTCAATTAAATTAAGAAGCTGTTAATCCAGAAATTCAAATATTTGCAATGTCTACACATCTCTGGTACCAATATCATAGAACAACCTATGCAAGCAGATGCCTCTGGATATGAACATCACAGATCTATTATGTTAAGCATAAAAGTGTTGAAAGCATTTTCTTCTTTTTAAGAAGATATATACTTTCCAAATATGGAAGCAATACACATTTTTAGACGTTTTGCTGAGCATCCAGTTGATTCTGGCAACTCTTCACCTTGCTGAGAAAAGGACTGCCTTTTGGCTCAGCAGTGTTGGTCTCTAGGAACGTATTATGCCACATCGCTGTTGACTATATTATCTCTGCACTAAACACAAAGTTCAAATCTATGCCTTCTGCTCCCAACTGCCTGAAAGGAGTCTTAAGAAAGAAAACTCTTATGTTTGGGTTGGCCTTGTTTTTACTCCTTGAGAGTGCTTGGTATATACCAGAGTAATGAGTGCTAATTAAGAATGCGAGACAAAAAGACAGAAGGTTTGTATATTTTATGCTGTTTCTTTTCAAACTGTCATCTGCATTACCTTAAAAAAAAAAAGGATGTAGTGATCCTTGGTACAGTGAAGACCCAGTTACAATGAAAAAAATCCTTTAACTATCATAGTGAATGTTAAACATCTCTGCAACTCTGTTAGCTAACATAATCACTCCGTGTTTTCAGGATCTGAATTCCACTGAATTCACTGGAACCAGATAAATCTGGGGGAAATGTATACTGTCAATTCAACCCAAGATTAAAAAACCTCGTATGTTGAAATCTAACAGGGAATCTTTTAGCTGCTGCTGCAACTTATAGCTCTGTTCAGATAAGCAATCCTGACATGACGTCAAAATATAGCACACACATGGATACATATATGATTGATAGGTGTACTAAATTAATTTCTAAAATATTAAAAAATAAAAAGAAACATTCCCTTTAAATGACCAGAATTATTTGATAACTGCCAGTAAGAAACTAGATGCACTATGTATGTATGCATGATTATGTAGAACATGTATTCACATAGGCTCATTGCAGCGCTGGCTCTCCTTGTTCCAGCATAAATAGCCTGTGTGAGGCTTTGGGCATTGAAAATTGTTATCAATAAGGGCTTGGGAAATTAAAAACCTGGGGTAGTAGTAGCAGGAGTCAGTGATCAACCAGCATGGAAATTGCTGACAAGCAAAAGAACAAGGACAAGACGGGAAGACAATGAGGTCTGGAAACCTTTGCTGTCTCCAGTTTCTTCCATTTTCCTTTAATGGTCTTAGAAATGTGGAAATCCGGGTATTTTTTTTTAATTTTATAATATCTAGCACTCTTCACCATAGTACTGATGCCATGTCCTAGTACCCACTCTTCTCACAAAAAGTACAACTCCATACAATGGGTTCTGTTTACCCATTTCTTCCTTCCCTATCATTACTTTTGTTTTTCCTTACATTGCACATGTTCTGAGAAGCACAATCTCTCCCTGTGTTTGTCATTACACAGTGAGAAAGATAGTGATTGTAACCTATATAGGTGGCCATAATATAAATGTCAGAAAGCGACCCTAGAGGCCAATCTCTGCCAAACATTTATGTGCCAGCAGTCAGGACACCAGGGAAGGTACTGGAGAACCCTACATAAACTGCTATACCACAGCCCTTGGAGACAGTACTGGGCCCTACTGTATTGGCAGTATGAATCACTGGCAGCGTTAATGCCCCTTTGTCTACAGAAACAAAAGCTGACCGACACACACTTCTGGCAAGCTGATACTGCTTCAAGATACCTATTTTTAATGCTTTCCATTCCTTCTCTCCCTACTAAGAAAGGACAAAAAGATTCTACAGAAGGTAAGTGCAAATAACGTGCAGTACCGTCACATGTAGCTTTCAAACCAAGAGAGTGTCTTCCAAAGCAGTTCAAATAATTAGCACTAACAAAACCATCAATGCAAGCAGGGGCTAATTATTAACCCACACTAACAAAGGAAAGCAGCAGCATTTCTACTCTCCTTGTAGTACCTTTGTCCTTTCAATTCAAAAAATTGAAATTCAAATTCAAAATCAATTCAAAACCAATTCAAAACCTCAAAATGAGAAATGTTCTAGCTGGAACCTAGCAAATGTCCTAACCCTCCCTCTCACCAGTCTGTCTTTCCTGCCCATCAAATCCAATTGACTGACAGGCAATTTGTATGAGCCTTTGTACTATGTACTATGTAAGCTCCAGTAATTCCTTCTTTTAGAAAGCCTTTCATTCCTGTTCACTGTAAGAGGCAAAAAAATGTGTCTGTGTGAAGAGAACAAGTAAATTTGGCAGAAAGCAGCCCATCAACTCCCATTAGCACTACTCTTGGGTATGGCAGCTGGGATGGGCCATGACTAGCCACACTCTCATCATTTTATGTAACCTCTCAAGAGATAGTGATGAGATCTTATTGGCCCAATTAGCATCTAAGTCTTGTCAGACTACCTTATCTCAGACTTAGTCGAGATTGTTTGGACAGATGAAGCTATGGAGCTAAAAAATACTGAGAATGACACATTTTATGACATGAATTGGTCATTTCTTCAAGGAAGAGGAAGGATTATTTCTCTCTTACCATTTCCCTAGCAACAGAGGAAATGAGAGGTTCTTTTTCATTTACAGAAGAGCCTTGATTTCAGGATTGCCAGAAAATAGAAGCATCTGCTTGTAACCAAGGCATCTTCTGAATAGCACAGAACTTTCAGTTAAAACCCTAAGAGCTTTTTAGACCTTATGTCTTATTATGGCAATTATTTCAGATAAAAGGAAATTACAAAGCCTGAGGTATGGGAAGGCTTTCATCACACCATGTAGTCCTCACATTATAATCCCTCCCTAGGAGAGAACTTGCTTGACAAATACTATAAATAGGAGCCTACATAAGAGGATAAATAATTATTCATCTCCTGATAAATTCTGACAGACCATCTTTGCTAGGCAACTTGAGTGAAAGACATAATCAGAAAGTCCTTGATCTGTTAATGGGCAAATAGCACTCTAAATCCAAACTACCTTGAAAAATACTGAAAGCTTTAAAATGTTAATTTACATTTTTCTCTTTATCACTGAGGTCGTATCGCTGAACTCTAAGCATCATATCGACACAGGACTGTGGGGTTTTTGTTTGTTTGTATGGGTTTTTTCACTTTTTCACCCTATTGATATTTAGTAGAGTTACTTTCATTCTCACTAAATTCAGCCCAAGTTCTCAAGTGCTGTTTTTCGTCAGGGAGGCTGGCCACTCTCTCAGTTGAGAGAAAGGGTTAAAATGAATCATAATTAATTCATTAAATCAGTATACAAAAATGTAAATTTCTTACCAACCGCTACACTTGTTCTTTAGTCAGAGTCATTGTGTCAATTTCAAATGGACAAGCAGGTAATACTGGAGAAAAAAGCAAAAAAATTCTGCGACTTCCAACTATAATCCCATTATGTAATGATTGCTGGGGTCTCCAAACTAAGAATTTCAGCTAGTCTCATTCCTTATAGAGACTGAAGGAATTTTTAGGCAAGGCACTTGGATGACTATACAAGTATATGTCATTAAACAGAACCTAGAAATGGAAAAAGATACAATCTCCACAGCTTCTTTACTTCTGTCCTGCCAGTTTGCAGGGAGTGAAGGTGACTAGTGTTGAAGATGAATGAGAGAAGTATTTCTCCTTTTCCGACAGACCAATTATTTTTAGAATCACTGTGCTGCTGACAGTTTGGGGCCTGCTATGATAGCAGATCTGAAAAATCAGAATAACACACCTCTAGTGTACAAAAGGATAATGATTTTTAAGAGATTTAAAAATACATGAATGCATAACAACCTGTCTTCCAAAAATCTTCCACTGAAGCTGGGGGGGGAGTAATAAAGGTTTTAACCATGTGATATAGCCATATTTTTCAGATATTTATAGATATTTTGTGGAACAGCTTGGGGGGGGAGGGAGGGGGGAGGTGTCCATTTCTGCCCATGAAATGAAACATTTAAAATCAAATTACAATAGTTCATATTCAAAATGAACCCTCCATGCCAGATCTCTGAAGAATAATGATGCTAAAAATAAAATGTTACCAGGGAAACTGAATGGAACAGAAATTAGCAGTAGGGCCTGATCTAAAGCCACTGAAATAAATGGGAACAGGATCAAACCACATTGAAGAAAATAAATCCGTGTTCCAGAATTTCCTCCTTTCACATTTTAGTGGTTTCTGTTCCATGTTTGTGAAGAAATCAGTTTGAGCTGAAATAACACGTAACCTGTCAATAGAATGCAGGTTCCTAAGCTTCACTGTGCTGAGTACTGTGAATTCAGCAACAGGAGATTTTGCATGGGCTTTTTTAAGAGGACTCTGGCCCATTTTTGCTTCCTTGTCCTTTAAGGCTACAGACTAGAAACAAGAAATAGACTTCAACTGAGGCAATACTAGAAAAGAGCAGAGAAGGAGACAATATAGTTGACTTCATGGGAAACCTGCAAGGCACATCTTAGCCTGGACTTCACCTTGTGGAAGAAACATGACAACAGGTGGCAGGCACAGGCAACATGACATCCCAGAATGACGAAGGAGAATACACAGCTGGCTGATGGAGGAATGGGGACAATTGGTTGAATAACTGGCTCAGCAACAACGCAGAAGAGGAAGATACTTCATGGGAAGGAGGAATGAGAGTGAAGTCCAAGTTCCAGTGCTCAGGATGAGGTAGACACTGCAAAGGAAATTCAGTTGTAAATTGGTCTGTATTTCCACATAAATATACAGAAAGCAACAAGGATAAAATGACAAACTGGCTCAATTTACTCTCAGAACTAAAAGGTATCATCCTTGAGAACATTATTTACCAACTTTATTTTTGTGTCATTAACAGCTGCTGTTATTAACTACTTGGCTAATACTTCCTGGTCCTGGGGCCACAGGCCATAACTCTGCTTTTTTGGAGAGGGAGAACATGAAAAATGGGGAAAACCCCACTGAATACAAACCACCTCACTTTGTTCCATCAGTAACAGAAAGGCACAGCTGAATGCTAATGCTCTCAGCACTCCCAAAGCTGAACCCTTACAGCACTAGATCAAACATACAGATCTCATGTAAAAGAAGTGGCTTTTGTTAAATTCCCCATCATTGTCTTACCACAAAGCCAAAAGCCCAGATGCAGTCTTTGTACAGGAACCACTCCACTAGCAGGCCAATAGACCAAATATTTGTACATGCAAGTAACATTATTGCCATCCATGGGAATTCTTATATAATTATGCTCACACTAATGTGATCAGGATTCTGTAATTTTACTCCTGACAGAGACCTATTCTTGGATGCCGTATTACTACCTATAACTGGTTCGTTCTGTCTTTTTACTTATTAGTTTTTGTAGTGGTATTTTGTTTTCCAGGGTAAAGAGTTTCTTATGAAGTCTGGTTTAACAAATCTTTCTTCCAGCAATATAGGAAATCTCAGAGTACCTTATTTCACTACAGCTGATGAGGCTACTTTTTACATTCATTCATGCAGATTTCTTAATTTACTAGCAGGGTAGTGGGGAAGGAAAGACAGGAAAAAATTCCTGTTAAGCAATTCAGCATTTCCTATTACATTAAGAATGAGGCAGACTGCTCTCATTCACATTGGTACAATCACATCGGCAAAATCACACTGACAGGCAGAGGGCTTTGTACCAGCAAAGACAGAGTAATACATCAGTCATAAATATATTACTGTTAAGGTGACAAGCATGCTTTTGCCAAAGTAGTCTGCCTGAGGACTTGTAGAAGAGTTAAATCACCTCTCTTCAGTGAG